>CM045466.1:3616671-4123163 GCA_024666655.1 Dascyllus trimaculatus
GGGAACCACACATGCAGAAACCATCGGCTCACCTTCTCTGGTCTCACAGAGACCAAAGATCTCTAACTTGGACTCATCAGACCAAAGTATGTTTGTTGTTGTGTTTCTCTTCTTCTTCTTGTTCATCCTCAGTAGCAGCTTCTTTGCAGCAGTTCCACCATGAAGGCCTGATTCACGTAGCCTCCTCTGAACAGCTGATGTTGACATTCGTCTGCTGCTTGAACTCTGAAGAATTTCTGTGGGCTCTAATCTGAGGTGTTGTTCATTTGCTGTTTCCGAGGCTGGTGACTCCAATGAGCTTATCCAAGGTAACTCTTGGTCTTCCTGGGGCGGCCCTCAGGAGAGCCAGTTCCATCAAAAGCTTTCACTGTTATCAGTTTTTGACGTCCATCATTCTGACTGTGTCACAGAGACAGGAGACGTTTTGAGTCCTCTCTCCTTCTTCATGGTTGTTCTGTTTCCATAGAGGTGCAGGACTTTAGATTGCAGTGAAAAATTAACCTACAGTGAAGTAAAATGAGATCAGGAGCAACGAAAACACCAAGAAAAACTGCAGCGCTGAGTTCAGAGGGTTAAAATATTCAGTAAATCTGCATCTTGACTCCATCGGTTTAACCTGAATGTTGGAGCATCTCCTGCTGCTTCTGTTTGTTAGTCAGTGAGTTTTTGGAGGTGGAGGCGGTTTTCATCGGTTCACTTCTGTATGGCACACAGAATGTTCAAGACCTGTTATGAAGTGGATTTCTGTTTCTCTCTGTGAACTTTAGACGTTGGTGAAAAGACAGAAACCTGAGCTCTCTGTTTTTTATCCTCTTCAGTGTCTCAGGTTCACTTGATGATTTCAGAATGTAAACTACTGGACTGAAATGATTCCTGATGCGTTCATGTGTTGCTCACTTTATTGCTGATGTGGAGCAACTTTGACCTTCTTCATGTGCTGTTGGAAAGTGTGAAACTTCCAACCTTGGCAGCACAAAGTGTCAGAAATGAAGCCGTCAGTTGATCAGAAGTCATTTAAAACACTTATTTAAGCCCTGATCTTCATTTAGTGTCAGTTTGTCACAAAGAGGTCACCTGATGTGGAACTCTGAGGTGATCAACCTGGAGGCTTTCTGATCAGCAGACACCACCTCCTCTGAAATCGGCAGCCTTGAACCTTGTTTTTTTTTCCACTGCATTCCAAAAAACATGTTGCAGCACAACATAGATTACCTCATAGATTTCCTGCGTACTGAAGAAATTCAGTCTTTGCTGTCCTGATCTGAACTGCAACTCAGAAGGCTGCCACTGAAAACATGACTTGGATCTGAGAGCACAAACTTTCCTGCTGCTGATTGGATGAGTGCTGGACTTGGAGGCGTCTTCATATCAGATCAGGGTTGATCACTTCTAGAGGTTTTCTCAAGTTCTCTGAGCAGGAGCTGCAACGTCCAGACCTGAAGCAGTTTGCAGCAGGAGCCAGGCAGCAGAGTTTCCTGTCCACATCTGTGTTCCAACATTAGACCTGCAGGAATCTGAGCAGCATGACGCCTCGTGTGTTTCTGCTGATGTTTGTGTGGAGGCTGACTGTTTCCAGAGGAGGTGAGTGAACGCTGACCACATAGTTGCTCAGTTTAAACTCTTCTTCCTCATTCCTGCCAGATCTTTTCACCTTATTGTGGAAGCAGCAGTTTACAATCAGCTGTTCTTATAACGTGACTTATTCCTCAAATGTTCCTCCTTTACGAAACCAGCACATCAAACGTTTGTTGTTCTGACCAAGTTGAAATGTTAAAACAGAGAATGGTCCTCAGAGTAAAGACATTTAAAAAGTGTGATAGAAAACTCAGAGGAGCTCATAAATCTGCTGTGTGTCTGTATTTTCACTGTTTCTCTGCCTGAATGTTGGTGTTAGTGGAGGAACAAGTACTTCAACTGTTCTCTTCAATCAACTCTTAAAATCACAGTAAAGTAACATCAAAGTTCTGCATCCATTTGAGACTCAGAGGTGAAGAATGAAACAGATTTCATCAACAGTGTTGTCACGCCCACCACCTCCAGCTCCATGTAGAGGCAGCCTCTCCCTGTTTCCTCTCCCTCCTTTCCCGTCTTCCTCAGGTGGCCGTTGGTGAGGTGCTGCTGGAGGAATGTGGGCAGGTGCAGGCAGGTGAGTAAACACACCTGCGGAGGGGACTGAACCTCACCAGCTTCAGCATATAAGCCTGGCTCAGAGCACTGGATGAGGGCGGAGCGTTGAATAACCCAGTCAGTCATCTCAGGTCATTGTTCTGCTACTAGTCTCTCTGATTCCATGCTTCTTACTGACTTGAGTTTCTCTCCGCTCCAGTCCGTGACCACCCCTGCCAGGATCCTGTCTGCTTGCCACAGAGCTTCAGCTCTTCCTCGTCAGTCAGACCACCTTCTGCCTGGATTCCACCACAGAAACCCTCATGGTCTTGCACCTGCCCACACACCATTCCAGCCAGGCTACGCACATCCTCCGCCTGCCTCACCCTGTCTTCCCTCGGCTGCTAAATGACCCCTTTCTCTCAGGGGTCCCAGATTAGTGTTGTGTTGGCGTACTTTGAGTGTGTGCTTTATCCGCTCTGTTTATATGACAGATGTTCTGACTTTTACCTGATACCTGTTCAAGGTGGAGCTTTTAATTCTGACATCACATTGGACAGTTTAATGAAGCTCATTGCAGAAGGTTTCATTTTGTCAGTAAAACCTGTGACACTGTCCACAGCGCTCTGATCATCCCATCAACACATTAGTGCCGACATAAATCTGATCTAAAATCTAGTCCGTCACTCTGTACAGAGAACAAAGACAAACTGACAGGTGGAAATCCTCAGCAGCTGATTGGTTGAGAACAGAATGCTGAACAGACGAATGGAGGACATCTGGAGGTGGACATTCAACATTTAGCTGAATGATTGTTTCTCAGTAACAGAACAAACGCTGCACAACAACTCAGTCTAAGTGTGTTTTTGATGCAGGTCTGAGTCTCTAACATGGTCTTTACCTGATGTTGCAGATACTGAGGTGTCCTGTGTTTTCATGGAGACGTGCATCTTACCGTGCAGATTCCAGCTCGATCCTCAAGTCGTCAACTTTATTCGATGGTCACTGCTGAGAGAAAACGTTATTGTCCATTCGTACTCCAAAAACCAGGAGCAGTCCTACAGAAACGGAACATCCCTGTTCAAGGACCAGATCTCCAGAAGAAACGCCTCACTGCTGCTGACAGGAGTGAAGGTTCAGGATGAAGGCAGATATCATTGCTTAATCTCCGACGGCCATAAAGGAGATGGTTTCCTTATCAACCTGAAAGTTGATGGTATGATAAGAATACAGAGAACCATCAACTTGTTTGTGTTTTCTTTTTGTTCAGTGGTTTCTGTAGTATAAGTAGTATCAGTAGTACTACCAGTAGAACTGCCAGTCGTACTATCAGTACTAGTATCAATACTAGTATCAGTGGTACTATCAGTGTTCATCTAAATTGTCTTTTTCCAGCTCCAGTCCATAAAGTCAACATCCAGCAGGAAGGAAACAGGATCAGCTGCAGCTCAGAGGGGATCTACCCTGAACCTGAGCTCACCTGGTCCACCACACCTCCATCCAACATCAGCCTCCACAACACAAACACAGTCCAGCAGAATGAACAGCAGCTTTACAGCATCACTAGTTCTCTGGTCCTCTCAGATGATGACCCTGATCTGGTCTACAGCTGCACCGTCAGCACTCCAACAAACAGGAGGAGAGCTGCTTGGAGGAAACTGGGTGAGGAAAACATCTCATCTGAACAATCCACTCAAACATTATTTACCTGCTTCATTCTGGTGTTTCTGTGTTCCATCATTTCAGCTCCTATCAATGGATCAACAGCTGAAACCATCATCACCTGTGCTGCCTCAAACTTTTCCTTCTCCAACCTGGTCTGGAGATTCAACCACAGTCAGATGATGGTGAAGCAGAGCAGGACTGATGGCAGCTCCACAGTCTCAGAGGAGTGGGAGCAGCAGGTGAAGGATGTGTCCGAGTCAGGAGACATCACACTGCAGGGTTTATCTTCAGATCAGGAGGGAATCTACACCTGTGAAGTCAGTGATGCTGAGGAGACGCTGATAACTGACACCTTTGTGAGGATAAGTCCAGGTAAACCAGCTAAAGTCACTCTGATTATCTGGAACATGTGTTTGAGCTGCAAACATCAGAGATCACCAAACTCCATCATGAAGCTTCCAGGGACAGAATATTAATGACTCTGCAGGAGTTTTAAGTTCTTTGTTGAGACATAAGGTGACAATTAAGATGTTGATTTTTACCTTGACATTTTGGGCAAGCAGCTCTCACCTTCTTCAGAAGCGTCTCACTGACAGATGTAACGCGTCATCCGGCAAATTTTGACAGCCGGCACATGTGTCACGCCCGGCGGTGCCAAGTACCCCTGACTGGAGTGTGCAGTTCGGGGCGGGAACTCAACATTGCTCAATGTCGGCATGCTATTGGCTGAATCTAACATTTGACTTTGCCGGGGACATTGCCTGCATGTAAAAACGAGCGCCGTCTTGTGCTCCTAGCATCGTCACAAACCTGTCTTTGGTTCCACTCTGAATTGCATTAGACACACATGTTCCTGAAGGGTGAGGGTTAGATTGTCACCAAACTGTTGCAAAATGAAGTAAAGTTGAACGTTGAGCTTCTGCCCCGAACTGCAGTCAGGGGCTTCTCGGCAGTGCTGCCAGACCCACCGGGCCAGCCTCGCCCATGCCGTAACGATCCCAACGGACCCGACCGCCCTGCCAGGCGCAGCGCGAACACCGTCGCCCTATTTCCTCTGGAGTAGAGCGTCCCAGGCATGGGAGAGCATAAAGCCCCCTTCGTCCCTGTTCATGGCCCCTCTGCACACGTTTCCTGATCTCCATGGCCTCCTTAACTCTTTGAGCTGCTCCGTGACAAATGTTCTGACTTTTACCTGATACCTGTTCAAGGTGGAGCTTTTAATTCTGACATCACGTTGGACAGTTTAATGAAGCTCATTGCAGAAGGTTTTATTTTGTCAGTAAAACCTGTGACGCTGTCCTCAGTGCTCTGATCATCCCATCAACACATTAGTGCCTATGTGACAGGTGCACAATGAAGACAGTATCCATCCAGGTGAGAGTAACTTTATGTGCACAGAACCAATCTTCACATACAGAAGAAATATAGTTTCTGGTCAGCACTGGCTGTCCTTGCGGCTGTCCCGACTCATTTCCTGTGTGAGACCAGGCTCACTTTGTCGTACAGCAAAAAGACGGCGCCAGTCTCTCAAACCACAAAGCCAACACTGACACCCACTGGTCAAAATGAGGATCGCCCACAATTACAAGAGAGGCAGCAGGCAAGCTGACCATATTCCTCAGAATGGCACAAGGCCTTTTACATTGTATTCATACAAAAATATAATAATGGGGGACCAAAATAATCAAAAGAACCACCAATTCTAGGACATCATATTAACGATTAAAATGTCCAGGGTGCCACACCGACATAAATCTGATCTAAAATCCAGTCCGTCACTCTGTACAGAGAACAAAGACAAACTGACAGGTAGAAATCCTCAGCAGCTGATTGGTTGAGAACAGAATGCTGAACAGACGAATGGAGGACATCTGGAGGTGGAAGAGAAACGATATAAAGAGATCAATCTGAGACAGTTCCCCCTCATCAGACATGAATAAAGACATTATAATATTATTATGTTAGCAATGTTTTATTCCATTTCTGCTCATAGATCCTTAAATCCGACACACTGGACCTTAAAAACATGAATCTGATTATGGGTTTTATTTTTTTCCTTATCAACAAATCTAGTAGAAAAGCCAACATCCAGTCAATCAGACCAAAAGCCTGATGAGGTTTATTTCCTGACTGGTTGTTATTGATCTTTATGTTCCACAGAGCTCATTAAGTTCTACTAGTATATATGTGACTCTGTAGTTTTCAGTCCTTTTAAAAAACATGACAGACTAATATTCCTCCAGTTCAACCTGTTCTGGTGAACTTTGTGTGTTAAAGGAGGTTTTAGGATTCTGTCGTCTCTTTACAGCTTCAGCTCCCAGAAACATTCCTCAGTGTAAACTTCTTCAAGTTCCAGGGACCAGAAACTGGAGACTGAAAGCTGAACTCATGGAAACTCATTTTGACAAACCTGTTGCTTCTGTTGGTTTTATGTTCTTCTTATTTCCATTTATAACATTTAGCTGAATGATTGTTTCTCAGTCGCAGAACAAACGCTGCACAACAACTCAGTCTAAGTGTGTTTCTGATGCAGGTCTGAGTCTCTAACATGGTCTTTACCTGATGTTGCAGATCCTGAGGTGTCCTGTGTTGTCATGGAGACATGCATCTTACCGTGCAGCTTCCAGGTCGGTCCTCAAGTCTTCTACCACTGGATTCAGTTAAAAAAAGGACTTGATGTCCATTTGCACTACGACAATCAAGACCAGCTTCAAGATCAACACCAGTCCTACAGAAACAGAACATCCCTGTTCAAGGACCAGATCTCCAGAGGAAACGCCTCACTGCAGCTGACAGGAGTGAAGGTTCAGGATGAAGGCAGATATCAGTGCTTCATCTACAACAACCATGAAGGAAACATTTCAAATATCAACCTGAAAGTTGACGGTATGATAAGAATACAGAGAACCATCAACTTGTTTGTGTTTTCTTTTTGTTCAGTGGTTTCTGTAGTATAAGTAGTATCAGTAGAACTACCAGTAGAACTACCAGTAGAACTACCAGTAGAACTACCAGTCGTACTATCAGTACTCGTATCAATACTAGTATCAGTGGTACTATCAGTGTTCATTTAAATTCCCTTTTTCCCAGCTCCAGTCCATAAAGTCAACATCCAGCAGGAAGGAAACAGGATCAGCTGCAGCTCAGAGGGGATCTACCCTGAACCTGAGCTCACCTGGTCCACCACACCTCCATCCAACATCAGCCTCCACAACACAAACACAGTCCAGCAGAATGAACAGCAGCTTTACAGCATCACTAGTTCTCTGGTCCTCTCAGATGATGACCCTGATCTGGTCTACAGCTGCACCGTCACAACAAGGAGAAACAAGATGACGGCCACTCTGTCTAAAACAAGTAGGTGTCTTTAAGTAGACGTTTAGTACAAGCTGCACAGTCTTCCAGAAACCACCAAGTTATCAATCAAACCCAAGACAAGAAGATGATGGTTTGAGCTGCAAACATCAGAGATCACCAAACTCCATCATGAAGCTTCCAGGGACAGAATATTAATGACTCTGTTTATATTTCAGAGAATTCAGTCCATGCTGGAGGAATCATAGGCGGAGTGGTTGGAGCTGTTTTGGTTTTAGCAGCAGCAGTCGGTCTGTTTCTGTTCTGTAAGAAGAAATCAGGTGAGAAGATGTTTTTCCTTCACTCTGGAATCATGACTGATGTGAAGGTTTATGTTGCTCTTTATACTGAAGGAGAATTAATCAGGAAGTGGTTTTATCTTTATGTGTTTTTGCTTCTAAAGTCTGCTTCATTTTATTTGCAGGCTGAACTTGAACATCTAAATGCACAAACACAATGAGAGAAATCCACAGGAACCACCTGAAGTGATGAACGTCTCGAAAAGCCAACCATCACTGTTGAACCTCAGCAGATGAACGTCAGTGTGGAGCTCTGCATCTCTGAGGTTTGACTGCCGATGAATTCAAGTCTGAACTAATTCACGTCATGTGGAGAAGAAAAGCCTCAAATGTTGGTGAGAGTGAGACGTCTCGTTCTCCCAGCAGATCTCTGTGTTTGCTGCTGGCTGTATTCAGTATTTCATGAACAACTCTGGGTGTTTTCTATTCGTTTCTACATGGAGCTACATGGGCTTTAGAAAATGTCACTGCTTGGCTTCTGTATCATCATTTGTTGGATGGGACTTTTCACTGCAGCTTTTATCTTCACTAAGTCCTGAAATGTTGTCGTTCCATCAGCCTCAAGTTAACGTCCAAGTCTTTAAAACAAAGATCCTGGAGAATGTTTGTTCTGAAGCTGAAACTTCACAGATATTTTATATATTTAGTGAATCCTGGACATCAGAGTTTCAGTAAATGAATGTGACAAACCACTGAGCAGATCTGAGGAACTTTGTGGTTAAATACTGTTTGTACCACTTCACTGTTGTGTTTTTAATGCTTTGGTTGTTTAACTTGTAAACTTTGAGATGTTTACGTTTCATTCCAGAGTTTCTCTCTGCTGTAAAATTCCCTCCAGTCCACTTCTACCACTGACTGGAACTGTGTATTCAGATTTTTGATTCATGTCCTCAGTTATTTGTTCCCAAAGTTGCTCCAAGTTATTTCCTGAACAAATAATATTCCTGTCGTCCACAAAAAGCACAAATTTCATTAATTTAGATATATTTTAACCATGTCATTAATATACATAATGAACTGAGTAGGCCCCAGTATCGACCCTTGAGGTACAACACGTTTCATAATTCTATGCTCCGATTTATATTGCTCAATCTGTACGAACTTGGGTCTCTTACCAAGTAGCTCTGTAACCATTGTTTAGCTGTACCTCTAATGCCACAGGTCTCCAATTTATTCATTTATATGTGATGATCTATGGTGTCAAAAGCTATTTGTAAGGCCTGTTACTGAGGAATCATTAAAACTTAACAACGTTACAATAAATAAAAACTACAAATATGTGTGTCTGATGAGGAGAAACTGCTTCACATTCATTCCTTTTCTTCTCATCGTTTTTCTCCCACCTCCAGGTGTTCAGTCACCTGTGATCAATGACCAATCAGCTGCTGAGGATTTCTAGCTGCCATTTTGTCTTTACTTCCACGTCCATGTGTTTTCTTGGACAACAGGCCTGTTCCTGTCTCCTGCTTCAGCCCACCTGTGAGTCTTTCTCTGTACTTCAATGAGCCACCAGTCTCCCAGCAGTCTGAGCCTTTAGCAGCATCACTGAGGTGTTCAGGGTCACCTGAGCAGCTCCAACTATCAGCAGACGTTCAGTCTGACCAGACATCATGACTCCTTGTGGACGACACCACAGAAACTAGAAGATGCACAAATGTTTAAGTGCTGCTGATGACATGTTTGTCTCTCTGACTCGTGTTGTTTGATCTGACTGTGATTTAGTGTTTTCACTGAGCTCAACAGAAACCTGCTGCCCTGATCACTAGAACTGTCCATGTTGATGTTTCAGTGGTGAGCTGTGGAGAAGCTGCAGTAGCAGCAGACCACCAGCAGAGGACGCTCTGATGTCATCAACTACAGTCAACAGGTGGAAAGGAAGTGAGTACTGGAGTACTGCACAGGGTTGAGGTACTTTACCATCCATCTGCTGCTGCTGTGTACTTGAACTGCACCAGACTTCACATGGAAATATTCGACTTTTTACTGCATTATTCAGCAGCATTAGTTGGTTTTCATGTTTCAGTTTCTAAAACCTGAATAAAAGCAGCCGACATTATTAAGAAGCAGTTAAAATGAGCTCCACCTCCAATAACTCCAGCATTAAAGTCCCTCCTACATTGTAATGATCAATAATACTGATCAATAAGAGCAGAGAGAGACACTGACAGGATCCATTCTGCATCAAGACTCTGAATCACTGGCATCTTTCTGCACTTAACTATATATGACATTAAGTGATAAGAAGCTCAGATGTGTGGAGGGACAAAAATCCGTCTCCTAAATCAGCATTAAAATTGAGACTTGTCAAATCGCCAAATCTGGCAACCCAGAATCGAACCTTCTGCGCAGGCGCACTGAGCGCAGCTAACGGCTTCTGGAAGCTTCCACGGAGAGACGGCGGGAGGAGAAGAAGGAGGACTAGAACATGGAGCGGCATTTAGGAGGAGAACCCAAGGAGGCTGAGGTGAGGAAGATGGTGTTTTATTCCAGTAAAGTTCAGTAAAAGTTTGACTGTGACAAACTGGACTCATTCAGGAGGCTTTATGACGAACTAGCTAGCTAACGGCCGGATATAGCCGTTAGCTCAGTTAGCTATGTTAGCATCCTGTTAGCTAACGTCTTTTCAGTGAACTGGACTGTGCAGCTGTTTGTGAAGGTGAATGTAGAATTTTAGGACTCAAACAGAGTCAACATGTGTGTGAGTCATTCTAGCTGTTAGCTAAGTGAACTAACAGTAAACTTAGTCAGCTTGACTTAGTTAGTTAGATAGTCAGTTAGTTAGTTAGCAGGTTTACCAGCCGGGGGGGTCTCAGGACAAACCTTGAGCTGCTGAATCATCAGTGATATCTTCATTTTACTGACGCTGGTTAAAATACATGTTATATAAATGGTTAAAACCATATTCAGCTTGAAAGGTAAGAAGTTGGACTTTACTCTGACACTATTCAATTAATAGAAAACACTTTTCAGTCATATGTATTTGGCAGTTTTACTACATTTAATGTAAACTTAATTTTATTATTTAAGTTGGTCGTATTAATGTGTATTATTATGCAGTATTGTGTGGTCTTATCTGTAATATTTTAAATGGATTGTTTTTGCAGGATTACTAATGTTGTAGTGTCTTTATATTTGGTTTAGTTGGATAAATTGGTATTTTACAGCTGAACTTTTCTGATGTTAAGGAGAGATGTTCAGTCGTCCTGATGCAACTCGTGAGGAAAGATCACGTACATCTGTCATCTGATGCATCGTAGCGTCGGGTAACACCGAGCGTCATGAAGGACGAAGGAAAGGAAGAAAAAACAAACAAGTCTGGTGAGTTGAAAGGAAGCCGTGTCTACCTTTATTACCTTTGTTTGCAAATCTGTCATGTGTCTGTCTTTCTGTAATGTCAGCAGGCAGATTGTGGAGTCTTTTTTTTTTTACAAGGAAAACTCAGAATTTCCTCAATTCAGATCAGTGCTTAAGGTACTGTTTTTGATATGACACTAACAGTGGACATTATTTCTGACATTTTGTGCTGTAAAGTTTCTGTGTCAGATTTTCCAACAGTCTATAAGTGAATTTAAAGTTGCTTCACATGGATATCAAAATGATTTACACATTAATACATCAGTAATTTTAACAAAACAACATAATCGGGTAAACTGGAACCACTTAAAGACCAATGTCTCTGCTTTAAAAATATGTTTTGAATGTCAGTATAAAAAATAAGTAGCATGCGTCAGTAAACACATTTAGAAAGTGATTAAACAGTAAACCGTTTTTGTCCTGAAAAGCAGCGTCTTCTCTGGTCCTGGGGAGAATTTTTCCTCACAAGTCATTTTCGTCAGTACAAACTCGTTAGTTCCGCTTCAGATGAACTTTGGTGTTGTTCTGACTTTAACTACAACATAAATGTTAAAAATGTGAAACAGAAATTATCATTCCATTCCATATTAATCAATTTTTACTGTTGGTTATATGTTATGTTATTGATCTAGATGATAGTTGATATAATTGATCAGAAATCTAGAGTTTAAAATCATTAATGTCCATGAGGGACGTCTCTGAAGTCCTGCTCTGATCCTTTCACATATTACAGAACAAGTCTTTGTGATTTGTTCAGACTGATGGATACCCCTCCATAGAACTCTCTTAGTAACAGTAGAAACAGTTCATATGTGGATAGAAACACTGACGTTTCTGTGAAAATGTCACTTTAACATACCTAAAAACTATTTCCTTTGATGTCCTCAGACCTGATAAATTATTTCAGTTCTGTTTAAATAATAGAATAAATGCTGGTCGAACCCAGAACAGAGCTGAAATGAGAACTGACTGTATGTGGTGTTCAGGAGTTCTGGTGTTGGTCTTGTTACTCTGCTTCAGCCTCCACATTCTGAAATCAGATATTTCACATAAAGTTACCATGACAGACTTGAGAGGATGGAAAACTTCCTAAAGTGACGGCAGATGAAGGATTTGTGGCTTTTCACCAACATCCAGAGTTCACAGAGAACAACACTGGAGTTGAGGCGTGTTGGTTTGACAGCAGAGTGGTTGTTGAAGCTGCAGCAGCTGCTGAATGTGAGCAGAGGGCAGCAGCAGGGGGCGCTGTTGGAGGGGGTTTCATCAGGACGTTGGAGAACCTCTGGTTTATTCAGATGTTGTCAGACACAGAGATGAGTGTGTGTTCAGTCTGGGACAGTTTGAATTACGACAGGCAGCTCATTAAAATACTGAACGGACCATCATGATCTGTGTTCAGGGCTCAGCCTCCGTTTACAGGAACTCTCAGCTTCATCAGATCAGTTTACTGCTGCAGAGAAACCAACTGAGCAGATCTGTTCCTCTCAGAACACAGAAATATATATAGAGAGAGGTTTTTATTTTCCAGTTTAGTCTTTTCATGGTGTTAAAGTCTCTGAAATTACAGGTAAAACATGATAAGACTTTCAAACTCTAAATCAGAGTCCAACAACATCCATGACATGAAAAATGACTGAAACTGAGATGACACATTTTTAGCTGAAGTTGAGGAGCAGGAGGCTCCTTAAAACGCTCCGCTTACTGTGATATCTTGGCCTGCCTGTCGCACTCATTTGTTCTCGTTCACCGTACGTCTTGCACAAAACAACAAACGTCAATGCTAAGCCACGTTGTCGGTCTGAAAGTTTAGAAGAACAGTCAGCTCACCACGGCGCTCTCATCCATCAGAAACGTAGATGAGGACACGCTCTGCCGGCTCCAGGTCTCCTTCACCTCCATCAGACTGATCCTCAACGAGGCCCAGGAAGCAAGGAGGTCATGGTGGCTCCAGAAACGCCATCATCCTGTCTCCAGTCTCGGGATGGCAAAGGGCTTATATTCCAGAGCTACAGAAGGGGGATGAAAATCTGACCTGAAAGTCAGGTGTGGCTGGTTGTTCCAACACTGTGGTTGATCAACTGTGACTAACTCAGCGTCTTTGATGTGAACAAGGTCATAAACTGACAACCAGCTTCATTAGACTGTTTATTCTGACTGCTGTTGTTGGGTTAAGGGAAGCCAGATCATGAAAAGATCTCCTGGATATGTTGAACCTGCTTCTTAGGGCACAACTCAGACTTCTGATGTTGAGTTTTGAGGTTTCGGTTCTCAGACTGTAAATTCCCCTGTCTGCTAAAAGTTGTGGTTGAAGTGCGGAACAGGAACTGCAGAAGAGGGACGAGATGTATTTGGGGTACAAACTACCGTGCAGCTGGTTTACTTTCATTACGGAAGCACTGAAAAGTGTTTTTGGAAACATCTGAGAAATAAACTCCTCAGTCTGTCTTCACTTTATTTCAGTAACGGGTCGTTGAAGGGACTTTTCAGTAGTTTTCAGAAGCTTGTATGTAAAAAAGTTTGATGTAAATGAGGTTCAGTCATTGTGACTCCATTCCTCGTTTTGACTTTGCGCTTTGACAGGAAACGACTTGTTCTCTACCGAACATGTTGATGGCAGAAATCTGAAGTTCGAATGTTCAGTTTTCACCGTCCAGATCTGCTGTGAAGGACGATGATGATGAGGATGGAGGTTTCTGTGTTCCTGATGATGTTTCTGTGGATTCTGACTGTTTCCAGAGGAGGTGAGTGAAAACTTTCTCTTCACTTCATATGAAGATTTTTTCATTGTCATTTTCCAGACAGCAGTTTATTCTGTTTTTACAATAAACGTCTCTTAAATCACTTATTTTACAAAACTGCTCTTTGCTTTAAAAACAGTTACTCTCAAACTGACATTATCAGAAGTTTAAATGTCTAAACGGGAAGCTTTAATGTGGTTTTAAAAAGATTGAGCTGTGACAGATTTCACCTGTTTTATTATTTTGGGTCTTCGCTTGTTCGTATGTTTGCTAGTAAGTATTTAAAAAAACTAGGTTTTTTGTGGGTCAGATATTTGTGTTGAAGAGTCAGATTTGGTCTTAAGGACACTGTTTTTTTACTGCTGACATACAAACAAACAGAAGGGATGAAATTAACTGAAGTTTCCTCGTTGCAGCTCAGTTTAAACAGTGGAGCTATGAGTTTATCTCATGGAGGACAAACTCTGTCTGTTTCCTTCTCATCATGTACAGAGAGCAAGAGGAAGGGTGTCACTGTTGTTCACTAACATACAAAATCAAAACTAACATTTGGTTAGCGACAACAGGAACTAGCTTCCCACAAGAAGGTTTGCAGTGACGATGAGTCAAAACATAGTTTGTTTCTGACACTTTGTCAGGTTAAAGATGACTGTGCTGTACAAGTGAAGACATCAGGAGTGTTTTGAACTAATAAAACCTTTTTGACATTCAATACTCACATGATGACTGTTGTTCATGGTGGACAGAAAGGAGGTTTTAGAGACTCATCCAAGGATCAGTGAGGTTTTATCAGCACAGTGTTCTCACATTTACTGGATGTCTGATCAAGGAGGAGCTTTTAATTTGATAGAATGTTGGACAGTTTACTGAAGAAAAACACACAGTATAGTATTGTTTAGCTGAATGATTGTTTCTCAGTAACAGAACAAACGCTGCACAACAACTCAGTCTAAGTGTGTTTTTGATGCAGGTCTGAGTCTCTAACATGGTCTTTACCTGATGCTGCAGATCCTGAGGTGTCCTGTGTTTTTATGGAGACTTGCATCTTACCGTGCAGCTTCCAGGTCGGTCCTCAAATCATCATCCACTGGATTCAGTTGAAAGGACTTCGTGCCCATTCGTACTACAACAATCGAGATGAGCTGGGACATCAACACCAGTCATACAGAAACAGAACATCCCTGTTCAAGGACCAGATCTCCAGAGGAAACGCCTCACTGCAGCTGACAGGAGTGAAGGTTCAGGATGAAGGCAGATATAGGTGCATCGTCAACACCATCAATAAAAACAAGGAGTCATTTATCAACCTAAAAGTTTATGGTATGATAAGAATACAGAAAAATCATTTGTGCTTTTTTCATGTTCAGTCATTTTCTAAACGTAGCAACTGTTTAGTCAAGTAGTTAAACGGAAAGTTCATTTAAACTCAGAGAGTTAGTGATGTGGACAGAGGTGACCT
This sequence comes from Dascyllus trimaculatus, assembly GCA_024666655.1. Taxonomy (NCBI): domain Eukaryota; kingdom Metazoa; phylum Chordata; class Actinopteri; family Pomacentridae; genus Dascyllus; species Dascyllus trimaculatus. Next base: position 3,631,647 of record CM045466.1, read on the forward strand.
GGTCAGAACTGTCTTCTGGGTTTTTTGGGTGTTTCTCTTCAAAGTTTCCATGTTTTCTTCTGGTGCTTCATGCTGAGGCTAATTAATGATTCTAAATTGACTGTAGGTGTGAATGTGTTTGATTGTCTCTGTGTTCACTGTCCACTGATGGACTGAGGAATCTGTCAGCTGGATGAAACTCCAGTCCACCTGGAGAGGTCTATAGATGATGGATGAATATTAGAAACTCTGTGTGTTCATCTAAATTGTCTTTTTCTGCAGCTCCAGTCCATAAAGTCAACATCCAGCAGGAAGGAAACAGGATCACCTGCAGCTCAGAGGGGATCTACCCTGAACCTGAGCTCACCTGGTCCACCACACCTCCATCCAACATCAGCCTCCACAACACAAACACAGTCCAGCAGAATGAACAGCAGCTTTACAGCATCACTAGTTCTCTGGTCCTCTCAGATGATGACCCTGATCTGGTCTACAGCTGCACCGTCAGCACTCCAACAAACAGGAGGAGAGCTGCTTGGAGGAAACTGGGTGAGGAAAACATCTCATCTGAACAATCCACTCAAACATTATTTACCTGCTTCATTCTGGTGTTTCTGTGTTCCATCATTTCAGCTCCTATCAATGGATCAACAGCTGAAACAAACATCACCTGTGCTGCCTCAAACTTTTCCTTCTCCGACCTGGTTTGGAGATTCAACCACAGTCAGATGATGGTGAAGCAGAGCAGGACTGATGGCAGCTCCACAGTCTCAGAGGAGTGGAGGCAGCAGGTGAAGGATGTGTCCAAGTCAGGAGACATCACACTGCAGGGTTTATCTTCAGATCAGGAGGGAATCTACACCTGTGAAGTCAGTGATGCTGAGGAGACGCTGATAACTGACACCTTTGTGAGGATAAGTCCAGGTAAACCAGCTAAAGTCACTCTGATTATCTGGAACATGTGTTTGAGCTGCAAACATCAGAGATCACAAAACTCCATCATGAAGCTTCCAGGGACAGAATATTAATGACTCTGTTTATATTTCAGAGAATTCAGTCCATGCTGGAGGAATCATAGGCGGAGTGGTTGGAGCTGTTTTGGTTTTAGCAGCAGCAGTCGGTCTGTTTCTGTTCTGTAAGAAGAAAACGGGTGAGAAGATGTTTTTCCTTCACTCTGGAATCATGACTGATGTGAAGGTTCATGTTGCTCTTTATACTGAAGGAGGATAAATCAGGAAGTGTTTTATCTTTATGTGTTTTTGGTTCTAAAGTCTGCTTCATTTTATTTGCAGGCTGAACTTGAACATCTAAATGCACAAACACAATGAGAGAAATCCACAGGAACCACCTGAAGTGATGAACGTCTCGAAAAGCCAACCATCACTGTTGAACCTCAGCAGATAAACGTCAGTGTGGAGCTCTGCATCTCTGAGGTTTGACTGCCGATGAATTCAAGTCTGAACTAATTCACGTCATGTGGAGAAGAAAAGCCTCAAATGTTGGTGAGAGTGAGACGTCTCGTTCTCCCAGCAGATCTCTGTGTTTGCTGCTGGCTGTATTCAGTATTTCATGAACAACTCTGGGTGTTTTCTATTCGTTTCTACATGGAGCTACATGGGGTTTAGAAAATGTCACTGCTTGGCTTCTGTATCATCATTTGTTGGATGGGACTTTTCACTGCAGCTTTTATCTTCACTAAGTCCTGAAATGTTGTCGTTCCATCAGCCTCAAGTTAACGTCCAAGTCTTTAAAACAAAGATCCTGGAGAATGTTTGATCTGAAGCTGAAACTTCACAGATATTTTATGCATTTAGTGAATGAATGTGACAAACCACTGAGCAGATCTGAGGAACTTTGTGGTTAAATACTGTTTGTACCACTTCACTGTTGTGTTTTTAATCATCTGGGGTCCGTTTCACGTAGCAAGTTTAACAACCTCTGAGTTTAATCCTCAACCTCGAGTTGATCTACGCTGAGACAGGAAATTCAGAGTTTTCGGTTTCACAACGGGTGATTTCAGTTTGTTTAATCAACACGGAGTAGTTTCACCTGGAGTTAAGCGCGTGCACCACCGCTATAAAAAGACAGCATCAATGGAGCCCCGATTCGACGAGTCACCATGGCAACGGGGAAGCGAAGAGCTACGTTTTTTACGCCCCTTGAACTGGACGTCTTAATGCGCAAATATAGCGACTATGAACACATTTTTCGGAAGAAATGCAACACAGCTGTAGCTGCAAAAGCGAGGAAGACGGCGTGGGAGAACATTGCTGCCCGAGTTAATGTGTAAGTTTAAATGTAGTCCTTTGCAATCGCAATAATATTACAGGGAAAACTGATTGAATGGTACTTATTAAGTTATTTCATTTAGGTGCAATCAGACGGGGGAGAAGCGCACGTGGCAGCAGCTTAAAATGAAATATAAAAACATTGTTCAAACAGGTAAGACCTAGGCATAATCTCATGGAGGTACCTCATGTTGATCATGTTTTACATTGAAATGTAGCCTCAATATTACGTGGTTGTTTGACTGTGCATTTCTTTTATCCACACTATAACCTAAATGTCTGCATCTACATCATGCTCTGTTAAATAATTAAGCCTATTTAAACTAACACAGACTTCTACTCAGCCAACAGAAAGAAAGTCATACAAATATTTATTTCTTATTTTTCCAGATTCTGATGGTGCTATCTGCCTAGTGGAGCCCCTTCATGCCACAACAGACCTTGTAACTGTAAGTAGGCAATACTCCAAAGATTGAGCCAAATGGTATTTTAAGTTTACTGAAACATCTCATTCATCTAGGATGAAGAGGATGACACTGTGTCTGCTGCCTTTACAGAGGGGGATACAGAAAGACATACAGAAGTATGTCACTGGTAGTTCTCTTCCCCATTCACATTTCTTAACATTCTGGTGGAATATAGAGTGTGACATTTAGCCTTTACTGAAGTATGGCACATTCTCATCCTTTTTAACAGAGCATGGCTGGGCAGCAGCAGGATGGTCCCTCAACTTCCACTGCACAGATTGACACGGTGAGATGGATGTTCAGTAAACACTAGAGGTTCATTCTGTGGAATTCATGTGCAATTGTATAATTTAATGTCCTCTATGTATTCCCAGTTACCAGCAAAACAAATATATAAACTACACTTACTGAAAAAAATCAGAAAAACAGACAAAGAAGTGCAGTACTTGGACCGCCAGATTAGGAAGGCTGATCTGGAAATTGAAATCCTGGAGCACAAGTTAGAGGTGGGTTCATGGTCACAGGTGAATTATGTTAACTATTGGAACATGAACTAAACTAGCTCTTTCATTTGTAGGAAATAAAGAAGACCAAATGAAATGTGTATCATGTGTTTTATTTTCTGTGATGGTGATGATGATGGATTAAACTGCAAAATGATTATGGCATATGTTGTCTCTGACCACTCTGCAAACAGTGGCCTTACTATAATGCTCTGCGTCTCCAATGTTATACAAAAACTCCCATTTGTGAAGAACCGCAGCGCAGCACACAATATCTGCTGTGATGATAGAGCTGAATGTGGCTGGTAATGTTCCGAACGTAAGGACGGATGAGGTGGTGGATGTAGATTATGGATTGTGAGGTGAAGCGGTACCGTTCAAAAAGATAACTGTCCGGAAAAGCCATGACATCTATGCGCGGTCTGAAAATAACCTCCCGACGAATATTCAGTTCCCTGTGCAGTAATGCTGCTCCTTCATCTACTGGATCATTAACAAACGGACATGCCATTTTAACACACGGACGCCAAAACTCTCTACTGACTGAATGAATAAACGAGGAAATCAAACATCGTGTGTGGCTAAAAGAGGGCGGAGACAGAGAGAATCTCGAGGTTTACTGACATAAACCTGCTCTCGACCAGGTTAGTTTCACAGACACTGTTACTGCGGTAACTGACCGAGAGCTTAAGTTATCTCTCTTCATGAAACAGGCTAGAGTTACCCCTCTATCTCTGGTTTGAGTTACCTCCCTTTGTGAAACGGAAAACTCTGAGTTTTCCTCATTTGAGGGTTAACAGACTCAGAGTTTTCACTAAACCTGCTTCGTGAAACAGGCCCCTGCTTGTTTAGCTTGTAAACTTTGAGATGTTTATGTTTCATTCCAGAGTTTCTCTCTGCTGTAAAATTCCCTCCAGTCCACTTCTACCACTGACTGGAACTGTGTATTCTGATTTTTGATGGAACAGAGGATTTAAAAACTCTGCAGTAAATGATTGTAAAATGACCTGAAGCAAGTATCAGAGAAACTGGAGCTCAGAAATATCAGCAGTGGTGGAGTAGAAGTAAGTTAATTTACTGAAATACTGAGCTCAAGTACAAATCTGAGGTACTTGTACTGGAGTTTGTCCATTTACTCCTCTACACAGACAAATACTGTAGTTTTACTCCACTACAGGGACAAATACTGTAGTTTTACTCCTCTACACAGACAAATACTGTAGTTTTACTCTTCTACAGAGACAAATACTGTAGTTTTACTCCTCTACACGGACAAATACTGTAGTTTCACTCCACTACAGAGACAAATACTGTAGTTTTACTCCACTACAGAGACAAATACTGTAGTTTTACTCCACTACAGAGACAAATACTGTAGTTTTACTCCTCCACAGAGGCAAATACTGTAGTTTTACTCCTCTACACAGACAAATACTGTAGTTTTTTTACTCCATCTGTCTGACAGAATCTCCAGATTCGTCTCTTTCTAATGTTCCACCACTAAATATCACTACAAGCCACTTATTTATCCTCACTTTATCATTGTGTTCAGGTCATTTCAGAGGATCTTTGTAGAAAATGTCATTGTTCAGCTCTTTTTTACTGTTTTTATGTTTGATCATGTAACAACCTTCTCTGTTTCCTGAAGTGCAGCATGTAGCTTCAGCTCTACACGTGTCCTGAGCTCAGACTGAACAGTTCAGAAGAAGTAATAAGTGTCAGACTGCTGGGACAGAAGCAGCTCTGCTTCACCTGGAAAACACAAATCACACCAGTTGGTTTTAAACTCATCAGCCACAGGTTGTTTTGTGGGAAACTAGAATGACTGTGACTGGAGCTAAATACAACCACGAGGCTTCAACTACAACCAAGACTCTGAAATCCTGTTTTACTTCCTGTTTTCATGCTGACAAAACACAATGACTGGAACAGAATGTGTCCTCTACTAGTTTTATTATCACTTTATCATAACAGATAAAAGACATTCTGGGAGAAATGACAATCAGAGATTTCAGTTTGTGTCCAGCAGAGGACGCTACACCTCCATCACTCATTTATTCAGTCAAACACTTTACTGTTGACTCTCCAGACTTTATCTGATCATGAGGTTTTATAAGTGCTGACTTCGCTGGAAAAGTTCTGAAAAAACAACCACAAAGACGCAAAATGATCCCAACTCATCAGTCACAGGTTGTTTTGTAGGAAACTAAACACAAACAAGAGACTGTATTTTCATGTGTTATTAGACCGTAGTATTAACACTGTATTATCAGACTTCATCTGACTTCCTGAGGTGAGTTAATGATTCTAAACGGTCTGTATGAATGTTAATGTTTGGTTGTCTGTCCACCAGGTGTCCTTGTGTTTTGCTGCAGAGGCTGAGTAGAGGTTGATGGAGCCACACCGGGGCCCAGTGGTTCAGCTACATGAGGCCCCTCAACCCTCTTACAGGATCTCTGCTGTCTCCCTGTTTCTGTTCCAGTCTTTGAACCAGGCTGTAACATTCTCCATGTGTAACCTGAGTAACGGCCATGGTTGAATCTTAGTCTGAGAGTCCGAAACATGCTGACACAGCCGTCATCCTGCTATTCTGGTAACGCAGGGAAAGAAGACTCGGACCACAGTGACTGCTGGTTCTGGTTCTGTTGGATGGCATCACAACATCTGTCCATCTGTACAACACGGTAAATGACAGAACCAATCACAGCTGCACACAGACACTTCTCCTCAGTGTTTCCAGCGAGAATGGAATAGTTTGACACTTTGAACAAACTCATTGCAGTTACCGACCATTCAAGTGTTTCAGTGTCTCATGAAAATAAAAACATTTACAACATTAGTGACACAAATAGCATAATTGTAAATAAAACTAGAAAAGTGCCCAAGGAGCTTCAGTCCACCCCCAACACAATCTCCCAATTCACATATTTTGTATGGAACGTTACAGATACAAATGTAATTACATACAGTTCAAATGTCCTACCAACAATGCGGCCTTCACCCCATCCGACCTAATGAACAGGCGCGGCCTCTAGCGCGGCAGCTCCTAACAGCCTCCCAGCTTCTTAGACAACCGGAGATAAGAATGCCGGCCCAACCGTGCGTATGTCGCTCAGGAAGGAAAGAGAACTCCGTCATTGTCGCTGTCTGTCGCGTGGAGACCCAAAATGTCATGTGGTCAGAGGGGGTTACCCCAAAAACAAGAGCACCCTCTGGTGGCTTTTAGAGTAATTTTGATAGTCCACCTGGTTACACTTACATTAAATAAATCCCGGATCCAGACGGTGATCCGGATCAGTCCCAAAAGTTCATCATTTCTTCCTTGTTCCATTTCACACATTTCCTGAAAATTTCATCCAAATCTGTCCATGAGTTTTCAAGTTATTTTGCACACAAACAAACAAACAAACCAACGCCGGCCATCACATAACCTCCTTGGCGAAGATAATGTTTTCCAGTATCCAGGCAGGATTTGGTGACATTTCAGCACAAACACATCATTTCAGTCCGGTTACATTCAGTCTGGTTACACCTGCCTTCATCCTGAGTCAGCTGGGATGGACTCCAGCCTCCTGTACAGATCATGGAAGGATGGAAGTTTCATGTCATTCTTCAGTTTACAAAGGACAGATTCATGTCTTCATTTGGCTCCAGGTTTCCTGATCTAGCCTCTAGTGAACATTTGAGGAACTGCCGCCTTTGTTTTTCAGCCTTGGAGATCGTTGCTTGGCCTTCAGTTCACATTCATTCAATATGTTCTTACTTCAGTGCCAACAGAGTCTTCATCTCAATGGAGCAGCAGGATTTTGAGCAGCTTCATCTTCTTCATTTCTCCTCAATGGGTCCAACTGTACTGGACTGCAAAAAAACCAATGAAGGAAGTTCAGTCAACCTAATTCCTCTTTTTTCTTGCCTTTGAATCAATCCCTAAAAACCCACAGAAATTAAAACAACCCCTTCCTGTCTGATAATGGCTGAGATGTAACGACACTGTTGTTTTGTTCACTGACTGCACATGTGCCTGGAAAACAAATGGTGCTCAGAATGATGATGTTTGCTCTAAAATTCATGATTAAAACACTTAAAGTTGTCGTAGTTGCTGCTGGACTATGCAATGTATAGATGGAGTCCAAACAAAGGTTTCAGGTTCTAAGATCGACTGTCTGCATTCAGAGTCTGCATCAGTCGAAGTGACTCTGATGAAGAATAAAGATACAGGAAGTCAGACTGTGACAGGACCAGGTCTGGAGTCTGAACCCGTGTTTCTGAGACCGTCATCGGTAATAACTATCATTAATATCATTTTAGTTCATACAGAGTTCTTTACAGTGCAGCAGTGACAGTTTATTTAATACAAAGGATTTACTTACTTGTTCCTGTCCTGCTGTCCTTCCTGCTGTCTTCTTATCATTTTATATATGCAGAATCCTACCAGGCCCAAAAGTGTAACCCCCAAAATGGCTCCAACCACCGCGGCTGAAATTATTGCGACACTGATTGGACAACCTGAAACACAAGAAGAGTCTGTAAAGTTCAACAAACCAAACTTCTACAGATGAGAAATCTAAATGTCGGTCAGTGATTTTATGAGGTATTAACAGTGTTTTTAACAATCTTTCCTCACTAGAAGTTGATCTTACCTGGTTCAATCTTCAGAACAGTTTCAGTTATCAGCGTCTCCTCAGCATCACTGACTTCACAGGTGTAGATTCCCTCCTGATCTGAAGATAAACCCTGCAGTGTGACGTCTCCTGACTCGGACACATCCTTCACCTGCTGCCTCCACTCCTCTGAGACTGTGGAGCTGCCATCAGTCCTGCTCTGCTTCACCATCATCTGACTGTGGTTGAATCTCCAAACGAGGCTGAAGCCACTTAGAGAAGAGTTTGCAGTCGTGCAAGGGATCGTTTTTGTTTCACTGCAGGTCACTACAGCTGGAATAATACATCACAAAAACAAACTTTAACACATTTTTTAAAAATAACTGCAGTAGTTTGCATTGTTTAGATCATTATCCACTCTACAGTACCATCAGGGAGGAATCAGATTGATCCCCAATTCATTTTACAGGAATAAAATGCGCCTTAACCATGGACGGTGTATAAAGATGGACGGAACCAAAGGATTCCTGAAAAGTACTTTTGAAGCTCAGTGTGGAGACTTCAGTCTCCATCTCAGAGAACCTGACTCCTCCTGACTCCCAGCTAATCCAAAAAGGAAAAACTACTTTAAACAGGTGAGTTCCAGGAAATATCATTCACTGTCCAGCTGCCATGAATGAAGATATTGGCTGTATTGACCCAAGCTGTTCTTTGAACCAGGCTGTGAACTTGTTTGTTTCTGCTTCACTGTTGAGCATGTTAACATGGAGGTCTATGGGGATTGACTCATTCAGTCGTCAGCCATGTTTTAGTCCGAGAGGCCACACTGTCTCCACATAATTCCATACAACTAAACTTCAGTTTCTACTTACTTTCTGGCGGCTTTCGGCACCAAAAGTACGTAGTTAGGTTTAGGAAAATATCACTTTGTTTGACACTTCTACAGATATTTTCTGGAATTTTTTTCACAGTTTACAGGCACGTATTTTTTCTGGCACTGTTGCTGCTGCCAAATTTTCTTTGTATTTTAGAAAACAACTAACAATTATGGCCTTTTGGGAGCTCCATAAAAAGTGGAAGTATTGTGTGAATGTTGACGGGAAGGACAATTTTAGTATTTAAGGAAGCATTTATATGAACCTGATTTACGAGTTTGTGTCATCGATTAGGTTTATTACTTACTCTGATGCCTCAAAGTGGTCGTCCTCTTGTTTTTACGAGTGCTGATGGTGCAGCTGTAGACCAGATCAGTGTCATCATCTGAGAGGACCAGAGAACTAGTGATGCTGTAAAGCTGCTGTTCATTCTGCTGGACTGTGTTTGTGTTGTGGAGGCTGATGTTGGATGGAGGTGTGGTGGACCAGGTGAGCTCAGGTTCAGGGTAGATCCCCTCTGAGCTGCAGCTGATCCTGTTTCCTTCCTGCTGGATGTTGACTTCATGGACTGGAGCTGCAGAAAAAGAAAAGGTTTGCATCATGAGGAATCTCTTTCTAATGTGTTGGATACCAGTTAAATGTTGTGACATAATCGAAGGGAGATCTTAAATTTGCTGGTCTCTTTAAGTTCCTGTAGTTTTCATGAGGTCATGTTTAATCTTTAAAAACATGGGCTAGCATGGGATTAGCAGCTAGCTTACTCTGGAGCTTTACTTTTAATTGTTGGTTTCCCTGCAAAAATAAACAATAAAATGAAGTAAATAAGAGGAGTTTATGTAGAAGTATGATCAAGTTTTATCATGAGTGTGAAAGTATTACTGGGACCCATTGGAGTAAACACGGCAATAGAGAGGTAAATATACCAATCAGACAATGTGAACATGCTGATCCTGTGATTTCTGATGGTTTACTGTATTTTGCTCCTACCGTCCACTTTTAGGTTGATAAATGACTCCTCCTGTTTAACGGTGGTGCTGGTGAAGCATCGATATCTGCCTTCATCCTGAACCTTCACTCCTGTCAGCTGCAGTGAGGCGTTTCTTCCGGAGATCTGGTCCTTGAACAGGGATGTTCTGTTTCTGTAGGACTGGTGTTGATCTTGAAGCTGGTCTTGGTTCTCGTAGTACGAATGGACACGAAGTCCTTTTGTAAACTGACTCCAGTGGATGACGACATCAAGACCGTCCTGGAAGCTGCACGGTAAGATGCACGTCTCCATGAAAACACAGGGCACCTCAGGATCTGCAACATCAGGGAAAGAGACGCGTATTTTTTACAGAATCTGCATAAAGCCAACACTTAATTTTTGGCATTTTTTTAAAAACCACCAGAGGGCACTCTTGTTTTTGGGGTAACCTCCTCTGACCACATGACATTTTGGGTCTCCACGCGACAGACAGCGACAGTGACGGAGTTCTCTTTCCTTCCTGAGCGACATACGCACGGTTGGGCCGGCATTCTTATCTCCGGTTGTCTAAGAAGCTGGGAGGCTGTTAGGAGCTGCCGCGCTAGAGGCCGCGCCTGTTCATTATGTCGGATGGGGTGAAGGTCGCATTGTGGGTAGGACATTTGAACTGTATGTAATTACATTTGAACTGTAACGTTCCATAGAACATTTGTGAATTAGGAGATTGTGTTGGGGTGGACTGAAGCTCCTTGGTGGAGGTATGTGCTCTCTGAGGGCTTTTCTAGTTATCATTAATATCATTTTAGCTCATACAGAATTCATTACAGTGCAGCAGTGATGTTTTATTTAATACAAATTATGAACTTACTCCTAAGTGTAAGTTTCAGGACATAACTCCTCATACATTTGTGTTTAAAGCCTCCACAGATGGAGGTAAATAAAGGTTTGTTTATTTACCAAGGTTTGCATAGAAACATATAAAATAATTTAAATATGTTTCGTTGATGCGTCCAGTTTCTCCAGTGATAAATAAATGTTGCCAGGAATTGAAAACCACAGACATTTACCAGCTGTGGGTTTTACAGGACCTGCTGTTTGCTCTTTGCTCAGGTGAGCGGAGGTTTCACTGTTCAGTGTCCTGACTGGTTCTGCAGGATTCCAGCTTGAGGTATTTATGATTGGAATTAAGCTACAACACTCCCTGGAACAGATTCTCCGCATATTTTCTGTCTTACTAGAATGAACTCCTTGACATTTAACCCGGGCTAAAAGTTTTTCTTTTGTATTTTTTTTGTTAAATTTCATACGCAGGTTTTACAGCCTGTTGCATTCAGAGTTTATCTTTTACAGAACCAGTGTTGTTTTTGGCAGCCATCTTAGTTTTAGTCACATTTTAGTCATTTCTATATGTAATAGTTTTAATCCAGTTTTATTCAACAAAAACTCAAAAGGTTTTAGTCTAGTTTTAGTAAGAAAAAATAAAGTATTAGTGTTTTAACAAATTAATTTATGTCAATAAGTATTGGAAATTGGAATCAAGGTTGACAGGTTCTATCAAATGTTGTAATTGCTTGGGGGAGTGTGTTATAATGAGGATCGTCTATTCGAGTCAATACGGTAGATCTTTGACCCAGTCTGTGCTCGCTACCTGCAGCTGCGACGGCAGGCTGCTGTGGTCAACCGCGGCTGTGTTTGGGGTTAAAAAAAATTAAAAATTAATGTTTCGGCCTGGAGTAGACCGGCCGTTTGGGAAACCTCTTGAGCCTCCTTATGGCCAGGCCGCCCCTGGTGAGCCTTCAGGTGCCGCTTGAGATTGGTGGTATTCTTTCCACCTAGTTTGTGGCCACATTTACCGCCATCTCTCTCTACAATCAACTAGATTGCATGTCTGTGTTTGTGGCTAGTGACCGGTGTGTTGTGCAGAATGTGTGCTGCATGCCAGGTGGTGGATGTGACCAAACAAAGAGAGGAATCAGCAGCGTTGCCGATACTTTATCGCTTTTCACTGACAGATTACAGCACAACAGGCAGAAATGTGATGCATTGTAAACGTCTGACAGACCACCCCTAACATTTTCGTCCTGTCTCGTCTTGTCAACAAAAACTCACACACGGCTCGTCATGTTTTAGTCATCAAAGAGCCACATTTAGCTCCTCACCGTCTCGTTATCATCATGACTAAAAGGGGCCTCAACGAAATAATTTCGTCATCACAACACTCTGCAGAACTTTATTTAGAATTCTTGCAGAAATTCCAACTTTTCCAAAGACGCCACACATGAACGGTTGAATTGTAGCTGAATGATGTGCTTTAGAATCATTCACCATTGAATGCTTGACCATGCAAGCAGAAAAAAACAATGAAGAAATGAACAGTCTCCATCTTTGTGCTCATAGACTAGGCCTCTCCACTCTCTTTCTGCAGGTTAAACGTCTAGAAACACTTTACTTTCGATAAATCTCAGACATTTCAACACTAAATTATGTGTAAACTGTCAGCGAGGAACATAAAGACATTTCAGTTCATGTCTGGATGCAGTTTTTCTTTTGTTGAACTCGACATGTTTGTTTCTTCTTGTACAAACCACCATGAAAACACTGAACACACCTGAGATAATATCTGTTATGGCTTCACTTACCTCCTCTGGACGGAGTCCACAGAAAAATCAAAAACATGATGCATTTGATCCCCGCCATCGTTCAGTCTCCTTTACTTTAGGGTGCAGCAACGAAAATGAGCGGTGAGTCCTGTGGCACAACGCCTAATAGAGCTCATCTGACTGGTTTAAGTGTTTATGCCACTATTGGATGAAGTCACTGTGACATGACTCAGGCTTCATGGAAATGCTTGCAGGTGTGTCTGAGGTCGTAATTTTCCTTTCAAGTTCAACAGTTTATTGCATCTTTATTAATCCGCACAGACTGTAAACCTATAAACCTGCATCATCTGCTGTGTATAATTTTAACAAACAAATGCAGACTCCCAATGTATTTATTTGACCTCCCCTTTCTGTAAGATGAACACAGACACAATAGAGGTTAAGTGAGGCATGTGTTGACATTCCGACAAATCAGAGGCAGTTGATTTGCAATTTTTAAACAAACAGAAAATCTCCAAAAGGGAGAAAATTTTAAAAAATGGCTTGAGAAAATTAAAGGAGCGAGCAGCGTTCGGCGGGTCCTCACTTCGGACTGGTCAGCAACTGATGCATGTCATCAGGGCCGGGCTTTTATTATGCATGTGAAGTTTGAGGCCAACTACAGAGGTGTTAAACTGCACTTCCTGTTTCATGTCGTGATGGCGACTGAGACAGGAAATCGCCATGTGCATGTCATCAGGGCTGGAGTTCGATTATGCATGTGAAGATTCAGGCCATTTTGAGCACAAACAGACTAGTTACACAGCAGTTCCTGTGTCTTTCATGGCAAAACACCGCAGGGCATTTAATAGCTTTTGCTCACCAGTGCCTGTAGTGTACGCTAGCCAAATCAGAGATCTGTAGGCGTTATCCCCTAGGATGAGTTCTTGTGAATAAATCCAAAATGGCGGATCCCCTGTTGCATTGTGGGTATGGGTTCTTGAGGCTTTTTCTGCGTCTTGTGGTGATACATACGTATACCGAATTTTGTAGCTCTCGGTGAAACTAACTGAATATAAAAGCTTTTAAAAACATTCTAGGGGGCGCTACTCAGCCATGTTGCAATTCACATGTGTACATCCCCCAAAATATTACAATTTTCTCCAGTCCCGATGTGCGCGCCAAGTTATATGCATTTTCGAGTATGTTTAGTGCCCAAAAACTGTGATTGAAAATTGTGTAGAAGAATAATAATCCTAACAATATCAACTGGGTTCTTGCACCGCTGGGGTTCGGACCATAATAAGACCTACAGGAAAACTTCATGGACAAACCGTTCCCTTGCTTCTCTCCCAGTACGCTCACATTTATAGGGCAGGGGTTGTTTAAACCGGCCAATCAGGACGCATCAATCATCCAATCATATTTAAGGTCCCGCCTACCCAGTGAACCAATAAAACAGCTGCTTTGGAGGCGTGTTTCCTCTTTAACCTCCAGGACAAGATGGCCGCCGCAAGGAAGAAACTCAGGTGAGGACTTTCTTTCGATGCTTGAGTTTAAAAAGTAGTTTTGTCTGGACTAAATAGAGGAAACAGAAAACAAAATGGTGTCGTTCACGTCTAAACAAAAGCATGTGGTCCGGTAGGGAGCTTCTTAACATTTCACACAACAGGACGGATCATCAGAGAGGTTTTTCTTACTGGGACGATGCTGAACTGGGTTGACTGGAGGCCGCCAACGTAGGACTCTTCCATTCTGATGCTGCTTGGAGTGCATCCCCTCCTCCCGAAAACATAATGCCTCATTGAATCAAAAGCCCACAGTAGAGTACTTTGTCTCCGAAGACCAGGACGGGCTTCCTTCACCAGGTTCTCCCTGATCTAGCACTGATCCTCGGCCAACACCTGAAGCTGTTTGGTGAAGGTTGGACTCTTCAGTGTGGAATAAACCTTCTTCACCACCCAACTGATCCTTAAAAACGGCCTCACCTGCTTTTGGGTCTTCGGTCTTGTAAAATCACTTATATTTTTCCTATCTGTGCTTTGATTTGCCCGTAGATGTCCGAGGTACTTCGCCTCTTCTTGAGCCCCTGGATGCTGAGCTGCATTCGGAGTCGACCCGGCTTCCTGTTGCTCAGTCAGGACAACGTTCTCAAAAGATTCCAGATCATACCATCATCAGACCTAGAGAAATCATTCAGAGGGATGTTTATTAACCTTTGGAAGGTTGCAGGGGCTCCATGAAGGTAACACAGGGTAATGGATCAAACCCAGTCCCGGATTCTGAAAGTCTTTTGTCTGTTTGAATCCTAGATTTAAAGATGTGGACTGAAATAAAGCTGGTGTATAAACTAGTTAAGAGAGTGTTCTGGCTTTAAAAACCTATTTCCAATCCATCAACTTTGCATATGTCTTTTAAATCCTCAATCACAGGATGCATTTAAAAGACTGATGGTCTGAAAAGTGAACCTGCATTCTTCCCAGCAGCCAGCAGGGGGCGACTCAGTCCAATTGTATAGAAGTCTATGAGAAGATGACTCTACTCCTCACTTGATTCTCCACCTCAGTGAACATTTTCTTCACAAGTTTAGGGTCCCAATCTCTAGTTTTAAGGCCATAAGAGTACATTATAGTGTTTGTTTTGTAAGTAATGGTTCCATTTGGTGCGAGACGGGAGATAAAGCAGGTGTATGTTGTCGTACTTCTTACAGCTGGTTTCAGAAGACCAACAAGGTCAGAGCGAAGTTCAACAGAATGATTCCGTCACAGTGGCTACATTTATCTTTAACAGAACTGACTTTGAGTGTAAACCCTGTTTGTTGTCGCTCTTATCTGCAGTGGGCAAAGTTCTCAGCCTGCTGGAAGTGAAACCACACGGCTGGATACTGCAACAGAGGTCCACCAAGGTCAGTACGACTCCATGTCTAGGCCACGCAAAGGTCCGACCAGATGTTCTTTATTTACAATCAAGAGGTACAACAGCAATAAAAATCAGCTTTGTACAGTGTTCCTTTAGTTAACCAGTGCTGTAGTTCATGTGGTGCTATTTTATAGTGTTTACTGGGACATTTAGGGAATGTTTTGCATATAAAAACCAGCCTAAGATGTAAGAATGCTGCTAACAAGACATGGAGTAAGATAGCAGAAGGTAGCAGGACTAGCTAGACTGCTTTAGCCCAACAGTTAGAGCAATTTAAACCCATTGAACAGTTAATAATTGTCATTTTACTGCATGTTTTTCTCACACAGATGATTGTTGGCATGGGTGCATGTTTGGGTTGAGCTTCCAACTCTCAATTTTCTGCATTCTGGTGAGTTTTTCTGCAACAACTGATGCCTTTTCTGCAGTAATGCACAGTGGAAATGCCTGTTTATGTAGAGGACACATCTCCTGCATCCCCCACCATAAGAATCTAAACATCTGTAGTGCTTTAAGGTGATACTAAAGGCAGCCCTGAAACAGTTTTCCATGTAAGTATTTGCTGTGAGTAAACACTGACCACGTTCTTTAATTCTTACTTCATCCAACTGATAACGGTTCGCTCTGTTTGAGGAACTGGGTCGACCTTTAAAACACAAAACCTTTCCGTGCCCTTGTCCAGAAAATGCAGTTACACGTCAGCAAGTTTTAATAAATATGACTTTATTTTCAAAAGTCCAACAAAAGTTTTATAAACTTCAAGTACGACCACTCAAAACTCTTTTCGGAAGAGTTTTTGGCAGCACCAAAGGAAATTCGCCGTTGCCAAAATGCTCAGAAAGGAGAATAAAAACAGCATCTTCTTTTATTGATTATATTTTTTAACCAGTTTTGGTCGGTGAGGTTTCATTAAATCAAACTTAACAGACATTTTTGTTTATCACATGATCATAAATAGCAGGAAAAAGCATAAATTCGACCAGATAAGTGCATGTCGTCACCCTGTAAAGGCCCATTCTGAGCCAAGAAAAACCTTCTATCATCAAAAGCAGATGAATCTAACAAAGATTGTATTCATTCAGTAGTGTTGAGTTCATTTACTGTTAGTGTTCTGGGCCTGTATAGTCTTAAGCTGCCCTCAATAGTTTGTTTTCTTCTTCGTGTTTCTGCTGGAAGTTGCAGCAGAAACGGGTGAAAACAATAAGCGACGTCTTTCAGACTGTCGGTAGCTTCATGTTTAGACTGCCAGCATGTGCAGTTTAATTGCATGGCTCAGTTTTCATACAGTGGATCAAAGCTGGAGCTTCACGGGATGTTTTGACAGGTGCTAACCCAGCTGTTGTGTTGTCCTTAGTAGATGACGGTAGGTATACTCTCAGTTCAGAGACCAGCAGGGAAGCTAAGCGGTGGACCGTCAGACAGCCTCCAGATGAGGAGCTGAACCTTTTACTTTGCTCTCTTCAGAACCACTAGTAGCTTAACTCAACGAAGCAGGATTTTTAAGTCTGTTGTTTCTTGACTTTGCAGTTTCGAATGCCACAAAAGTTCGTACGGGCTCCCGTAGTGGACGTTTGCATGCAGCCCGAAGTTTGTATTAACTACGCTGCAAGGGAGTGAAGTCAAGACTTAACACCTCGCTTCCACACAGCTTTGTTTGGTGTCCGTTGGTTCACTGCAGCCGTTAAAAAGGCTAATTGTTATCAGTTTTTATCGTCCAGTTTCATGGAGTATGTGCGTGAAGCATTACTGCCATAAAACCAGGAAGTCAGGTGGGGAAACGGACAGTTAGAGGATGTATGAACCACTACGCACTACAGAGCTAGCATGCATTAAACTAGCTAAACTAGCTCACCATCCGCATAGAAAAGCTGCTGATTAGCCTGTTAGCATGTTAGCTAATAAGTCTCTCCAACCTCCAGACACATTAGTGAAGTCTCTCTCCGAAATCCACTCTCAGTTCAAACTGTTCTCGAGTTAAATTCTGGACTGTTAAAGAAACGTTTTTAAAAAAGGAGGTTCCCATAGGAATGAATGGACTTTGACCGTACACAGAGCTATGTGGAAACGAGGTATAAAACACACCAAGGCCTTCTGTATAAGAGACACAACAACAATCAAAATCACATTTAAACTCTATACAAATAAACAACTCTTATTCAAGACAGCAAATCATAAAAGTACCTTCATGTTCAACGTAGTGCGTAAAATCATGGCCACCTGAAAATACAGGGGATCAACAGCATCGTAGGGTTTCATCCATTACCGCCTTTAAATATCTGTACCAAACCTTTCTGATATCTCAGTCTCTTATTTACAGTAAAACTACAATAGAAAAATACTTTGTTCCGTTTCTGCTTTCGCTAAATGGTTCTTTATCATTTTCTCAGAGGAGATGAGGTAGAAGAGGAGGAACCACATGCTGTACTTCATATCCCAGTCAAGTGCAAAGCGTGCATGTCCTTCATTAATCAGCCTGGATGGGAATATCTGTCACATGGCTCCACAGAACTGATGGTTCTCTCTTCTCTGATACCCCTTTTCCACCAAGAAGAACCAGGTGCTAGTTCTGGTGCTTAGTTGGTTCAAATCTGGTTCTGTTGGCAAGGAGTCAAGTTGGAGCCATTGGGTCACCATAAAACCACTACGCTTGCATCCATTACATAGCAGTTAAACAAACGCAGTAAGTTGATGATAATATCTATGTTTATCTCTATAGATGGTCTTAAGGCTGATTGTGAGGCGGAGGTCCTCCTGTCGCCTGGACACATCCGTGATCACGCTACTGGTGGGACACAACTGTAGCGGATTTCAGGTCAACAGTTTGTGGTAAACTTCCAGGAGTCATTCCAATACATGTGTGATGGGACCAGGGACGTCCTGGAGAACAAGGACACTAATTAGCGCTTGTGTGTCCCTTTCCACCGTTGATGGTTGGTCACCATAACCCCGCCCCCAGCCCCTGACGTACTCGGTGCTTAGTTCTGGACCAGCAAAGAGTTGGCGCTTCAGTTTTTAGCACCTGGAGTCAGTGTTTAGGTGGTGGAAACACAAAGAAGTGGTGCTAAGTCAGGCTCTGGCCCTGAACTAGACCTGGAACCAGCTTGGTGGAAAAGGGGTAACAGTTCCATGCATGAAGTCCAACATCAGACTCTCAGGTTTTGCCGTTTTCTTTCCTGAGATACTGAAGAATCACAAATCGGAGCATCCAGGTGTGATTAATCCTTCAGTTCCCAGTGAAACAGTTCATTTCTATCCAGACCTGTTGATGCATAAACTGTCCTCATGTCTGGTGTCACCAGAGCTGTGGGTTGTGACGCCTTCATTGTTCACTTTCTTTAAAAGTCGTCTGCATCATGAGGCCCTGCAAAATGTCACAAAACACAATTCAGTTGGAAACACTCAAATCAAACAATTGACTGATGAACAAATGGAGAAAGAGACACAAAAATAATGTGTTTAGAAATTGCTTCCAAAAAATGGAATTGAACAGCAGCTGTATTTAATACAGAAGATATATTTACCTAAGAGTTGGTCTTGTTGAATGACTTCATACTTGTGAGGGGACGAGTACTCGCCCAGACTGGTGGAAATGATAAAAAGTCGTCACCTCAGAGTTTTCAACATCTTTAGAGAGCTTTAACTGTCTTGGATTCCCAGTTATCTATTGGTTTATTTTATCCAGCTTCCATTCAGTCAAATTAAATGAATAAAAACTAAAACGGTGCTGCATATCTATGATGATCAACCTTCGTGACACAAGATAAAACTAAGATATTAAACATTTGTACAGTTATTGAGGTTTTTTTTTTACCCTTTGTCGGTTGCGGTATATGACGAATATTAAAACTCCAAGCAGAATTAATCCAGCCAGCACTCCCACAACAATGCCTGCGACATGAGTTTGTTTGTCTGCAACAGAAAAAGAGAGAGTGAATTAAACTTGAGCAGTTTCACCAAAACATCAGAATCTCACAGAAGTGTATCTCATAAAAAGACGTTTGAGTCTTCTGTGAGTGTAAACGGAGCCTCGAATTTCTATAGCAAAGGTAGCAAACTGGATTAATCAATCAAATCAGTCAAAACACTTCTACTGTCATGTTACAACAAATTCAGTTTGAAAACGACAGATGAAAACCAAAAACAAAGAAACCATAAAACCAACAAACACAAAACATGTAGTTTAAGAAAAACAGTTCAAGAAAAATATCCAGTGTTCGGTTTTTAGGAGCCACAGCAAGTGTAAAAAAGTGCAACGGTGAAGTGCAAAGTTTTAAAAGTGCAAACTGCATGTAGGGTGGCAGGATTAGTTGGGTCAATACTGATATTATTTCATGATTATTCATTGAGTTTTCAGGACAAAATATCGGTTTAATGTGACACCTTCGTACGGAGCCCCTAAAGGGACGTGGGCAGAAAAAAAATAAAATGTAAGTTTCGCATGCTCATGAGATAATTCCCTGTTTGTACACTGCAGACGTTTGAAAATGATAATACAGGAAAGATATTCACAGTTTCAGACTTCCAGCATCAATAACTCATTAGTGACACGTTGTCAAAACATAATCGATGCCTCTTTCCATCGTTGTCAGGTAGACAATGTGCTACAAGCCCAGCTTTATCAACAGTAGCTTTCTTTCAGAAATATTTTATTTATTCTGCAGAAATAACACTGGTGTCTATGAGCAGCCAGTTGGGTGATGAGTGCACAGGGACCGTTTGCAAATTGCCAAACCACTGTAACCACACAAATATTCAATAAGGTCACCCTGATACACTGTAGTGTCACCAGAATCACTGCAGCCATCGACTGGCTCCTGTTGATCAGACCACAACACTTGGTTTGAGATACATGTAGATATAAAAATCATATCGTCTGTAAAATTGCAATTTGCAGACGGTCCCTGTGCGCTCATCACCCAGCCGGCTGCTCATAGACACCAGTGTTATTTCTGCAGCTTGAAAGACAGCTACTGTTGATAAAGCTGGGCTTGTAGCACATTGTCTACCTGACAACGATGGAAAGAGGCATCAATTGTGTTTTGACAACGTGCCACTAATGAGTTATTGATGCTGGAAGTTCACGTGCACACGAGAAACTTACATTTTAATGTTTTTCTGCCAATGTCCCTTTAGGGGTTCTGTACTTTCGCATGGAATAAGCGAAATATGTCTTTTACTCAAATTGACTGACATTATTTACATATATAAAAATAAATGGCTGCCACATTTTAACTGTTGAGTCTGCTGAAAGACAGCAAAATGTTCCTTACTGGAAGCTGTCATGCTGATCATCTATTCGAACAGGAGAGAAAACCTTTCCCACTGAAGTCATCACACTGCTCACTATGTGCTTCACTGTCGGGACTATGCATTCAGTGATATTTTAGTTTATCCACAGACATTCATGGTGCATCTACAGGTGTCATCTTCCCAACACCTTTTTAAACTTGCAGCCCCATACCATCACACCCCCAACTGTGTGCTTCACTGCCAGGATTATGCATTCACTTTGGTTGTCCTGGCCTGAATTTGCGAACAAGAACCTGTCCAGCCTTTCATTTAAAATTGCCACACAGCCTCCAGAATCTTCAGGTGGCTCAGACAGCTGTGTGACTACTTTGAAAAGTGTGAAGTAATAGTATAATAACACCCAAATATGAGCAGGATTCACTCAGCGAGACTTTCCTAACCTCGACTCGATCTTACCTTCTGTAATGCTAAGAATGATGCTTGATGTCTCCTCAGCATCACTGACTTCACAGCTGTAGATTCCCTCCTGATCTGAAGATAAGTCCTGCAGTGTGATGTCTCCTGACTTGGACACATCCTTCACCTGCTGCTTCCACTCCTCTGAGACCTTGTAGCTGCCATCCATCGTTTTCCAGGTTACGATGATGTGACTGTGGTTGAATCTCCAGGTGAAGTCCGTCAGAGGAGTGTTTGAGGTACTGCAGGTGAGTGTTTTTTCAGAGCTTGATCCACCGGAAGAAGCTGAAATGATACAAAAGGACACATGAACATGAGGAAGTAATATGTTGACGCAGACCTGTTGCCAGACTCCAAAGAACAATTCTGACAATCGTCTCCTGTGAGGATGAAAGGATTTTGTAGGTGTTGTTGGTTTCATAGTGCATAATCCTGGCAGCTGGGGCACCAAAAACAAACCAAAATCACCATTTCATGAAACCACATCATTTTCTGGATTTAAAATTCATTTTCTCGCCCTTATAGTTGGCCAACTCTATAGCAGCTATAAGAGCCTCAACTCTTCTGGGAAGTCTTTCCACAAGGTTTAGGAGTGTGTTCATGGGAATCTTTGACCATCTTCCACTGATGTTGGACCAGAAGGCCTGGCTCTCAGTCTCCACTCTAATCCATCCCAAAGGTGTTCTATCAGGTTGAGGTCAGGACTCTGAGTAGACCAGTCCAGTTCCTCCACACCAGACTGGATCATCCATGTCTTTACTGACCTTGCTTTGTGCACTGGTGGCGGCCATGTTGGAACAGGAAGGGGCCATCCCCAAACTGTTCCCACAAAGTTGGGAGCATCAAATAGTCCAGAATGTCTTGGTCTGCTGAAGCATTAAGAGTTCCTTTCACTGGGACTAAGGGGTCCTGAAAAACACCCCTACACCATAACCCCCCTCCACCAAACTTTACACTTGGAACAATGCAGTCAGGCCAGTACCGTTGCCCTGGCAACCACCAAACCCAGACTGGTCCATGGGATGTCCAGACAGAGAAGTGTGATTGGTCCCTCCAGAGAACTCGTCTCCACTGCTCTAGAGTCCAGTGGTGGCGTCCTTTACACCACTGCATCCAACACTTGGTGATGTGAGGCTTGGATGCAGCTGCTGCCATGGAAACCCATTAATGAAGCTCTCTACCACTGTTCTGGAGCTGATCTGGAGGACACACCAAGTCTGGAGGTCTGGAGCTATCCTGACCCTGCTCTGTGGTTTTACGTGGTCTACCACTTCATGGCTGAGCTGCTGTTGTTCCCAGTTGCTTCCACTTTGTTATAAAACCACTAACAGCTAACAGTGGAATACTTAGTATGGAGGAAATTTCTTCAATGGACTTATTGCACAGGTGACAACCTAACAGGAGGGAAAACCTTTTCCTACTCATGCAGCCCCATATCTTTAAAACTACCAACTCTGTGCTCCACTGTCGGGACGATGCACTCACTGTGGCAGTCCTGGTCTACATTTGCTACCAAAAGGCTGTCTACATTTTCATTTTGTCATGATTAAATCTGAATTTCACAAGATTTCACTGACTTTGAGTTCATCATCTATCAAATACGTAGTAAATATCGGTGAAATTACTTTTCTCATATAGAATATTAATGGACACTAATGGAAATTCTACAGTTATTCACAGTTACATCAATGTTATTTACATTAGATATCTACATTCATGGTTTTGTTTGTTGCTGTGGTTTTGGAATACAGTTAAAAATAAGTCATCTTAAATTACTTACTTGTTTGAGACAGAGTGGCCGTCCTCTTGTTTTTACGTGTTGTGACGGTGCAGATGTAGACCAGATCAGTACCACTGTCTGAGAGGACCAGAGAACTAGTGATGCTGTAAAGCTGCTGTTCATTCTGCTGGACTGTGGGTTTGTTCTGGGGGTTGATGTTGGATGGTGTGGTGGACCAGGTGAGATCAGGTTCAGGGTAGATCCCCTCTGAGCTGCAGGTGATCCTGTTTCCTTCCTTCTGGATGTTGACTTTATTGACTGCAGCTGGAAAAAACAAACCCAAAATTGTAAGAACGTGTTTTTTGACTTGGTAATACAAACATATGGTTGCAATTTACGATACTCAGCGCTTGTTGCTGTGTTATTTAGGCAGAATGGAGTTAATGCACTAAGTACAGGATCCAACAGATGTCATTTAAATGTCAAGTGATTCGACACTTCATCACCTCAGTAATTGTATTAGAACTTAAACTCCTTCACCTGGGGAAGCATCCCTCCCAACCCAGAGGGAGCAGTCCACTTGTTTCCGGCATAGTTTCAGTTATGTGACATTTAAATGCCACACTGGTGAACTCGCCTCTGTTGCATGGTGGCAAAACAATGCTGGGCGAATGCTTTTTATGACTCCTAGAAGGCGTGGTGAGGATTTACACTTTAGTCATGTTCTGAGCATAATCATATTTCGTTATCGCTTTTCATTAGGTGAGAGAATTAGTCTCCATGTCATAAAGTGATTTCAGAAGACTCATGTATGTCGTAACGGACTGATACTGTGAGTTTCTGTGTCTGGGTTTCTATCTTCGTCATTCCACACAGGTGTGTTTTCGGTGTTCTGCTTTGTTCCAGCTACAGTGGAACACAGCGAACCAAAGGAACAGGAATTTATAGAGCAGTATAATAGATTTTAATTCTATGTATATATATGAAACTATAAGAACAGGTGGACTCAGTATGAAAAAGTCAGACACAACTGACTTTTTAAAGAGTCAGAACTTTCCCTTCAGATGTAACCTCGTGAGCTTCTTCCACACTTCAGCGTTTCTTTATATTGTGTCTGCTACTGTCGTTACAAGGTGTCCAACAAAAGCAAGCTTCCCACAAAACTGAGATCAGCTTTATTTTTGCAGCTGAAGCCTTGCATGAGGGCCTTATCAGCCGCCTCCTTCCTGGGAGTGGAACCTTATCAGAGTCAGCTGATAGAGTTCACCTGCTGGAGCGGTGCTGGCTTCGTGTTCGTAAAACTCTTGTTCCCTGAAGTTGAGAAAAAGCTTTTCACAAACAGTGACTTACTAGGTTGGTGTTTAGTTTCCACTCTTATTCTCTCAGCCTTATTTCATTTATACACACGTGTTTATTCATCTTTTGTTTTCCTGCCAAGGTAGAAATGTGAGACATTTCATGCATGGCTGAAGGACAAGCATGTCAGGAATGAAGACGTTCAGGTTTAAGTGGGTCGTGGCCTCGTTTACTTTGACTCTGTCTGAACGGGCCTCAGTAGATTCTGTACTGATGTGGAGTTATTTACTATGGCTTATAAACTGCTGTTTAATGTGTGAAATAACAACCACATGTTTGTATAATTTGACATCATGTGATTCACAAAACTGCAGGTTGGAGCAGCTCATGATTGAATGTTTGTGGAAATACAATAACTTCTGTCGAGATACCTGACCATGAAAAATGATGATTAAAGCTGACTTAATATTGATCAGGGATGCAGCTAATGATTAATTAGACTGTTGATCAATTCAAGTACCCCTGACTGCTCAACGTTGCTCAACGTCGGCATGCTATTGGCTGAATCTAACATTTGACTCCGCCCACAGGGACATTGCCTGCATGCAAAAATGAGCGCCATTTTAAAGCGTCATCTGAATTGCATTATATAGACATGTTCCTGAAGGGTTAGGGTTAGGGTGAGGGTTAGATTGCCACCAAACTGTTGCAAAATGAAGTAAAGTTGTATGCAGTAAGACTGAACGTGATTGGCTTATGGAACATTGAGATGGGTGGAGTCAAACGTTGAGCTCCGCCCCGAACTGCACACTGCAGTCAGGGGCTTCTCGAACAATCTGCAATTAAATCTAATGACATACAAAATATCAGAAAGATATCGAGCCCAAAGATATTCAGTTTACTGTCATTAAGGAGCAAAGAAACCAGGAAATATTCATTGTTAAGAAGCTGCAATCAGAGAATTCTGACTTTTTCTTCCTTAAAACGTTACTCAAACTGATTGATTGTCAAAATAGTTGCCGACTAATTTAGTCAATCGATTAATTCTTGCAGTTTTAGTGCTAATTCTAGACAGTTATTTGGTTTCTCTAAAATCCAGTGGGATGTTTTGTACAGATAAAGGCGCCAACTGGAACCAAACATGGTTCTTCGCAGTGATGTCGTTGAGGAACCATGGGAAATGGTTCCTTAAAGAACCTTTTTTTTTTTAACCCTAATTTTATGCTGTCACCTGCCACCAAACTAAATAACTCCAATAAAAACTACAAAAGCCCTCAGAGTGCATACCTCCGCCAAGGAGCTTCACACAATCTCCCAATTCACATATTTTGTCTGGAACGTTACAGATACTAATGTAATTACAGACAGTTCAAATGTCCTACCGACAATGCGGCCTTCACCCCATCCGACCTAATGAACAGGCGCGGCCTCTAGCGCGGCAGCTCCTAACAGCCTCCCAGCTTCTTAGACAACCAGAGATAAGAATGCCGGCCCAACCGTGCGCATGTCGCTCAGGAAGGAAAGAGAACTCTGTCACTGTCGCTGTCTGTCGCGTGGAGACCCAAAATGTCATGTGGTCAGAGGGGGTTACCCCAAAAACAAGAGTGCCCTCTGGTGGCTTTTAGGGTAAACCGCATTTAATTTTCCACCCAGTTACACTTGCATTAAAAATAATCCTGGATCCAGACGGTGATCCGGATCAGTCCTAAAATTAAATCATTTCTTCTTTGTCCCATTTCACACATTTCCTGAACATTTTGTCCAAATCCATCCATGAGTTTTTGAGTTATTTTGAACACAAACAAACAAACAAACAAACCAACGCTGGCCATCACATAACCTCCTTGGCGGAGGTAAAGACAAAACTTTAGCACTTTACCTAAATGTCATATGACATATTTTTTTTATCATGTGTAAAATTACTTTAGACTCATTGCCAGGATTCCTTCTTACTTTTCTATTCTAGTCCTATTTCAGCCGACTTAGTCTTATTTTCATTAATGTACCGTGCTTATATCTTTGTTTTTCTGTTGTTTTGATTCTCTGCTATGTCTTTTTTTCTGAGCGCAATCTGTCACAAGAAGAAATTAAGAGCGTATTTGTATTTCTGAGAGTGCTGTCAGATTGTTTATAATGTTGTGTTATCTGTGTTTCTCATACCGTCCACCTTCAGGTTGATAAATGACTCCTTGTTTTTGAGGATGGTGCTTGTATAGCACTTATATCTGCCTTCATCCTGAACCTTCACGTCTGTCAGCTGCAGGGAGGCGTTTCCTTTGGAGATCTGGTCCTCGAACAGTGACGTCCTGTTGCTAAAGCGCTTGTCCTGGAGCCCAAACTGGTCCTTGCTGTGGTAGTAGGAGTGGGCCTGAATGCCTTCAGACTTCAGCAGGATCCAGTGGATGACGACCTCATCGCCAACGTCAAAAGTGCACGGTAAGATGCAACGATACCCTACGTCACAGAAGTGCTCAACATCTGTAAAACATCAGGTAAAGAAGCATCCATCAAGGTTCAGTTAAAGAAAAAAAGTCATAAGTCACTCACCAGCACAAGTCATTTGTCCTTTTAAAAAAAAACATGCCTTTTTTGACATATATAAAACTGTGTCATCTGCATAAAACTGAATATTGCATTATATTGCTAATTGTAAGGGCACATAGGAGAATAATGAATAATAATAATAAAAGTGGCCTGTGCTGACATGTATTTTATGCATTCACATGTCACTACAAGTATTATGGCTGCACTCAGACTAAACTTTAAACCTTAATACAAATTAAAATAATGATTTATGAGAAAATTCTCCCCCGTACAGTTGTCATGAGTAGTGAAATGATCTATATAGATCAAACCTGTTTTCTGTACCAGGCTGTAAACATGCTTATTTTTACTGTAAAATTGGACATTTTAACATGGTGGTCTATGGGGAGTGACTCGCTTTTGGAACCAGCCTCAAGTGGCCATTTAAGGAACTGCAACTTAATTTTTCATCCCCACAGGTTGCTGCCTGCAATCTCCAAAATACTTTAAAACTAGTAAAAATAAATATATTCATGACATTAAATCAGGTCTGTCAGTATATTTGCTGCAAGCTGCAAATCAGACTAGTTAAATATCAGAATTAATTTCCATCTATAGCTCGCTGTCTCCTATTTTTCCTATTATTGACTTGAGTATAAAATAAAAACAATGGAAAACATTTGTTTTTTATGTTTGTGTTGCGACGTAACAAATCGTTCTTTCATTTTCCATTCTTGGGTCATCGCATATTTCAAGTCAGGGTTGGGTATTAAATTTAAAGGTGTTGTATTTTCGTTTCCAGTCACAAGGAAACGAAAGAATTCATTGTGAGTGTTTAGGAATGAATCCCAGCAGGTCTTACCAGATTGTTGAGGCTTATATAGTAAAGCTTTTAATGCTCTAACACTTTTCTATTGAGCTCTTTCACTTCTTAACATCTTGGTTGTTGTTAAAGTGCTCTTTAAACTCAAATAAAAGGGGAAATTATTGTTTTACGTGGCATCTCTGTGGATTCGGTCAAAGTATGATCACATGATTGCTGATTAAATAGTAAATCAGCGTCAGAAACACAGCTGCACTTTGCCACTCGTCTCTAGTGTCAGCTGTTGCCATGGTAACTCGGTAATGGATTAATGAACATTTTTTCAGCTGTAATCTTTCAAACCATTTACTGTTATTTCACATACTTTCCCCATTACAGTAAAAAATACAGATAATAAGCAATGAAATCACAGAAAAACTATTAATGTACTGTCAAAACTAAAACGAACAAACAAAAAAAGAGGGTAATTTGTTGTTTCACAGTGTCTGGCCATAAAATGACACTATTTCCCTGTTTTTAAATACGCTAAAAATGTAATTATTTAACAGATATTCGCTGTTATAGTCACTGTTTTGGAACATTACAACACTCCACAGCTTTTTAATGTATTTTTCTGGCGTCCTTGCTGCCAGATTTCCAGTTTTTCATGTTTTTCCTGTGTGGATATTTTAAGTTTAGCCCTGTAACTAGTCTTTCCAGTAATATAGTGTATTTATATAGACTTGCCACTGTAATCAGCTGTGACTGTGTGCAAATTACAACATGGTCTTCTATGAGAATTTATAAAAGCTACTGTGAATATGCACCGATCAGCCACAGCATCCTGACCACAGACAGGTGAAGTGAATAACATTGATCATATTGGTTCTATGTGGTGTTCTGATGGAAAACCTTGATCAGACTTAGACACCCAAATAAACATCGTCCCACAACAAACACAATCCCAAATGTCACTGCAGGAAAATGCACCCCACCACATGGCAACAACATCAACCAATGAGGAACATGTTGAGGAACATGACAATGGTCCAACATGTTGATTTGACCTCCAAACTTCCTACAGCCCATTCTGATCAAGCATCAACAGGATGCAGTGGAACCAGTTGGATTGACACAAGCCAGAGTAGCCAAAGGATCCAGTGAATCCAGACCCCATAGGACCCCCTGAGAGGTCCTCTGGTCCCTTGGTTCAGAGCATTTCGGACCACATAAGGGGGACCAACACGATATTAA
Organism: Dascyllus trimaculatus; assembly: GCA_024666655.1. NCBI lineage: Eukaryota > Metazoa > Chordata > Actinopteri > Pomacentridae > Dascyllus > Dascyllus trimaculatus. The sequence goes on from CM045466.1 coordinate 3,660,126, forward strand.
GCAGGTGGTGTTAGGGATTCAGCACCAAAACCAGGTGTAGTATGTCGTATAGATTTTAGAGACTAAGGAAACAAGACTAAATAAACAATAATATTCTCAGGTGACCAAATCAAGCCGCTACTACTCCTAGTTTTGCAGAGTTCCCACCGTCAGTTTTCACAGTATTACAGTGTAGTAGTGAAGGTAGTTTCCTGGCATTCCTGCTATGAGTGGTTAAAACAACCCTAATAAGACAAATACACCAGGTTCACACAAATGAAGGGCTGTCCGACTCACCTCCTCTGCTAAAAGTCCACAAGAAGTTCAGGAAGAAAACAACCACAGAAGGCTTAAAGCCAGTCATCCTCCTGGTGAAGTTTCTCTGTCACTGAACTCACTTACTGAGAAACACAAAAATAGATGAGGGCGAAACTCGACTCCACCTTGCTCGTCTGGTCTGATTGGTTGGTTGTACAGCCCTTTACAAATTCATGACTCAACAGATACACTAGATATAGCTCTGGTGTGCTGCATATCAGGAGAATAAGGTGAAGGTTAAACTCCAGACGTAACATATTAACCAACAGCACGAGTGGAATCTGCTGCTGGGAAAATAACTTTCAGCTGCTTGGTGTGACTGAATGAGAAAGGACTCTTTGTGCTGGTTGTGCAAATCACATTATGAATCTGGGTTTGGGAAAGCTGCAGTGATTGTTTTGTTGCTTGGATGCACACAGTTGGACCACAAGGCTGCAGCCACATGATGGTCTGTGTTTCTTTAGGCTTTTATATTATCTACTACGCTGTGATTCACATTAAAGGCAGCTGTACAGTACAAAAACTTCTGCAGTGCAACAGCAAACACTCAACATATCATCAGCAATATACAAATAGAATGGCAGCATACTGCACTCAGCTGCTGTCTCGGGGATCAGTGGCGCCTCCTGGTGGTGGGAGCTGGAAGAACAGGGGTTAGAGATTTAACTGTTTGGAGGGTGCTGCCTCTGGTTTTGGATTCCCTGTTTTTCGCCCGTGTTAGTGTACGTACTGTAATAAAAGATGTGATGATGGCTGAGTGGAACAGAAAGACAAGTTGATGCCACCCAGAAGATGTAAAGTAGTTGTGAAGCTTTTCCAAACTAGAAAAGCACTCAGAGAGCTCATACCTCCACCAAGGAGCTTAAGTCCACCCCCAACACAATCTCCCAATCGCGTGGACAATGCTTTTCTGTAAAGGAATTAAGCAAACAGTGAAATCTTAATCTGGACTCGCCTGTTAAAATAAGTACATTATTCCCCGCTGAAATGTCATGAAACAGAAAAATAAAGATGTACTTGGTTAGTTGTACTGGGAAATGTACTGACGTAGTTTTACTGGTCCATGTGGGAGCAGTTATGAAGGGTGACTCCTGAGTTCAATTTAAAAATTACCCATATGTGGTTAAAGATTTAAGACGGTATTGATTAAATGGTTAAAACACCCAGATTAGTAAGAAGTATGGGGACAGAGATTTCCAGTGAAGCAGTGAGTTAAATACTGAAGAAACTATTAATGTTTCTCAGGGGATGAATCAGATGGTTTACTCAGCAGATCAATCACACCGTTAATGATGAGAAACAAGAGGTCATTTCCTGTTCTGCGGTTGCACAATAATATAGACATCAGATGTTCATAAGAAGTATGAGAATCTGAATGTTTAGTCTTCCATTTCCACTTCCCTGTGCTTCTGCAATGTCTCTTAAAATTCCTGTTTAGCATTAGCAGCTAGCTAAGTGGTGGCATCGACACTGGTCACTACCTGGAGCATCTCCTAAATGGGCCTGGGTCAGTTGAACGTAGCAGTGATGTTTGGATTAGCAGTTAGCATTAGCATTTAGCAGTTAGCTAAATGGTAGCATCGGCACTGGTCACTACCTGGAGCATCTCCTAAACAGGCCTGGGTCAGTTGAATGTGGCAGTGCTGGTTGAATTATCAGTTAGCATTAGCATTTAGCAGCTTGCTAAATGGTAGCATCGGCACTGGTCACTACCTGGAGCATCTCCTAAACAGGCCTGGGTCAGTTGAGCGTAGCAGTGCTGTTTGAATTGTGTAGGAGCAGTGTGAACTGGCACTAGGGGGGGCGACTCTCGACCCAGAGTTCTCCTCCTAGCCTCCTGGAGGTGTCGTGGGACTAAGTAGGAGAAACAGCGTTGAAGGGAGGTTTCCACCTGATGACCCCCAGAGACGTGTTAGGAATCACTGCTCACTGGTAGGTATAGAGACAGATTAGGGATCCTAGGTCCTTCATGGAGGATGGATCCTTTCTTTTTGAGCTCAAGTGTCTTGTGTTTAAATTAACAATTCTTTCTTGCAGTACAGACTGTAAAGTACATACAATCTGATTGCCAGCCCAGGAATAACATGAGTTAACAGATCAGATCAGAACAGACCAGTTACAGATGAACTACTGACTGCTACTGTGTGGATTTTGTACGAATATCTTGATCGACTAACATGTTGTCAATTTGAATTTGGCCTCTTTTGCCACTTTCTTTGCAACGACTGAGATTTCTGGCATGTTCTGTGAGACCACCAGTCTGGCTTTATCTCTGATGACGATGCCATTTGCGTGAACTGTAGCCAACTTTTCTCAGATCTGAAGGAGTCATAGAGGGAAGTGAAAACAGCTCCGGATGCAGGGAGTCTTTTTTTTTGGTCTTCCATGAAGCATATATTTATTATCGGCATCAGGGATGATAAAAGACTGAAAGACTCATTGAAGCCAAAAATATAATATCCTTGTTGGGTGTGTTCACATTGAAACCAGGTATGACTCAGAGAAAGGATTGGCATATGACACACTGGGGAAATAGTCCAAAGGCCGACTGACTAAATCTGAGAAATGGCAAACATTGTCACTTTATGGAGTTTAGAATCATCAATTAACCTCAGCATGTTTTTGGACTGTGGAAGGAAGCCGGAGAACCTGGTGAAAACTCAGGGAGAACATGCAAACTCCACACAGAAAGACCCCAGGCGTCCTAACCGGGACGCGAACCGGGGATCTTCTAGCTGTGAGGCGACGATCCAGTTGCAGTTGTTTTGAAGCTAATTTCCTACCTACAGCTTGAAAAACAAACGACACACCTGCAGACTCGGCGATTAGTCTTTTTAATCACATTATTTATGACACATTTGCGAAAGAAGTCAAGTATAAATCATGAAACGTGGCACCAAGCCAGGCAAGAAGCAGAATCTGCTGTCAGTCAGATTGACGAACAGTAAAGTCTCCAGGAAAGTCGTTTGTTTTGTTCGGAACCAGGAGCCTGACGTCTTCTTCAGGTTCAGTGACAGTAAAGACAGTAAAGCTGGCGCAGATCTAGAGCTTAGTCTTTGATTTAGAGTTCAGGAGCGGTAGCTGGTGCCAGGCTTCATGGACTCCAACCTCAAGAGAAACACAACATCCTCACCTGTTCAACGCATCATAAATAAAGACACAGACACTCTCTTATTGCATATTAGACTCATAAACACTTGTACTCTGAGTTTAGGTCGCGGTTAAATGGAAACCAAAAGGCCGATTATGGCCATTTTTCAGGACAGCAGTTGGAGGACCAAACTTCTAGGACAAAACAGCAGCACTTATCAAGTTGGATGGTCGCTGAAGTGGTTTAAAAGGTTTGTTACCTCCACAAAACTACTCTTTGTCCAATAGTTTTAATGGTTTATTCCATCCAAACAGTACTTTTTAGAGGTTTATTTCCCTCCAAAGCACTACTATCTGACAAGTTCTGGGTTGAAAGGTTTATTCCATCTAGATAGTACTGATTTTAAAGGAATATTCAACCCATAAAACTACTTTCTGTCCAAGTACTTGTCATTTTATAGGTTTTTCCTGCTTAAAGAGTCATTTATACCAGTTCTGGGTTTAAAGGTTTATTTGTCCCGAAATACCACTTGCTGTCCAAGTACATCCAGTTTTAATGGTTTATTCCACTTAAATGGTACTTTCTAACTACAAATTCTGGGTTTAAAGGTTTATTCGACTCACACTACCCTTGCTGTCCAGGTACATATAGAGTTAATGGTTAATTCCATCCAAATAGTACTTTCTAACTTACAAGTTCTGGGTTTGACGAGTTAATTCACTCAAAATACTACTTTTTGTCCAAGTACTGATGGTTTTAAGGTTTATTCCACCTAAATAGTCCTTTCTAACTGATGAGTTGTGGTTTTAAAAGTTTATACCGCCTACAAATATTACTTTTTGTCCAAGTACTTATGGGTTTAAAGGTTTATTCCACCCAGAATACTATGTTCTGCTCAACTACTTATAGTTCTAAAGGTTTATTCCACCTAAGTAGTGCTTTTTAACTGACGAGTTATGGGTTTAAAGGTTTGTTCCTCCCAAAATACTACTTTCTGCCCAAGTACTTATGGGCCCAGAGGTTTATTCTACCCAAATAGTACTGACAAGGTATGGTTTTAAAGGTTTATTCCACCTAAATAGTACTTTATGTCCAAGAGCTTGTAGTTTTAAAGGTTCTTAACACCCAAATATGTCTTTCTAATGGACAGTTTATTGGTTTGAAGGTTTATTTCGCCCACTATACTACATTTAGTCCAAGCACTTACGGTATTAAAGATTTAATCCACCTAAATAGTACTTTCTAACTGACAAATTATGGGTTTAAAGGCTTATTCCACCCAAAACACTGTTTTCCATTCAATAAATCACAGTTTTAAAGGTTTATTCCAACCAGATAGTACTTTCTGTCCAAGTACATATGGTTTTAATAGGATATTCCACCCAAATAGTACTTTCTAAGTGACAAGTTATGGTTTTAAAGATTATTTCTGTCCAAGTACTTCTGGTTTTAAAGGTTTATTCCACCCAAAACTGGGCTAATGAAAGACTGAAAGACTCATTGAAACCAAAAATATAGTATCCTTGTTGGGTGTGTTCACATTGGAACCAGGTATGACTCAGAGAAAGGATTGGCATATGACACACTGGGGAAATAGTCCAAAGGCCGACTGACTAAATCTGAGAAATGGCAAACATTGTCACTTTATGGAGTTTAGAATCATCAATTAACCTCAGCATGTTTTTGGACGGTGGAAGGAAGCCGGAGAACCTGGTGAAAACTCAGGGAGAACACGCAAACTCCACACAGAAAGACCCCAGGCGTCCTAACCGGGACGCGAACCGGGGATCTCCTAACTGTGAGGCGACGATCCAGTTACAGTTGTGTTGAAGCTAATTTCCTACCTACAGCTTGAAAAACAAACGACACACCTGCAGACTCGGCGATTAGTCTTTTTAATCACATTATTTATGACACATTTGCGAAAGAAGTCAAGTATAAATCATGAAACGTGGCACCAAGCCAGGCGAGAAGCAGAATCTGCTGTCAGTCAGATTGACCAACAGTAAAGTCTCCAGGAAAGTCGTTTGTTTTGTTCGGAACCAGGAGCCTGACGTCTTCTTCAGGTTCAGTGACGGTAAAGACAGTAAAGCTGGCGCAGATCATGAGCTTAGTCTTTGATTTAGAGTTCAGGAGCGATAGCTGGTGCCAGGCTTCATGGACTCCAACCTCAAGAGAAACACAACATCCTCACCTGTTCAATGCATCATAAATAAAGACACAGACACTCTCTTATTGCATATTAGACTCATAAACACTTGTACTCTGAGTTTAGGTTAAATGGAAACCAAAAGGCTGATTATGGCCATTTTTCAGGACAGCAGTTGGAGGACCAAACTTCTAGGACAAAACAGCAGCACTTATCAAGTTGGATGGTCGCTGAAGTGGTTTAAAAGGTTTGTTACCTCCACAAAACTACTCTTTGTCCAATAGTTTTAATGGTTTATTCCATCCAAACAGTACTTTTTAGAGGTTTATTTCCCTCCAAAGCACTACTATCTGACAAGTTCTGGGTTGAAAGGTTTATTCCATCTAGATAGAACTGATTTTAAAGGAATATTCAACCCATAAAACTACTTTCTGTCCAAGTACTTGTCATTTTATAGGTTTTTCCTGCTTAAAGAGTCATTTATACCCGATAAGTTCTGGGTTTAAAGGTTTATTTGTCCTGAAATACCACTTGCTGTCCAAGTACATCCAGTTTTAATGGTTTATTCCACTTAAATAGTACTTTCTAACTACAAATTCTGGGTTTAAAGGTTTATTCGGCTCACACTACCCTTGCTGTCCAGGTACATATAGAGTTAATGGTTAATTCCATCCAAATAGTACTTTCTAACTTACAAGTTCTGGGTTTGACGAGTTAATTCACTCAAAATACTACTTTTTGTCCAAGTACTGATGGTTTTAAGGTTTATTCCACCTAAATAGTCCTTTCTAACTGATGAGTAATTGTTTTAAAAGTTTATACTGCCTACAAATATTACTTTTTGTCCAAGTACTTATGGGTTTAAAGGTTTATTCCATCCAGAATACTATGTTCTGCTCAACTACTTATAGTTCTAAAGGTTTATTCCACCTAAGTAGTGCTTTTTAACTGACGAGTTATGGATTTAAAGGTTTGTTCCTCCCAAAATACTACTTTCTGCCCAAGTACTTATGGGCCCAGAGGTTTATTCTACCCAAATAGTACTGACAAGGTATGGTTTTAAAGGTTTATTCCACCTAAATAGTACTTTATGTCCAAGAGCTTGTAGTTTTAAAGGTTCTTAACACCCAAATATGTCTTTCTAACGGACAGTTTATTGGTTTGAAGGTTTATTTTGCCCACTTTACTACATTTAGTCCAAGCACTTATGGTATTAAAGATTTAATCCACCTAAATAGTACTTTTCTAACTGACAAATTATGGGTTTAAAGGCTTATTCCACCCAAAACACTGTTTTCCATTCAATAAATCACAGTTTTAATAGGATATTCCACCCAAATAGTACTTTTTAAGTGACAAGTTCTGGTTTTAAAGATTATTTCTGTCCAAGTACTTCTGGTTTTAAAGGTTTATTCCACCCAAAACTGGGCATATCTATTTTTACTGCCAGTGTCTGTGGGCTACAAGTTCCCCTTTGGAGTAAACAAGTTGTCGCTACGCTATGTGGCCCAAATAGTGCTGATAAAAAACAAGGGTCATACAACTGCGGTCCTGAAAATGCAGCTTCCTCTGCTGCAGACGTGTTACTCAATAATAGGGCTGTTCGTGTAAACATTTACACCACGTTTCCCCTAATCCAAGTTCCTGCAGTGGAAATTTGATTTATTAACTGTAATGCTTGGTTTGGGTTCATCTAACCTGCTCTGTTCCAGTATGAAAAGCTCTACTGCCGTCTGTAGTTACAGACAGTTCTGAGACAGAGTGATGGTACGAATTCGTCTTTATACGCTAGTTAATGTTTTATTTTCTCTTCAGTAAAGCTTGTATTAGTCAACGTGGTCTATGACTTAGAATAGAATCACCACATGTCATAAATTCCCCATCTGGAACCAAAAATACGCCACAGACGCTGATTAATTTAGCCTGACCGCTGTCTGGAATGAGCTGGACTTACAGCTGAACAGCTTTTAACCTGCTCGTTTTGTTTTTGACCAGATTGGCAACACTGCAGACTCTGCCACCGTAGTTCTCGGACCATCAGGAAGTGCTTCGTCTTGACCTCCTGGGCTCCTCTTGCAGCACAATTCAGACTCGTGGTCGAAAGATCCCTGCAGGTTTTCGGATTCAGACGAAGCCTCTTGCAGGGATCGCCACAAACAAGCAAGCAAGCGGTTCTGTAAAGGTTCCTGGTTCGACTGGAGATCAGGGCTCGGCAACCCTTCATGAAGACGCTGAGCTTCATCTAGTCTGTTCAGCGTCGGCGTGTACAGTCTGGAAAGTAGCTGTAGACGCAAAGACGTGCAGAAATAGTGACTTTAAAGTGTACGCTGTGATCCTTTAATAACAAATCCTCCCTTAGTTCCTCTTCAGTGTGTAGCCGTGTGCGTGTTTGTCTTGTTAGTGCGTTGTTAGTCTCGGCCGCCGTTTCCGTCGCTTCTCAGGTTAACCGAGTCCCAGTCTGGGGGCCTGATTGTCCGTTGGTGCCGCCGACAGCGAAGGGGCTGCTTTCACTCAGGTTACTGTCGGCTGCTGCGTCTGAAAGACCAGAAACAGACTCTAAAGGTTAGAAGACGACAAATGGAACCGAGCAGACAACAAATTCTGATGTGCACTCTGGTGTTTCTTATTTGCGGGGCTGCAGGATGAACTGCTTCAGCATAGTCGATGTTGCAGAAAATGCAACGTGAAACAGAGCAACTGGTAGAACATTTACCCTGATTTTCATAAACTTTATTTAAAAGACAGAGTTTGTTGACATGCAGGCCTCACATGAAACTCCAAAAAGGAAAATCAGCTGTAGGGCTGCTTGATTAATCGGATATTAACCATGATTTTAGCTTCTCACAAGTAAACAAACATTACTGATGTTTTAAAATGCTTCACTTATAGAAAACACTCTAGTAAAAACATAGAGCCGGCTGGCCCATTAGGCAATATAGGCAAATGCTGAGGGTGTTGTGGCCTCCAGGGGGCGCCACAAGATCAGGAAAAAAGTCATCTTCAATATAACTATAATAAAACTAGTTATTACTATTAGCTTTTAAGATGGAAAAGCTCACATTGATTCAAATGTACAGCAATGCCCAATTCATATTCCTACAAAACAATGCTTTTTGATTTCTTTTGTAAGTGTAGGTAAATCACCGATGGAGGGGGGCGCCATGTAAAATCTCGCCTAGGTTGCCACATTGGGGAGGGCCGGTTCTGTAAAAGCACTTCAGCTGGGGTAAATCTGACATTAAAGTACCCTTTTCGCCCCTTTCAAACTATTTCATTTTTGGACTAGAGGCTTCCCTTTGCACAGCATGTGAGGCGTTCAGGGAACTCAGTAAATTGTACCATCAAGGGGTAGTTGTTTAGCAGGTGAGGCGTTTCTGTCACAATTTTATTTATTTATTGCACTAAATGCAAACGAATGCACTGAATTCAAGTGAAGAACCTTGACTTTAAGTCTTGTTAGGATGCAGATTTGCACATTAGTGGGAATGCAGCACAACATGGAGGGAAATCTGTTTATTTAAATGTGAAAATGCAGTTATACGGGAATATTTTACCAACAGAAAGGATGATGTCGACTAAAAGCAGCTACTCTTGGCAGCAGAATCTTAATTTTACACTAAATTGGGAAAAGTTTATTATTTTGAGCTTTTAAAATCCTACAAATCCCCCCAATAATTCTAGGATGATTTATTATTTCCTAAACAGAGTTACTGCAAGATAGATTCTGAAGGTTGTAGTGATGTTATTTGTTGTGACTGCCTTAAAGAGGCGTTTATTCTACTGTTGCGTGTTTCAAACGCCAGTGAGTTTTGAATAAACGTCATAATCTGTGAGTCGGTTCAGTTGTTCTCTGGCTCCACCTAGTGTCTGGTTTCATTATCTGATCACCGACCTTTGACTGAATGCAGCTCTGTGATCTCGTCCGGATCATTTCTGGGCTTCGAGCTTCTTCCTGCAGACAGAGGAGAGAGAAATAAAAATGTCTGAAACATTAAATCAGAAATTAAGACTGAAGTTTAAAACCTTTTGAACACTGTTGTTTATTCAGCTGAACAAATCTGCTTCTAATTCTAGACATCAGCTGGAAAAAAAGCACGACCCGAGTCCAGTTAGTAACTGATCTAACTGTGGTTGTAAAATCTGTTTATTCTCATTCTATCACAGTTTAACCCCACAGTTAAATATTTGGATATTAAACTAGCCACTAGTTTATCCACTATATCACCAGAACCACTGTGACACCCCTCCAGATAACTGAATCCAGGTGTTCAAATCACTTCCATGACCACAGGTGTATAAATCCAGGTCCTAGACTTGCAGACTGCTTCTACAAACACTAGTGAAAGAATGGGACCCGTCTGGGTTTGGTGGTTGCCAGGACAACGGTACTTCCTGACTGCATTGTTCCAAGTGTAAAGTTTGGTGGAGGGGGGTTATGGTGTGGGGGTGTTCTTCAGGCCCCTTAGTCCCAGTGAAAGGAACTCTTAATGCTTCAGCAGACCAAGACATTCTGGACTATTTGATGCTCCCAACTTTGTGGGAACAGTTTGGGGATGGCCCCTTCCTGTTCCAACATGGCTGCCACCAGAGCACAACGCAAGGTCAGTAAAGACATGGATGATCCAGTCTGGTGTGGAGGAACTGGACTGGTCTACACAGAGTCCTGACCTCAACCCGATAGAACACCTTTGGGATGGATTAGAGTGGAGACTGAGAGCCAGGCCTTCTGGTCCAACATCAGTGGAAGATAGTCAAAGATTCCCATGAACACACTCCTAAACCTTGTGGAAAGACTTCCCAGAAGAGTTGAGGCTGTTATAGCTGCTATAGGGGGAACAACTCCTTCAGAGATCGACTTGTTTACTTTGATTATGGCATTCTTAGTTGAAATCAGCATCTTGAGTCAATAAATGTTTACACCAAATGACTTCTAGTTTGAATCTCTCAGTAAGATGAGGTATTATTTCACTTTGCAGAACTAAAACTGCACATGACACGACTATTCATTGTCTTCAGCTTTAGTCCCCGTCTCCATGGTTACCTCTGAGCTTCAGGTAGGCCAGCATCCCGACCAGAGCCAGGACCAGCCCGATGATCACCACGGCGACGATCCACCAATGAGACTGATCCTCCGCTGTGCTCCGCTCACCTGCACCAGGTGACAAACACACACAGGTCAGTGTAAAAAGAAGAACGAGAAACAACAACAACTGTTTTTGTTTTTGTGTGGATTCTCAGCTTGTTTTTTTAAAATAATCCACATCTAGGTTTTATTGTTGGTTGTATTTGGAGATACTATTAAAAAAACAGGCAGCTGTGGTGTTAGAAAAAAAAAATAGAATAATAAAATAGTGAAAAATAACCAGCTCATGAAAATATGGTAATTCTTATAACTAAACAAAACAGTTTCTAGCCTTAATTTAACATGAGATGTGTATTGTTTAGGCTTTTTAATGTTTATTAAAGGATATTTACATGTGAAAAAGAACAGTGAAATTTCCTATAAACAGGGTTGAATAATGTTAAAATATAAACCTGGGATAATGCTGTTGAAAAAGAAAAATATTTAAAAATAAAACCTCTAAAAATGTCAAAATACTGTTGTATTTTCAATCATATCAAGTGTAATATGAATTTTAACATGTACCTTTACATTAAAATGTTGTAAATTTTGTTTTAAAAGTCATACTTTCATTTACAATTTTAATTAAAAAATATTATGTACTTGGAAATGCATTTACAGTATTAAACTTGAATTTAACAGTTTTTAAAAAATTGTGATTTATAATAATTCATATTTAAAAATATTTTGTTTAGATAAATGCAAATTTTATTATTTGAGACTTGTATGTTTTTTTTATCATTTTAAATTATGGGTATGAAATCAGTTTATTTTTGCAATATTATTAATATTTACCAGTATTTCAAAATAAACACTGTTTTTTAAAGGTCTAAGTTGTCATGACTAATAACATAGATTTTATATTAATATTATTGTTAATAGTTTATATATATATTAATCAGTAAAAACAAATAAATTACCTATAAACAGGGTTGAATAATGTTATAACCCAAATAATCAGGCTCGATTATCGCACCTTTTTCTATCATTTAATTCTATAAAAAACTGGTTTCAAACTGCGAGAGTCTGCTGTTCACTTTAGATCACATTAAGTGGAATTTTTATGTGTAACTTTGTTTTATTTCTGGCTCTGGAGCTGATTCATTTCAATGTGCGGTGCATCAGTCCAGATTTATGATCTCTTGTTTGCTGTTTGCTGTAGTTCTCTGCCTCTATGCTGATGATGGTGTGCTGTTTCATTGTGTTCGTTCACCTCCAGCGATGGTGACCTCGCTGCGTTCGGTGTGTCGGCTGTACGGCATCGAGAACTCGCAGGTGTAGCTGCCGCTGTGCTCCGAGTGCTTGGGGTCCATCAGCCGCAGGGACCCGTCTCCGAACGGGACCCTGAAGCTGTCCAGCTCCACGTGGTCGTCCCACTCCGGCGACGAGACGCTGTCGCCCGACCGGCTGTCGTAGCTGAGGATGGGGGACGGATCCTCGCCGTTGGAGAAGGTCCAGCGCAGCGACGGGTTGTTCAGGTACGTCGGGGCGCTGCAGGGGATGGTCAGGTCCCGGCCCTGGCTTCCTCTTATTTCTGCAAGAAAAGAGGAAAAAACACTGAATATTCTACAGTTTACTAAAAAATGAGTCTTTTATATTTATTTTTTTAGAAATTTGACTTATTATTCTATTAAAATTAGCTTCATTAGATGAAGAATCAAATACTGAATTGATAATGTGTAATTTTTTTATATAAAGTATTTCCTCTGTAACCGTTAAATTTTAGTATAATACGATACATCCAACCAACCAACATCTAACCAACTAACATCCATCGAATCAAAATCACTGTTGCACTGCATGTAACAAATTGTGATTACCACTTGGTGGCACCAACTCCTTGAATTTCTGTTACCTGTTACTGCTGCTCACAGCTCAGTTGGTTTTATGTTAATTAATTTTTATGTCATTTATTTTCTTTAATTTTATTTACAGGATCTGGAACAAGCTGCTTATTTGTGGCTTTCTTTTTTTAATGAGGCTTGATAGATCCCAAATTTAACCCTGAGCCTGATTTTAAGTGACTTTCATTTTCCTCATTTTAATCCATTTATTCTCAGTTTTCTTGCGTTCTTTTGTTTTTCTGTCGTCTTTTCTGGTCTGTTCAGTCGATCAGTTTTAATTCTTCTATTGATCCGTGCGCACTTTATGCAACTTGTCCAAGCTGTTTTTAATTATTTTAATTTTTTTTTTTTATAAAAGAAGGGCAAACAAAACCTTCTGCCATTTACAGTTAGTTTTTGCTGTTTAATTTTAATTTAATTTATTACCTAAATTCTGCCTACATGTTTTATTTTACTACAGTTTTTTAAAAAAAAATCTGAACATAAAGCACTTCAAACAACCTCTGTGTATGACAACATAATATATTAATAAGCTTGCTTGGTTAATTTTCCCAATAGAACTGCAGGTCACACATGATGTGTTCAAAGACCGCCAGAAAGATAAAAATCTGGGAAATTTTTCTATTTTTACTGTTCTCACTCTGATAAATGGTGTAATTATGGTGATTTTTTAAAAGATAAAATGCCTTTATTTAATGACGTCATGAATAAGCATGTTTGGGTTTGCATTCAGGTGCTTTTTTGTGCAAATGCTTGAGATTGTAGTGAGCTGAACTGCAAAAGAGATTGATTGAAGTAGAAATCCTGTCCACTGTGGAATTATGCTCAATAAAACAGAAAGTAGTGGCAGGTTTTCCTCTTTCAGCATCATGAAACCTGTATTTTCTGTACCTCTCTCCCTGAGTGAAGCCGTCCAGGCTGGACCTCCGTAAGAAGTGGTGACTTTGCAGATGTAGATGAGGTCCGGCTGCCCGTTGAGCCTCTTGAGGCGGCTGTCCACCGTGTACAGGCCCTTCTTGTCGGCCTGCATCCGTGTGACGGGTCGGAGGTCCTCGAAGGTGGGCGGCTCGGTCGCCCAGGTGACCCGAGGAGCCGGGAAGACGTCTCGGACGGTGCACTTCATCTCCTCGTAGCCGCTGAGCCTGGACAGCTCCAGGAACAGGCCTCGGATTGGCGCTGCACACAGACAAAGTTCCCATGAATCCCCTGGTGATGGACTGTAAATGCCAGCGCTGAATATAGCTCAGCATCATGTCGGTCTTATCAGGGCAACATTAGAGCTCTGATAGTGCAATATAAACGCAGCACAGACAGCTCCGGCAACACTACGTAGGAAAGGCTATAATAAAAAACACAAGTGCCAGGAGGATTTTGGCATGAGGCTTGAAAACCGTCCGCTAGTTGTTGAGATATTTCAGTCACAGCTGGTGAATCAGCAGTGAAGAGTTTCAGGAGAAGTTTATGCAGCATTTAATCATCATGCAGCTGAATTAAAGCACAGTTTGTCCGAACAGGCCGGTGAGTCACAGCGATGCAGAGTCTGATTGTGAAATCATAAAGTTCCTTGTTAAAACACGTCCTGCTGCATTAACAGTTACATCAGTTTAGAACCAGTAGTTCTAAAGTCCTCCTTCACAGTTAATTAAAAAATATATGTCAAAATATTTTATAGGACTTTGCTTTTGGTCCGAATGTACACATTAATTAGTTCCTTCTGACGTCTACTGTCTACTGACACGTAGACGGAAACATTCTTCAGTCAGATTCCTGCCTTAGCATCTTTAGATGATTAAATTTAGACAAGACCTTTTTGGTAAACAGGTAAAGTTTTGTCTGAAAACACACAAAGAAATAGGAATTTGGAAGAACCAGGTTCAGGGAGAGCAGACATCAGTCTCAACTGCTCAGTCGAGGCAGATGTCTGCTCTCCCTGAACCTGGTTCTTCCAAACAAAAAAATAGGAATTTGGAAGAACCAGGCTCAGGGAGTGCAGACGTCTGCCTCCACTGGTTAGGGAGAGCAGTCGAGGCAGACGTCTGATCGTCCTGAGCCTGGTTCTTCCAAACAAAAAAATAGGAATTTGGAAGAACCAGGCTCAGGGAGTGCAGACGTCTGCCTCCACTGGTTAGGGAGAGCAGTCGAGGCAGACGTCTGATCGTCCTGAGCCTGGTTCTTCCAAACAAAAAAATAGGAATTTGGAAGAACCAGGCTCAGGGAGTGCAGACGTCTGCCTCCACTGGTTAGGGAGAGCAATCAAGGCTGACGTCTGATCGTCCTGAGCCTGGTTCTTCCCAACAAAGAAACAAGAATTTGGAAGAACCAGGTTCAGGGAGAGCAGACGTCTGCCTCAACTGGTTATGGTGAGGCTAAAGGGGAGAGACGGTGGGTCGAGCATAGCACAGATCGGCTCAATCATCTGGGCTAAATCTGAACCAATGAACCAAACCTTATGATCGAATACTTCTACTCATGCAGGTGTCCCAGCGCCTGGACTCACCTTCCACCTTGAGGATGACCTTGGCGGTGTGTTTGCCCCTCTTGGTGTGAACGTTACACCTGTAGGTGCCTCGGTCCTTCAGGCTGCTCCTGCTGAGGATGAGGGTGGCGTTGCCGCGGGACACCAGGTGCGGGAAGACGGAGGCTCGTCCGGCAAACTGCTCGTGCTCGACGTGCTCTTTGCTGCTGCTGCTGTCGTCGTCGTCGTCGTCGCTCCGCTCGAACTTGTAGACGACCACGTCCTGCCTGAACCACTCGACCGTTTCCTCGCCGCCCGGCTGGAAGCTGCAGGGAAGGACGCACTCCTCGGAGACGAAGCAGGTCACGGTGACGTCTGGAACATGAGGCCAAGAGTCAGGGGGGCATCAGGTACTGTCACTTATTGAAACTAATTTTAAATCTTTCTTAAATGAAGACGTTTATGAGTTCGTTAAACCATCGTACTGCAGTTCAGTAACACGAATGACCCACAATATAACATGACCAGTTCGCCCTGGTGCCTCTGTCTGGAGTCCAGGTCTTAATCAATACATTCCTGTAACCTAAAATCTGATTATTTTTGCTGATTGAACCGTACATTGCACATGACATGTTTGCAGACTGTTGGGAAGTGTAAAATGTGGAGATTTTTCCTGTTGTAAAAGCTTCCTGCTCCAGTAAACGGTGTAATTTTGGTGATTTTTTAAAATGAGAACATGTGTCCAACCTAAGAGTTTGTGCAGCGGTCTGGTGTTTCCCGCTGTGTGGGAAGAAAGCTGGTTGTCATGTTCGCCAAGCCACCAAAACACAGCTGCGACACAGTGATCTGTGAGCCTGAGGAGCTGCTGCCGATCAGATATCAGCGTCCCTCCGCTGATCAATGGAAACCTTTGTTTTCTGGAGACGTTTCCTTCAGTGGCTTCACATTACAAACCTCTGACACTTAATTCATCGCTTTATCCTCAACTGGTCGAACAAGATGAACTAAAGGAGACACAAACAAACGCAACAGAGGTTTTCATGTTTATCTGACATCCAGTCTTTTATAAGTTCTCCACTGAGAGATGCTCCACTGTTGGATGTCCTGTTTATAAGGACAATAAAAAGGCAGACAAGAGATGAAATGACTGAAGTATAAAAACAGGCTTCGTATCAAAAATAGACGAAATAAATCACAAAACTTTTTAACTTCAGACTGTAAGCTGATTGGATGATCAGGAATCAAGTTTAACTGTAAAAAATTGTTTCTTTATGGGTTTTTTTAAAAACAATTTACTGTTATTTTAGAAATTTTCCCAGTTTTGTTAAATTACAGATAACAACTACTTAAATTACGGCATGTATTTACATGTTTATCCTAATAAAAACAGGCCCAAACTGTAAATAATGTCTGTAAATAAAATGTACATATATTAAGGAATGAAAAATGATAAATAATTTTGCAGATTTTCTTTAAAAACAAAAACAAAACAAACTAAATCAGGCTAAAACTGTGACTTATGTCCACATAAGTAATTTAATAAACGGTAATCTGTTCTTTTACGAAGTTTGACCATAAAATTACTCAATTTTTACTTGATTTAAATCAGCAAAATGATTTACTTATTACAGCTATTTGGTAATATATAAATAAATAATATGTATATTAATATTTGAAAAATGCTAAATCATTTTAAAGTTGTTTTTTTTTAAACATATTTCCCTGTTTTGTTAAATTACAAAAAAATATGCAGTAAAATCACAGAAAACAATAATGTAAATTTTCACTGTTTAAAACAAAATCAGGTTCAACTGCACAGTTTTATTGTTTTTGATCTGTGAAAAAAAAATCACTATTTTTTAGATATTTTCTTCTATTTCCACAGTTATTTTTTTTAATTAGTTTTCCACCATATTTTTTAATGTATTTTTTCTGCTGGACAGTGATTTTGCAGATTTGCCCTGTTGTAGTAAATTACAGATAATAACTAGTAAATGTTATTTACATGTTGTTGAAGAAAAAATATTTAATAAATATAAAAGTAATTATTTAAAAAATCAAACAGGCCTGAATAATTTTTACTGTATTCAAATCAGCAAAATTATTTACTAATTAGAGTTATTTGCCGCTATATAAAGAAAAAATATATATATTAAAATTTAAAAATGGTAAAAAAAAAAAAAATTAAAAAGTTATTGTACATATTTCCATGTTTTCTTAAAATACAGAAAATATGTAGTAAAATCACAGAACAAAATAATGTAAATGTTGGCTGTAATTTAACCTGAATTTGATTTTAAACAGAGTTTTACTGTTTTTAATCTGAGAAAAAAATCCAGATTTTACAGATATTTTCTGCCATTTTAACAGTTATATTATTATTAGTAGTCATTATATTCCACCATTTTTTATTGTATTTTTTTTTGTCAGACATTGATTTTGCAGATTTCCCTGCTCTGGTAAACTACACACTAAGAAAAATATTTTAATAAATATAAAAATAATTTTAAAAAATCAAACAGGCCAATATTTTACATAATGTCCACATCAGAAATCTGTATTTACAGTATAAATACACTGTTTTAGTGAATGTTAAAAATAGGATTGTTTTATTTTCACTGTATTTTTAGGGGATTTTTTTTCTTCCAGTTTATGATTATTCTGTTCATAGACGCTGATGTCGTTACCCAAATAAAAATCAGTGCTTCTGAGGGTAAATAAATGTAGACCTCCTCAGTTATGGTTGAAGGAGGCAGAGTTGGAAAGAAACTGCTCACAAGTGAAACGTGGACCCAGATAAATCCACCAGTGTTGCTGCTTCTGTACAGTAAAGTATCGTTCGAGTCCACAGGGAAACCGATGAGATCATCCTGTAAGTATATTGACCTAGAATGATGTTTTAGATTGATTTAATCCCTGAACGTCGGCTCGTAAATATCAAATTAAATGTGCATCTCCGCTGCCTCTCTCCTGCTTCTACGTGCCACAGCTGGAACAGTGAACACTTGTTTCCTCACAGCTGGAGTGGAGGTGAGTTATTCATCTGGTCAGTGACGAACAGATCACAGTAACACCAATTACACAGAGCTGCATTCTTGTGAAACACCAGCAGGAAACCCAACCTCCGACTTTCTCCATCTTCCTCGCCTGTTGGGCCTCTTTTACTGGAGTTTCCTGCGACATGTTTGGCATCAAACCCAACACCTCGGCCAGTTTAACACAACAGTACCGCATCCAGTGTCCCTGTCTGAGCCTGAGGCAGCGGGTCATGCCGGTTTGGTCGAACGGTTGAGACTGTTGAGCAGTTTCCAGGCTGAAGTGAGTCATCTAATCTGTAAATCCTGTTAAAAAGATGAAACCCAGCCATGCCTTGTCTGATTCTCAATGCTTGAATTCTCAAATATGAAACATTAATCGACTCAGATCAGACAAACAACTTCTTAAAACAGCCATACTTGGATAGGAAGGTAATGTTGGATGGAGGCAGGGTTGGTTGTTTGTTCTAATCTATACTTTATTGGTGCCCTTGGGGAAATGTGCTCTGGGCATTTAACCATCTATGGAGGTGCCCGGGGAGCAGTCAGGGGTTAAGGGTCTTGCTCAGGGTGGTGCTCACAGTGGTAGTGACTCAACCTCTTGCCAGTCCAGTGACGCGAACCAGCAACCCACAGATTACAAGTCACTTCACAAACCACAAGGCCACCACTGCCACTGTTGTCTCAAAGGTAAACAATACTACAGGGTGTCCTCGGTTTATGAACAAGATCCATTCCTATGGAGTGTCATAAGCCAATTTGTTGGATTTTATACCTAAATTATATCGCGTCCTTTCACGTGCTCAAGGGTGCGATCTTTGTCCTCGATTATCGTTGCAACCATCGAACGACTTAAGCCTAACAAGTGGCCAGTGTTCGTCGGCGTTTCTCCCTCTTCAGAGCGCTTTACAACGTCTAATTTCACTTCCATGGCGATGGCTTTCCTTTTCGTTGAAGCACTGCCACTGTCACTTCTGCCTCTCTCACTTCCTACTAAAAATACAGTCTTTGGCCGACATTTCACCAACTGTTGAGTCTTTGGCAGACATTTCACCAACTGTTGAGTCTTTGGCAGACATTTCACCAACTGTTGAGTCTTTGGCAGACATTTCACCAACCATTGAGTCTTCGGGCGACATTTCACCAACCGTTGAGTCTTTGGCCGACATTTCACCAACCGTTGAGTCTTTGGTCGACATTTCACCAACAGTTGAGTCTTTGGCCGACATTTCACCAACAGTTGAGTCTTTGGCCGACATTTCACCAACCGTTGAGTCTTTGGCCGACATTTCACCAACTGTTGAGTCTTCGGGCGACATTTCACCAACTGTTGAGTCTTTAGCCGACATTTCACCAACCATTGAGTCTTTGGCCGACATTTCACCAACTGTTGAGTCTTTGGCCGACATTTCACCAACCATTGAGTCTTCGGGCGACATTTCACCAACCGTTGAGTCTTTGGCCGACATTTCACCAACCGTTGAGTCTTTGGTCGTCATTTCACCAACCGTTGAGTCTTTGGCCGACATTTCACCAACAGTTGAGTCTTTGGTCGTCATTTCACCAACCGTTGAGTCTTCGGCCGACATGTCACCAACCGTTGAGTCTTTGGCAGACATTTCACCAACTGTTGAGTCTTCGGGTGACATTTCACCAACTGTTGAGTCTTTGGCCGACATTTCACCAACCATTGAGTCTTTGGCCGACATTTCACCAACTGTTGAGTCTTTGGCCGACATTTCACCAACCGTTGAGTCTTTGACCGACATTTCACCAACCGTTGAGTCTTTGACCGACATTTCACCAACCGTTGAGTCTTTGGTCAACATTTCACCAACTGTTGAGTCTTCGGGCGACATTTCACCAACTGTTGAGTCTTTAGCCGACATTTCACCAACCATTGAGTCTTTGGCCGACATTTCACCAACTGTTGAGTCTTTGGCCGACATTTCACCAACCGTTGAGTCTTTGACCGACATTTCACCAACCGTTGAGTCTTTGGCCAACATTTCACCAACTGTTGAGTCTTTGGCCAGCATTTCACCAACCGTTGAGGCTTCTAACGTCAGTAAAATCTGACGTGTGGCAAGACTAGGTGGCAGTTTTTTAGTGGTCGACTCACTGGTAGGACCCCAAACACTGGTGTGGAAGAAGTCCATATATCTTCATTATAAGAGCAAACTGACAAACTTGCTCAAACCTGCTCTGTGAGTTTCCAACTTTTCCTCCAGGAAGTGACATTTCTTTTACAGCTAAGCTAGACTGTCATCTACATTTTGCAAGAAGCGCATTTCCCCACTTGAAGCTGGGACTGTGACGTCAAAGTAGGTGTTGTTAATCATCTGTTGGTGCAAAAGGTTGGAAAGGATCTAGAGTGTTTTAATACAGTTGGCAAATTCCACCCATGTCCAGGATTTCTTAGTTTCTGACTCACCTATTAATCAGTGCTGTGACTAACTGTGGTTTTGAGCCCCCAGAAAGTTCCTGTAAGTGTGTCTACATCGGTGGTTCTCAACTGGTCCAGCCTCAGGACCCACCATGTCTCTATTAATAACAGTCTCGACCCACATTTTTGAAGTTTGCTGTTTCTGTTAACAAATGAAGGTTTATTTGGGTGTAGTCTCAACGCATTTTGATACAATTTAGGAACATTTTGGCTTATTTTTTTTGTTAATTTTGGTATATTTGAACACTTTTGCCAAGTTTTGGGCATATTTTGGCCCATTGTGACAGATTCTGAGCACATTTTCATATATTTTTGGGACGTTTTAGCATAAATTTCTCCAATAAGCTGTCAGAGCCAAATCAAGAGGTTAATAGTGGGCAACTACTGGTGTCACCACCACTAAATATCCTGCTATTGAAAGTAAACTGCATTATAAGAAACATGTCCTTTAAAGTAAAAGACTTTACACCACTATTTTTTGGGAGGGCGTGTTTCTGAGACCCTCTCAAAATGGTTTCGCAACCCACCAGTTGAGAACCACTGATCTACACCGATTAGCCACAACATCCTGACCACTGACAGGTGAAGTGAATAGCATTGATCATATTGGTACTATGAGACTTAGACACCCAAATAAACATCGTCCCACAACAAACACACTCCCTCATGCTGATGGAAATCCCAAATGTCACTGGATGAAAATGCACCCCACCACATGGAAACAACATCAACCAACCAGGAACATGTTGAGGAACATGACAATGGTCCAACATGTTGATTTGACCTCCAGACTTCCTACAGCCGATTCTGATCAAGCATCAACAGGATGCAGTGGAACAAGTTGGATTGACACAAGCCAGAGTAGCCAAAGGATCCAGTGCCTTGGTCCTGGTTCCAGACCCCATAGGACACCCTGAGAGGTCCTCTGGTCCATGCCCAATGGTTAAGAGCATTTAAGGACCATTTAATCTGTGGTGAGTATGGTAAGACAAGGTTCCAGGTGTTTGCTCATTGGTAGAAGCACAAGATATGCTGACGACACTGTGCTCCTCGCTTCTTCTACTGAGGACCTACAGTCACTCTTTGATGATGTCACTGTTTCCAGCGAGCACCTTGGTCTACAAATCAATAGTAAGAAGACAAAGGTCATGGTCACATCAAAGTCAGAGACCCCTCCAGTTTGCCAGATGCAGCACAGGAACACACCAACAGAGCAGGTCAACTCATTTAACTACCTTGGAGCTCTGGTAACGACGGACGCCCGCTGCAAAAATGAGATCAGACGCAGAACAGGCATCTCTAAAGACACATTCTGGCGATTACGACCACTTCTAATCGATCGGAGGCTGTCCATCAAGATAAAAGTCTGGTTGCTCAAAACATATGTTTGGTCAACTCTTTTATATGGCTGTGATTCCTGGACACCAACAGTAGAGACGCGACGAAATCTGGAAGCTGTTGAGACGTGGTGTTACCGCAGGATGCTTCGGATCACGTCTCCAATGAAGAAGTTTCACCAAAGATCAGCATGCAGAGAGCGCCACTGCAAACAACTGAGACACGTCAGACAAAATTCCTGGAACGTGTCATAAGGAAGGAGGCGTCGGAGGATCTCAGTCTCAGCGGGAAAATTCCAGGCGAGCGTCCCAGAGGGGGTCAGCAGAGGACTTTTCTTGGTAACTTTGGCATGAAGACGAGACGCCTCTGGGGTTTAGCTAGAAAAAGTGGCACAGAGTGATGATTCGTCATCGTCACTTACGAGACGAGAGAAGCACAAGAGCTGGCGGGCACTAGAATTTGTTTATTATCATTGAATGTGCAAAGTTACAAGCTGCTTCCACGTTTCCTGGAAGTCTGTCTGGGGTTTTCCAGCTTTTCTCCAGGACATCAGGTTGTTTGGCATCAGAACTGGATTCTCATTACAGTTCTAAAGAAACGTATCTGGAAGATCAGACTGTGACGACGACGTAGGTGTTGTTCATAGACATATACACGTAGACGTTGACTGCTGCTGCCGATTGGAGCCGACGTGCCTACGCAGCGGCCATCTTGGTACAGTGCCACTCGCCCCTACAGTGCATTACGTCTATAGAGGAATGACATGTCTGCACTATAAAAGTGATCATAAATCCATCAGTTGTCAACATATATTGTTTGTTACAAACGTCAGACATGGAGGACGGACAGGCAGACATAAATAGAACAAAAGCATCCAAGCATCCTGTGTCAAAGCTACATGTGTGACGTTTTTAACAAACCAAACTGTTTGGAAATCGGTCGAAAATTCAGTGAATAATTCTACTTTAAGATTGTGGAGTACCTCTTACCTCCATAGACTTACATTCACTCCCCCCTCTGCTAGCCCTGTACCAAGATGGCGGAGCTTTAGGCACGTCCCTCCACAGTCAATGCGGCGTCTACGTATATATGTCTATGGATGTTGTTTATTGTCTTGCCTTACTGACTCACCTGTCCATCAGCACTACGACTGATGACTGACTGAGTTTAGACTTGCAACTAGAAACACTTTGATTCCAGAGATTACCGAGTGACTGCCTCAGCCGGGGCGACGGTTGGACGACACTCGAGCCAAAACTGGAATCAGAAAATTGGTTTTGTGCCAGAAGGTGTTGGATTATCCTTTGTTTGCACGTCATATCTTTCCACATCGGCTGTTTGCATAAGTGTGTGACAGTTACTGGCGTGACAGCAGATGAATGGCTGCAGGGATTAATCGCTATGCTTCCTTCACTGCCACGACGGAGCTCACAGCTGTTCGCTCTCATTCCTGCTTTTCTTGTAAATCACGGCGTTGACAGCGGCGTTGCTCCGACTCACACCTGCGCGATGTGTTTACCTGCTCCTCGGTCACACTCTGGTGTGACGTTCGCTGCCCTTGCAGAAAGTTCTGCGGTGACGCTGAGCAAACACAGATGCCGTCGTTTGATTTAACTCCACTTCAGTTCAAAGGCTTTAACTGATAAACCAGCAGATTAATGCTTTTAGATGAGATTGCAAACAGGCGATAGCGCTTTGCTAACGCTAACTTTCCAGCCTGAGCTCCGACTCCTCCACCTTGAACTCGCTTGCAGACGTTAAACCTGCAGCAGCTTTTAAATTGTGCCATGAAAGCTGATTTCTGATCACTTAAAAGAACTCCCAAGAGCAAGACGGCCTCAACGAAGCAGCCGAAAAAGTAACTGTGACATCACTTCCTGCCACACAGAGCCAATTTTACAAGTAGCGTGATGCTAGTTTCAGAACAACGCTGAGATTATGTACAGACTCAGCCATTTTCTTTCAACATGTACATCAATACTTTGTTATGAGATTTTAATTTTAATTTTTAATCATTTATATGTACTTTTGAAAATAACAGCAAATATCTGTTAAAAAAGATTTCTTTTGCTGATTTAAATATAAATTAAAATTGAAAAAATGGTGTAAGTTTATCATCAAATGTGATAAAAAGAAAAACAGATTATAATAATACTTTTTTTTCCTGTGATTTTATTAGTTATAATCTGTGCTTTAACAAAATATGGAACTTCTGTAAAAATTATATATACATATTTTAATAACGGCAACTATCTGTGAAATAATTATATTTTATATTAAAAACTGCAATGCAAAGATTTTTGCTGACATTACGAACAGATTTGGTTTGTTTTATTTATTTATTTGTCTTTTTTTAATTGTCAACATGTACATTCATACTTTTTTTAAAATTAAATTTCGCCAGATTTAATGTGTAATTTAATAAAACATCCAAAACCTGTAAAATATGTATCTTTTTAAATAAATGTTTAATTTTTTATATACGTACTTTTTAAAATAACAGCAAATATCTGTTTAAAAAAAAAGACATTTTTGCTGATTTAAATACAAATTAAAATTTAAAAAATTGTGTAAATTTATCATTAAATGTGGTTAAAAACAACAATTATTTACATTAGTTATAGGTTTTTCCTGATTTTTTAGGGTTAGAATATAAATTAATACTTTTCTGTGATTTTATCAGTTATAATCTGTAAAATAACAGTTACCGTAAATATATTTACTATTTTTAGTTCTTTATCTGCATTTTTTAATAACGGTTGTCTTTTTTAATAGTCAACATGCACATTAAAGCTTTTTTAAATTTAATTTAGCCACATTTTACGTGTAATTTAATGAAACATGCATATTTTTAAATAATTTTTGAATCCTTTACATGCACACTTTTTAAAATAACAGCAGATATCTGTAAAATACTGATTATTTCCATCTGAATTCGGTGAACATAGTTTAATTTCATGGCCGAGCCTTGTGAAAACACAGATCTTCCAGCTCCTGCAGGAAGATTCCTACTTTTTTCTTTGATTTCACTCGTCGTTGTCGTGTGAAATTTAACAAAACAAAACACAAAGCTGGTAAAAACTGAGCCGGTCGGAGCTGCGCGGCGTCGCCAGCTGTGGCCCCGACTCCCTCCAGATGTGAAGCAGCTGCGTCGGACGTCACCTCAGCTGTGAGGATCAGACCAGACGGTTTCTCCTTCAAGGCCTGCAGCTTTTTCTCTCATTGCAGAATGTTTCCACACTGAGCTCATCCTCGGGACCGACGCTCTAACTCGGAGCAGGTTGAAGCTTTTCCTGCCCCACAAACCGGATCTTTGTCTCGGGTTCTGCAGAGGGACCCGTCGGCCCTTTAATCCCTGCAGACGGATCGGTTGACGCCGCCGGACAAAGAGGCGCTTGTGTCCTACCTGGGGTTTTGTCCTGCAGGGTGAAGCCGACCCCCAGGAGGCAGCAGGCCCAGGTGAGTGTCGCCGACATGGTTCCCTCTCGTCTAAGACTCCGGCGCTGTGGCGGTGCAGAGGCAGGCCTTCAGTCCATGCCTCTGCTCTTCCCCTTCTGGCAGGTTCCCTCCTTGGATCTCTCTGGGTGGTTTGGCGTCGGATAGCATGCAGAAAGAGAGAGAGGGGGAGAGAAAGAAGCATAATTAGAGACACATTCCAGCCCACGTGGACGCAGGAAGGTGCAGCGGCTGGAACGTGACGGAGCATGTGCAGCCCTCGGAGCAGGATCCAGGTTTGATCCCTGGAGGATGTGGCTGGAACCTTCCCTTTCATCGCCGCAGAACCCAAAATGAAAGTTTCATCCCCCCACAGCCTCCCAACACCTCCCGCCTGCTGTCATGTCCTCTCCTCATCCCCGTGTCCAGCCTTTGTTTTCTCCACATCTGTCTCCACACCACCTCAGCCCCACTAAACAAACAGAGGTCAGCTCCACGCCTCGCTTCAAAGAGGAGTTCGGAGTCGCCGTCGTCGTCGTCACGGTGTGTTTATGTTGGTTCTTCCTGCCTCCCAGCTGAAGACAATCCCCTCTTTAAACACCACAGAAGAAGAACATGGCCTCATATTAAAGGCTGATGAATGTTTGTTGGCTCAAGAAGAAGAGAAACTCCTGGAGGATTAAGACATAATTTATAGTGTTAAGACGTATTTGAAAGTATTGAGACCTACTTTTATAGCAGTAAGATGTATTTTTTGGTCTTAAGACGCATTTTCTAGTGTTTATTTTAAAATATTTAGACATACTTTAAAGTGTTTCGACATATCTTCTAGTAATAAGACATATTTCATATTATGACACGTCATTTCTAGTGTTAAAATGCATTTTATAGTGTCTAGTTTATAGTTTTAAGTCATACTATATAGAGTTAAGTCGTATTTTATATGTTAGGATATATAATTTATAGTGTTGAGACATATTTTGTAGTGTTAAGTCGTACTTTTCTAGTCATAAGATGTATTTAATGGTGTTTTTATTGTGTTAAGATGTAATTTCTATTGTTTATTTTATGGTTTTAAGACATATTTTATAGCACAAAGTCCTATTTTATAGTAGTAAGATGTATTTTCTGGTCTTAAGACGTGTTTTCTAGTCTTTATTTTCTAGTATTAAGACGTATTTTAAATGTTAAAACGTACATTTATAGTCGAAAGATGTAATTTCTAGTCTTTATTTTCTAGTATTAAGACTTATTTTCGATTGTTAAGACATAGTTCTTTTAGTAGTAAGATGTATTTGTTGGTCTTAAGTCGTATTTTATAGTGTTTGGATGCATAATTAATAGTGTTGAGACGTATCTTATAGTAGTAAGACGTATTTTTTTGGATGTTCAGACATGTTCTAGTGTTTATTTAATAGTATTAGGATGTATCTTATAGTGTTTAGATGTATAATTTATAACGTCGGTGTGTTTACGTCGGTTCTTCCTGCCTCCCAGCTGAAGACAATCCCCTCTTTAAACACCACAGAAGAAGAACATGGCCTCATATTAAAGACTGATGAATGTTTGTTGGCTCAAGAAGAAGAGAAACTCCTGAAGTGTTTAAAATGAAAGGACTGAAAGTGTAGAAACTGAAGCACACGGAGGGTTAAGACGTATTTTATAGTAGTAAGATCTATTTTCTAGTGTTAAGACATATTTTGAAGGGTTAAGACATTTTTATTGTGTTAAAATGTAATTTATCGTGTTTATTTGAAAGTTTTAAGTCATATTTTATATTGTTAAGATGTATAATTTATAGTTTTAAGACATTTTGTAGTGTTAGGACATATTTTAAAGTGTTAAGACGTACTTTTATAGTAGAAAGACGTAAGTTCTAGTGTTTATTTTAAGTAGTAAGATGTATTTATGGTGTTAAGACGCATTTTATAACGTTATGATGTTTAATTTATTGTCTTAAGGGGTACTTTTATAGTAGTAAGATGTGTTTTCTAATGTTTATTTTATAGTATTGAGTCGTATTTTCAGGGGTTAAGATGTGTTTTATTGTGTCTACATGTAATTTATGGTGTTTATTTCATAGTGCAAAGTTGTATTTTATAGAGTTAAGACGTATTTTTATAGTAGTAAGATGCATCTTTGGTCTTAAGACATGTTTTCTAGGGGTTATTTGATAGTATTAAGACGTATTTTATTGCTTTTAGATGTATTTTCTAGTAGTAAGATGTATTTGTTGGTCTTAAGACAACTCTGAGATGTATCATTTATAATGTCAAGTTGTATTTTATGGTGTTAAGATGTCATTTTCTAGTGTTAAAACGTATTTTACATTGTTAAAATGCATTTTAAAGTGTTTATTTTAAAGTTTTAAGATGTATTTTATTGCAATTAGACATATTTTCTAGTGTTGAGACGTATTTTATAATATTAAGACGTATTTTATAGTATTAAGACACATTTTATATTGTTTATTTTAAAGTTTTAAGACATATTTTATAGCAGTAAGTCGTATTTTATCATATTAGGATGTATAATTTATAGTGTTAAGACATTTTAAAGTGTTGAGTCGTATTCTATAGTAGTAAGTCATATTTGTTTGCTATTAGGATGTATTTTCTAGTGTTTATTTAATAGTATTAGGACATATTTATGAGGGTTAAGACGTATTTTCTAGCAGTAACATGTATTTTATAGAGTGTTGAGGCGTATCTTATAGTAGTAAGACGTATTTTTTTGGATGTTCAGACATGTTCTAGTGTTTATTTAATAGTATTAGGATGTATCTTATAGTGTTTAGATGTATAATTTATAGCGTCGGTGTGTTTACGTCGGTTCTTCCTGCCTCCCAGCTGAAGACAATCCCCTCTTTAAACACCACAGAAGAAGAACATGGCCTCATATTAAAGGCTGATGAATGTTTGTTGGCTCAAGAAGAAGAGAAACTCCTGGAGTGTTTAAAATGAAAGGACTGAAAGTGTAGAAGCACACGGAGGGTTAAGACGTATTTTATAGTGTTAGGATGTATTTGAAAGTATTGAGACCTACTTTTATAGCAGTAAGATGTATTTTTTGGTCTTAAGACGCATTTTCTAGTGTTTATTTTAAAATATTTAGACGTACTTTAAAGTGTTTCGACATATCTTCTAGTAATAAGACATATTTCATATTATGACGCGTCATTTCTAGTGTTAAAATGCATTTTATAGTGTCTAGTTTATAGTTTTAAGTCATACTATATAGAGTTAAGTCGTATTTTATATGTTAGGATATATAATTTATAGTGTTGAGACATATTTTGTAGTGTTAAGTCGTACTTTTCTAGTCATAAGATGTATTTAATGGTGTTTTTATTGTGTTAAGATGTAATTTCTATTGTTTATTTTATGGTTTTAAGACATATTTTATAGCACAAAGTCCTATTTTATAGTAGTAAGATGTATTTTCTGGTCTTAAAATGTGTTTTCTAGTCTTTATTTTCTAGTATTAAGACTTATTTTAAAGGTTAAAACGTACATTTATAGTAGAAAGACGTGTTTTCTAGTATTATTTTATAGTATTAAGACGTATTTTCGAGGGTTAAGACGTATTTTATAGTGTTAGGATGTATAATTTATAGTATTGACACCTACTTTTATAGCAGTAAGATGTATTTTTTTGTCTTAAGACGCATTTTCTAGTGTTTATTTTAAAATATTAGGACGTGTTTAAACGTATTTTCTAGCAATAAGACATATTTCATATTATGACACGTCATTTCTAGTCTATTTTGTAGTGTTAAGTCATACTTTTCTAGTAGTAAGATGTATTTAATGGTGTTGAAACCCGTTTTTATTGTGTTAAGATGTAATTTCTAGTGTTCATTTTATGGTTTTAAGACTTATTTTATAGCATGAAGTCCTATTTTATAGTAGTAAGATGAATTTTCTGGTCTTAAGACATGTTTTCTAGTGTTTATTTTATAGTATTAAGACGTATTTTATTGTGTTTAGACGTATTTTCTAGTCGGAAGATATATTTGTTGGTCTTAAGACAACGCTGAGATGTATCATTTCTAGTGTTAAAACGTACATTTATAGTAGAAAGATGTGTTTTCTAGTTTTTATTTTATAGTATTAAGACGTATTTTATTGCGTTCAGACGTATTTTATAGTAGTAAGATATATTTGTTGGTCTTAAGACAACGCTGAGATGTATGATTTCTAGTGTTAAAACGTATTTTACAGTGTTAAAATGCATTTTAAAGTGTTTATTTTTTAGTTTTAAGACATATTTCATAATTTAGGGTGTATAATTTACAGTGTTAAGACATTTTCTAGCAGTAAGATGTATTTTTTGGTCTTAAAACGTATTTTCTAGTGTTTATTTTAAAGTATTAGGACATATTTATGAGGGTTAAGACGTATTTTCTAGCAGTAACATGTATTTTTTGTGTCGAGTGTTGAGGCGTATCTTATAGTGTTTAGATGTATAATTTATAGCGTCGGTGTGTTTACGTGGTTCTTCCTGCCTCCCAGCTGAAGACAATCCCCTCTTTAAACACCACAGAAGAAGAACATCGCCTCATATTAAAGGCTGATGAATGTTTGTTGGCTCAAGAAGAAGAGAAACTCCTGGAGTTTGTCCAATGAAAGGACTGAAAGGTAGAAACTGTAGTACAGAGACTCCAACTGTGTCCAAAATCACTATGTAGACGGATTTTCTATTGTTAAGGTGTAATTTATAGTGTTTATCTGATAGTTTTAGGACATATTTTATAGCGTTAAGACGTATTTTCTATTGTTAAGATGTAATTTATAGATCATTTTAGCATCTTTTTGTGTCATTTTTTGTCTTTTTGTGTCTTTTTAGCATCTGTTTGTGTGATTTTATTATCTTTGTGTGTCTTTTCATGTCATTTTAGCATGTTTATGTGTAATTTTAGCATTGTTTCGTGTCATTTTATTATCTTTGTGTGTCTTTTCTTGTCATTTTAGCATGTTTGTTTCATTTTAGCACTCTTTTTGTGTCATTTTTTGTCTTTTTGTGTCTTTTTAGCATCTGTTTGTGTGATTTTATTATCTTTGTGTGTCTTTTCTTCTCATTTTAGCATCTTTTCGTGTCATTTTAGCATCTTTTCGTGTCATTTTAGCATGTTTATGTGTAATTTTAGCATTGTTTCGTGTCATTTTATTATCTTTGTGTGTCTTTTCGTGTCATTTTAGCATCTTTTCGTGTCATTTTAGCATCTTTTTGTGCCATTTTTGTGTCTTTTCGTGTCATTTTAGCATCTTTTCGTGTCATTTTAGAATCTTTTCATGTCATTTGTCTTTTCGTGTCATTTTAGCATCTTTTTGTGTCATTTTTGTGTCTTTTCGTGTCATTTTAGCATGTGTTTGTGTCATTTTAACATCTTTTTGTCATTTTTGCGTTTTTTCGTGTCATTTTAGCATCTCTTTGTGTCATTTTTGTGTCTTTTCGTGTCATTTTAGCATCTTTTCGTGTCATTTTAGCATCTTTTCGTGTCATTTTTGTGTCTTTTCGTGTCATTTTAGCATCTTTTCGTGTTGTTTTAGCATCTTTTCGTGTCATTTTTGTGTCTTTTCGTGTCATTTTAGCATCTTTTCGTGTCGTTTTATTTTGAGTGTCTTTTTGTGTCATTTTAGCATCTTTTCGTGTCATTTTAGCAATCTTTTTGTTTTAAGTGTCTTTTCGTGTCATTTTAACATCTTTTTGTGTCATTTTATTATCTTTTCAAGTCTTTTCATTATCTTTGTGTGTCTTTTCGTGTCACTTTAGCATCTTTTTGTTATTTTTGTGTCTTTTTAAAATCATTTCAGCAAATCATTGTGTCATTTTTGTCCCTTTGTATCATCCTAACTGTGGCATATCATCGGAGCAGGAGACATGTCTGAGTTTCCTTCCTTCTTCATGGTTGTTCTGTTTCCATGGAGGTGCAGGACTTTACAATGCAGTGAAAAATGAACCAACAGTGAGGAAAAACATGAATAAAAAAAACAGCTTCAGAGAATCAGCCGCTGTCGAGCAATATTATACATCTGTAATGAATTAGCCCTTTATTTATAAAGCTATTCTTAGTAAAACACAAGAAGCTGCACTCTAAAATCCAAACCAACGAGCTTTTGATGCTTTATTTTGTTAGTTTTAATGTCTGCCTCGTTTTTTCAAAGTAACAGCAGCAGCTTTAACATTAATTTGGCTTCGATTTACTTTTAAAATACACACTGTTCAGATTAAAAACACATTTAAATGCAGAGACAAGACAGTAAAGAGCTGCTCAGACATCATCCCAGGTAACCTCAGGTGACTCTCTGAGCATGCAGACCAGTCATCCCAGTTTAAATCGACCCAGTTTACCAGATGCATGAATGAACGTCAGGGTTTTGTGATTTATTCTAAAATGTTCACACACATCTTCCCCACAGTCTCTGCAGAATGAACGACCCACCAAAGCTGCTTTTCTCTCAGTAAATAACAGAACAATGCAGTAACTTACAGACGTTTCCTGTCATCAGCAGGGAAATCCCGACTAAAATCCAACTTTCTCCAGAGAGGAAGCCCAGAGGGGAGCAGCGACGAGCTCAACGTCTGCCGGAGGAACGCTGCTCACAGAGAAGAGAGACTCACAGTGACTCAGAAGAAACCCAGCAGAAAGAGGAAGAAGAGCCTGCTGCCTCCGGAGAGCGAGTGTCAGCCCGACTGGATCAACAGGTTATTTAGAGAATGGGCTGCCCTCGTGCGCACGTTTCGCCGTGCACACACCCCTCTGGATGGGTGGAGTTTGGTGGTGGTGGGTTTGGCAAAGTCACCAGCACTCAGGGGCACTCAGACCCTTGTTGCCTCTGCTGCGCCATGAAATGTCAGCGGGGTTCATTTCCAAAGTGCAGAGCTGTTTTAGCCGCTGCTCTTTACCTTGAGCTATGCGCCGCATGTCAGACTGTTTGACACCTGCTGAGGCCAAACGCATGCAGGAGATACACGCCGGGTCGAGTTTCCCACTTTTAATTGGGGTCTAAATCACATCAAACAAGCCAGGGAAGCACAACTCTGGAGGCTTTTCGGCTTTATGTTTCCCTATACGTCGGCTTTAATCCATTATCCAGTCACCTTTACTTCACCTCACGCCGACTTCTCTGTTCTCTTTTCCGCTGAAGCTCTGCCAAAGTTTCCCCGTCGCCCCGCAGCAGAAGGGTTAAAGGGCTCCAGGTTAAAGGCTGGTAAACAGCGCTAATGAGTCGTTATCTCTCCCCGTGTAATTACAGCGACCCCTGATAAGGCCGGAGCGGCGACCGGGAGCCGCTCCTTCACAATAAAACAAACGGGAGCCTCGACAAGTAGAGTCAAGCAGCGACCGAAACAACCTGAAATACCACACGGGAGTCGAGAGAAGGCAGATCACTGCTGTCAGCTCTGACTGAGACGCTGGGAGCTCATCCTTCGCCTGTCGACAGATAGAAAACTTGCATTTAAACCAATGTTGGGGTAATAAATGATCAATATTCACAGATCTATTAGGGATATGTGTGGCGTACAGTCCTGTTTTCGTATACGAATAAACCAGAACTCCATTCCTTTTCTGCGAAACTCTTTTTTAGTTTGTTTCTTCGAATTCGAAATTAGAAAACTGTTTTATTTTTCCAGTAAATTACAGAGAAACCCGACTGCGTTCGCCACGAAATCTGACAAATGAATTCGCTAACAGGCTCTTCAGTCGTTTTATTGTGTTGACAGATTAAATGTGTAATTACAAAACAAGCTACATAGGCTAGTTTAGCATGTGCTAGCTGTGTAGCATACAGAGAACACATACTGTAGTGGCTCATACGTCCATCTAGATACATGCATTACTGTAGCGTCAACACCAGGGGGCGCAATCTGTATATTATAAGAATTTACGTGAACATGAATTTACGAGGCGTCAGGATCAAAGTGACTCCAACAAACTGTGACAACAGACGACTACGTCAAAGCATCTCCAGAATAGTAGGTCTTATTTTTATATGTGGAGGTCGTTAGCTTTAGGCTCTGACTTAGTCTTTAGACGAATAAACGTGCATCGGTTTTAATCAAACTTTAGTCCTTTGAGTGCACACTGGGGCGGTGTGCAGCCGAGTGTGAAGCAACTGGGATGAGGATCAGCACCTCCAGATCCGAGGCCGTGGTTCTCGGCCGGAAAAAGGTGGCTTGTCCTCTCCGGGTCGGTGGAGAGACCCTGATCGGTGCAGCGTCTGCAGTCATGCGGTCGCTGTGTCGGTCCATCGTGGTGAAGAAGGAGCTCAGCCAAAAGGCGAAGCTCTGTATTTACCGGTCAGTCTACGTTCCTACTCTCACCTATGGTCATGAGCTTTTGGTCGTGATCAAAAGAACGAGATTCTGGATATAAGCGGCTGAAATGAGTTTCCTCCTCAGGGTGGCTGGGTGCACCCTTAGAGATCAGGTGAGGAGCTCAGTCACCAGGAGGAGGCCTCAGGGTAGACCTAGGACATGCTGGAGGGACTATGTCTCTCAGCTGGTCTGGGAACACCTCGGTGTCCCAGCAGAAGAACTGGAGGAGGTGTCTGGGGGGAGGGAAGTCTGGGCCTCTCTGGTTAGACTGCTGCCCTGGATAAGCGTAAGATAATGGATGAAGGATGGATGGATGGATGATGGATGGATGGATGATAAATGGATGGATGGATGGATGATGGATGGATGGATGATAAATGGATGGAAGGATGGATGGATGGATGATAAATGGATGGATGGATGATGATGGATGGATGATGGATGGATGGATGATAAATGGATGGATGGATGGATGATGGATGGATGGATGGATGGATGGATGATAAATGGATGGATGGATGGATGATAAATGGATGGATGGATGGATGATGGATGGATGGATGATAAATGGATGGATGGATGGATGATAAATGGATGGATGGATGGATGATGGATGGATGGATGGATGGATGATAAATGGATGGATGGATGATGGATGGGTGGATGATAAATGGATGGATGGATGGATGGATGGATGGATGATGGATGGATGGATGGATGGATGGATGGATGGATGATGATGGATGGATGGAAGGATGGATGGATGGATGATGATGGATGATGGATGGATGATGGATGATGATGGATGGATGGATGGATGATGATGGATGGATGATGGATGATGATGGATGGATGGATGATGGATGATGATGGATGGATGGATGGATGATGATGGATGGATGGATGATGGATGGACGGATGATGGATGATGATGGATGATGGATGGATGATGGATGGATGGATGGATGATGGATGGATGGATGGATGATGATGGATGGATGATGATGGATGATGGATGGATGATGGATGATGATGGATGGATGGATGGATGATGATGGATGGATGGAGGATGGATGGATGGATGGATGGATGATGGATGGATGATAAATGGATGGATGGAGGATGGATGGATGGATGATAAATGGATGGATGGATGTTTTGTCCTTTGAGGTTAATTAGTTTTCTTCAACAGCTACAAACCTTTTAGTCTAGTTTGTCAAGAAAAGCTAAAAAGATTTTAGTTTAGTCTGTCAAAAAAAAACCTTTTAGCTAAGTTTTCATCAGCAAAATCTAAAACCAATTCAGTTTCATCAGCTAAAATGAAAACACGTTAGTCCACCTATTGTCGACAGAAACTAAGCGATTTTATCTACATTTTCATCAACAAAAGCTAAAAAGATTGTAGATTTTTTCAGAACGAACTAAACAATGTTTAATTTCCTTCAACCAAGACTGAAAAGTTTTTAGTTCAATCTTCATGAACATTTTAGTCCAGTTTCAGTAAACAACTCATTCTAGCCTCGTTTTCGAAAAGAAAAGCTAAACTCTTAATTTAGCTTTCATCAACATGAGCGAAAAAGATTTGACTCTATTTGACTCCACAAAACACAAAAGCATTTTAGTTAAATTTTTGACAACAAAAATTTTCTTCAGCATAAAATAAAAGAATATTTAATTTAATTTTCTTTTAAAATAACTGATTTTTTTTTGTCCACGAAAACGAAAAACTTTTTACGTCTAATTTTTGTCTGAAAAAGGAAACAAACTTTGTCTCGTTTTCATCGGAACTAAAAGTTTTTAAGCTACTTTTTCATGAACGAAAGCTAAAAAGATTTCAGTTCATTTATTCGTCAACAGCGACTAAAAACATCTCAGTCTAACTTCATAAAGAAAAACTGAAAATACTTTAGTCTGGTTTTCATCAGCTTAAACTAAAAACATCTGGACCTGGCTGAACAGTTCCAGATGTTTAGCCGCTAACGCTAACACTACATTCTCTACCCAGGAAGGACGGAAGCTTCTCACACCTGGTCACAAACCAACGAACCCACTGTGAGAGGAAGGACCATAGACATATATACGTAGACGCCGCATTGACTGCTGCTGCCGATTGGAGCCGACGTGCCTACGCGGCGGCCATCTTGGTACAGTGCCACTCGCCCCTACAGTGCATTACGTCTATAGAGGAATGACATGTCTGCACTATAAAAGTGATCATAAATCCATCAGTTGTCAACATATATTGTTTGTTACAAACGTCAGACATAAATAGAACAAAAGCATCCAAGCGTCCTGTGTCAAAGCTAAATGTGTGACGTTTTTAACAAACCAAACCGTTTGGAAATCGGTCGAAAATTCAGTGAATAATTCTACTTTAAGATTGTGGAGAACCTCTTACCTCCATAGACTTACATTCACTCCCCCCTCTGCTAGCCCTGTACCAAGATGGCGGAGCTTTAGGCACGTCCCTCCACAGTCAATGTGGCGTCTACATATATATGTCTATGGGAAGGACGATGAGTTGAGGGGCAGCAGACACCAGCAGACTGAAGCTTCAACACTGTTAACGGCTCCTGAAGAGTCCAAACATCTGGAACTCCCAACCAGTCAGTCCAGACCTGATGAAGCCTCCTGGATGAGAGGAGGATCTCAAGCTAAGTCCGGATGCTACGACTGAAGCTACGAGGTCAGAATCCTGTGTTTTTTCCAACTTGATGCTCGGTTCCTATTAATTGCGAGCTGTTGATGACGTTACCCTCCAGCAGCCGAGGACCGAGGAGCAGCCTGACAGTGAATGATTAATACCATCAGCGCGTCTTTGGGTGTTAATGATTCATGAGTTGTTCGATCAGCGTGAATCAGGCGGTGACGATGCGTTCACTGACATCAGGGAATCACCCTCCTGACCTCACGATGACACCAGAAGATGAATCCTCCGTTCCTCTTTCTGGGTGGTTTTACTTCGTGTTTTTTTCACATTAAATGACCCCAAAGACCAGGAGAGCAACATTTACTGCCTCCCTGATGTCAAACCGGAGGCAGGAGGCCCGTCTGGATCCAGCTCTGGGCCTGAGGCTGATCTAAACTCTTATCTCTGATCATCGTCCGACAGGCTGCGTCTTGTTTCCCTCAGACATCCAGACCTTCAACCATCTGACATGATGACAGATGAGCCTTTACATTAAAGAAAAACCTATTTGGGATGATGAATTCATGTTTCTACTCGCACCTCAGCATGAAGTAGAGACGTGTGTTTACATATCAGAGCTCTGGTTTTATAATGGAATTCATTTTTTATTACACCGTTTATGTTTTATAATTATTTTCACAGTGTTTTAAAGAATATTTGGTCCGTATTTTCTACCTGTTATCTTAAAGACTTGCTCTGTTTTCATTAAATTACACATAATATCAAGAAAAATCACAGAAAATAATAATAATTCACATGTTAGTTGTAAAAACAAACAATAAGGCCGAAGCTGTAAATAAAAACATGGTAATTCTTTTAAAATATACGATTACTTTACAGTTATTTAATGTTACTTGAAAGAAATTTTATGTATATTAAGGAGTGAAAATTGTCTGTTATTTTACAGATAAAAAACCTTTTATTTAGGCTTCATTTGAATTTAGAAACAAAACTAAATTACAAAACAGACAAAAATAATTTTTATTTATTGATTAATTTTTTAATAAATGGTAATTAATTCTTTTTAAGCATTCAACTGTAAAATTACACTTTTTAAATTTTACTTTACTCAGAAAAAAATCCCATTATTTTGCAGTTATTTACTGTTATTTGAAAGAAACGTCTGTTTGTATGTTAACGATTATTTCACTTGTAAAAGCCTTTAATTTAGGCTTTTGGCATCAAAAAATTAAAAAAAAAACTGTTGTCTGAATTACAAAACAGACAAACAAACAAACAAATCAAATCTGTAAATAAAAATACACATATTTTTTATAATTTTTAAATTTTATTTTCATTAATAAAATTACACAATTTTTTACTTAAATCAGAAAAACTCCATGATTTTATTTGATATATTAAATGATAATTGTGTCTATTGAGGATTTTAAAATCACATTTTACCTGTTATTTTATCCGTTTTATTAAATTACAGATAATCTCAAGTAAAATCACAGAAAATCGTTTTATTAATTTACATTGTAGGTAGAAACGAACAAAACTAAATAAAAAATAAATGTGTGTTTTTAATAGATGCTAATTAATTCCTTCAAAACATTCAAATCACATTATTTCTACTTAAATCAGAAAAAAACAAAACATTATTTCACTGTTATTTGAAAACGGATGTTAAAGACGAGATTATTTCACTGGTTAAAACCTTTTATTGAAGCTTTTGGCATCAAAATGAAGAATCTGATCTGATTTACAGGTAATAACAGGTAAAATAAAGAACAGGTTAATTCAAGTGTTGGCTGTTAAAAAATGATTGTTTTATAAAATTCATCTGTAAAAACTTAAATCAGCAAAAACCCCATGATTTTATTTGGTATTTTAAATGATAATTATGTATATTAAGGATTTTAAAATCACCTTTTACCTGTTATTTTACTTATTTGATCTGTTTTATTAAATTACAGATAAAATCAAATAAAATCACAGAAAATTGTTTTATTTACATGTTAGTTGTAAAAACAGACACTAACATAAAATCAAAACTAAATAAAACTAAATGTATATTTTTAATAAATGATCATTATGTCTTTTAAAGCATTTTACTGTAAAATAACACTTTTATTTTACTTAAATCAGAAAAAACAATATTATTTTACAGCTATTTGAAAGAAAAGCTTCAAATCAGGTTTTTAACAGATAAAAAACTTTCAGTTTAGTTTTCTGCATCAAAAATTTCACATTTTTTAGTTCAGTCTAGTTTAAAAAGTTAATTTAAGTGTTAACCCTGAAAAAGAAATGTGTTTGTGTGAATTTTAACTGATTTATTTACAACAACTAAACTGTAAAACCTGTTAAAAACACACTTTTTAAAACTTAAATCAGCAAAAATACCTTTATTTTACGGTTTCTTTCTGGTATTTTAAATAATAAACGTGTATATTCAGGATTATAAAGTCACTTTTTACCTGTTATTATATTGATTGGTATCAGTAAAATCACAGAGGGAGGTTTTCATTTACATGTTGCTTCTTTACATGTTGTTTTTTTGGATTTTTTATTCTTTTCTCACTGGAATATTTTCTTTTTTTTGTCGTTTTATCCGTTTGGCGTTTGCTCCCCGTCTTTTCTCAGGTAGTTTCATTTGATTCAAACGTCTTTTCCCACAACTTCTTCCTGCCTGAACAAACGCAGCAGCTAAAAACAGCCTCTGTGTGTTGTTTCGTTTGTTTTGTGAAGGTTTGCTGGACTGTTTGGGATCAGAGGTGGAAGCTGAGGAAGGCGCTAGGTGAGGCCGGATCAGACGCCTCCAGATTAAAACCTCCGGTCGGATCTCGTCGACCTCTCGCCGTCTGAGCTGCCCCCAGAGCCCTGGTTTTCCTCTCTCCCTGCAGCGGAGGTGAGCGCCGGCCTCTCCCAATCACGCCAGGTGCTGATTTTTCATCGTCCCGCTGAGAAAATCCTGATTACTGACGGCTTGGTGTGTGTGTGAGCGCCTGTTTGTAGGTTAGTGAAAGATTGCTGTGGCCGTGGATAAGAAGATTAGGGGGGAATTAGTGTCATTCCTCTATCGCCGCGAGGAATGGATTCATATCGATTTTAATCAGAGATAGAACCACAGAAGCTGCCAGATAAAGCGGCGCGAGGAGAGGTGGTGGATGGACGAGGCGGAGGGGCGGCAGGAGGCTCCCGGGGATGGACGCGGACCCGCTCGGGGATGTTTGACCGGAGCTGGAGGCGCCGGGATGCTGGCCGACCTGTGAAGAATGAAGCTGGACCTGCTGACCTGCCTGGCTCTGGCCGCCGCCGGCCTCGTCGCCATGGTGACCGGCGGCCGCGGCTCCAACCGGAGGAAGCACAAGGAGGTTTTCCTCGGCGAGAACAGCAAGTTCAAGTTCGGAGGGTGAGACTCTTTCTCAAGTTTTTCAGCTCACCTGCTCCGGTGGCGTTTTTATTTGCATTTATTAGTGCAGTTTATTGTGTTTTACTTACTGTAGCGTTCTAGATGAAGGGCTGCCAATGATGGAGCACAAAGAAAGCTGTTTCTATGCATTTTTATACTCATTTATGTTTATCAGAATGAACTTTAAGCTTTTTTATTATCATTTATTGTCTTGTCTTTGCAGTTAAATGTGTGTTTAATCTGAATGTTTTCCCAAACGTGTACTCACTGTGTATTTTAAAAGCAGATAGAAGCAAAATTAGTGTTGAAACAGTTGATAAAATGACGCAGACAAATGTGAAGAAGGAGAACAAACTCAGAAATGTGTTCTGTTCAGATGATGTGCCACAGTTAGGATGATACAATAAGGGACAAAAATACGCTAAAATGACACAAAAAGATGCATAATGATGCAAAAAGACATTAAAAAAGACACTAAAATGACACGAAATGACACAAAAAAAATGCAAAATGATGCAAAAAGACACAAAAAGATGCTAAAATGACACAAAATGACACGTAAAGATGCAAAAATGACACAAAAGACACAAAAATTACACAAAAAGATGCATAATGATGCAAAAAGACATTAAAAAAGACGCTAAAATGACACGAAAAGATGCTAAAATGACACAAAATGACACAAAAAGACGCTGAAATGACACAAAAAAAATGCAAAATGATGCAAAAAGATATAAAAAGACGCTAAAATGACACAAAATGACATGAAAAGATGCAAAAATGACACAAAATGACACGAAAAGATGCTAAAATGACACAAAAAAGATGCAAAATGATGCAAAAAGACACAAAAAGACGCTAAAATGACACAAAATGACAGGAAAAGATGCTAAAAGACACAAAAAGACACAAAAAGACGCTAAAAAGACACAAAATGACACGAAAAGATGCAAAAATGACACAAAATGACAGGAAAAGATGCTAAAAGACAAAAAGATGCTAAAATGACACAAAAGACACAAAAATGACACAAAAAGACACAAAAATTTCTTGAAAAGATGCTAAAATAACACAGAAGACACTAAAATGACACAAAAAGATGCTAAAATGACAAGAAAAGACAATAAAATGACACAAAAAGACACTAAAATGACACATAAATGACACAAAAAGATGCAAAAAGACACAAAAAGACACTAAAATGACACAAAAAGACACAAAAATTTCTTGAAAAGATGCTAAAATGACACAAAAAGATGCTAAAATGACAAGAAAAGATAATAAAATGACACAAAAGACACTAAAATGACACAAAAAGACACTAAAATGACACAAAAAGACACAAAAATTACACAAAAAGATGCAAAAAGACACAAAAAGATGCTAAAATGACAAAAAGACACAAAAATGACATGAAAAGACGCGTAAAAACACTAAAAGATGCTAAAATGACACAAAAAGATGCTTAAAACACTAAAAGATGCTAAAATGACACAAAAAGATGCTTAAAACACTAAAAGATGCTAAAATGACACAAAAA
This sequence comes from Dascyllus trimaculatus, assembly GCA_024666655.1. Taxonomy (NCBI): domain Eukaryota; kingdom Metazoa; phylum Chordata; class Actinopteri; family Pomacentridae; genus Dascyllus; species Dascyllus trimaculatus. Next base: position 3,701,244 of record CM045466.1, read on the forward strand.
GATGCTAAAATGACAAAAAGACACAAAATGACATCAATAGATGCTTAAAACGCTAAAAGATGCTAAAATAACAGGAAAAGACACAAAAATATGCTAAAATGAGCAGCAGATGTTGATATCCAGGTATGTTGACATACATGTGGTGCTTTGCCTTGTCTGCCAGAACACGCTACATGTGAACATCCCAGTGGATCACGTGGTGTTTGTCTCAGTGGGACGTTTCCCTCCATCATGGTTCTGATAGTTACGGATTCCAGACAACCTCCTCCACATAGTTATGAGTAAAGATCTGTCCTGGCAGCGTTTTATGTCGAGATGCACCTAAAAACGCAGCAATTTCAGGATAAAAATGTGTTTTTTCCTTGATTTAAAGACCAATATAAAGATCTGAAAGCATTATCAGATTAAAGGGTGGAAGGTCTGGATAGATCGTAGACTGTTCTGGGAAAACCAACAAGACCCAGCAGGTCTGGCCTCTAAAAGGACCGAGATAAGAGCTGAAAGGTGAAGACGGTGAGATGCCCTGGTCAGAGGTCACAGGTCAGGTGCCTGATCTGGACCAGGCGGGTTTCTGTGGATCACTTCTGAGTGGTTCTGCTTCTCTGGAGTTTCTGTGCCGTTTTATTCTCAGCCGATGACCGTTTGATTTCACTTCTGATGAAGACGTCACATGAAGGTTCCCAGAGATGAACCAGTTTCACTTCCCTGTTCTGACTAAACCCACGGAGCTCTGCTGGGAAGGAAACCTCTCCTCTGGTTTCCATGGAAACGTGTTGAACAGTGACAGTCGCGGCCTCAGACTCCTCTGGTGGATGTTTTAGCCAGAGCCGGCTGGCCCATTAATGAACCACTGGGCATGGACCCCTCAGGGGGTCCTATGGGGTCTGGAACCACTGGATCCTTTGGGTACCCTGATGCCCCTTCTCCACCGAGTTGGTTCAAGGTCTAGTTCTGAGCCTCCCAATCAGCCTTAAGACTATCTATAGAGATAAACACAGATATCATCATCAACTTACTGTGGTTGTTTAACTGCTATGTAATGGATGCTAGTGTAGTGGTTTTACGGTGACGTGACCTGATAAATGAACTCTTTTTCTGTCTCTTTGTGGTCATTTAGTGTCTCTTTATAGTCGTTTTGTGTCTCTTTGTGGTTGTTTTGTGTCTTTTTGTGGTCATTTTGTGTCTCTTTGTAGTTGTTTTCTGTATCTTTGTTGTCATTTTGTGTCTCTTTGTGGTCATTTTGTGTCTGTTTGTTGTCATTTTGTGTCTGTTTGTTGTCATTTTGTGTCTTGTTGTAGTCGTTTTGTGTCTGTAATAGGTCATTTTGTCTCTTTGTGGTCAAGTTATGTCTCTTTTTGTGGTTGTTTTGTGTGTTTTTGTGGTCATTTTGTGTCTCTTTGGTCATTTTGTGTCTCTTTGGTCATTTTGTGTCTCTTTGTGGTTGTTTTGTGTCTCTTTGTGGTCATTTTGTGTCTCTTTGGTCATTTTGTGTCTCTTTGTGGTCGTTTTGTGTCTCTTTGTGGTTGTTTTGTGTATCTTTGTTGTCATTTTGTGTCTTATTGTGGTCATGTTGTGTCTCTTTGTGGTTGTTTTGTGTCTTTTTGTGGTCATTTTGTGTCTGTTTGTTGTCATTTTGTGTCTTGTTGTAGTCGTTTTGTGTCTGTAAGAGGTCATTTTGTCTCTTTGTGGTCAAGTTGTGTCTCTTTTTGTGGTTGTTTTGTGTGTTTTTGTGGTCATTTTGTGTCTCTTTGGTCATTTTGTGTCTCTTTGTGGTTGTTTTGTGTCTCTTTGTGGTTGTTTTGTGTCTTTTTGTGGTCATTTTGTGTCTCTTTGGTCATTTTGTGTCTCTTTGTGGTCGTTTTGTGTCTCTTTGTGGTTGTTTTGTGTATCTTTGTTGTCATTTTGTGTCTTATTTTTGTCATGTTGTGTCTCTTTGTGGTTGTTTTGTGTCTTTTTGTGGTCATTTTGTGTCTCTTTGTTGTCGTTTTGTGTCTTATTGTGGTCATTTTGTGTCTCTTTGGTCATTTTGTGTGTCTTTGTGGTTGTTTTGTGTCTTATTGTGGTCATGTTGTGTCTATTTGTGGCCATTTTGTGTCTATTTGTGGTCATTTTGTGTCTCTGTTGTCGTTTTGTGTCATTTTGTGTCTTATTGTGGTCATGTTGTGTCTCTCCATGACAGACAACAAGCCGTGTGATTAGGATGTTGTAGTCATAATAAAAGCTCCGTATTTGATTATTTATGACACTCAGTCAATCAAACTGTGATTTTACAGCCTGGTTACTGAGCTGATAACTGGACTCTGGCTTCACTCTGTAAACAAACTGTTTGTTAAAGTCACCTTTTAGCCCACAGCTGACGTCTGTGTTGCAATAGTGAGATAAAAATACGACCTTGACAAGCCGCTGGTCGAACCAACGCAGTGGTTAAAGCAGGAAACAGGAAGTGACTCAGGTAGAGCTCATTCAGCATCTGGAGGCTTTCTAGGAACAGCTGAAGATTTTAGTCTGCTGGGAAGATTATGAAGCAACATGTGCAATGCAACTACCCTGAAACAGAGGCAGCTAAATGGAATCAGCCATCAATAACTGTTGATTAATAATAATAATAATTCCTACTGTGACCTGTCAGATTTTTCCTGTGAAAGACTCCTGCTTGTACATTAATTATTGCACAGCTACTGTAATCCTGTTCTGAAGAAAACGGAGGTCGAGTTTCAGCAGAAAAATAAGACGAAATGTGGATTTTAATGTGAGATACACAAAGTTAAAGGAGCAGTACAACTAATTTTTGCACTTTTGTCAAAATAATAATACCTATGGTGGCCTAAAAGGGTCAACACAACCGCGAAAGCCGCAACGCAACCACAAAAGCCACAATGCAGCAGCAAAAGCCACAACGCAACCACAAAAGCAACAACGCAACCGCAAAAGCCGCAACCGCAAAAGCAAAAGCAATAACGCTACTGCAAAAGCCACAACGCAACCGCAAAAGCAATAACGCTACTGCAAAAGCCACAACGCAACCGCAAAAGCAATAACGCTACTGCAAAAGCCACAACGCAACCGCAAAAGCAATAACGCTACTGCAAAAGCCACAACGCAACCGCAAAAGCCACAACGCAACCGCAAAAGCAACAACGCAACCACAAAAACCGCAAAAGCAAAAGCAATAACGCAACCGCAAAAGCCACAACGCAGCTGCAAAAGCCACAACACAACCACAAAAGCAACAACGCAACCGCAAAAGCAACAACGCAACCACAAAAGCCACAACGCAACCGCAAAAGCCACAACGCAACCACAAAAGCAACAACGCAACCGCAAAACAACAACGCAACCACAAAAGCACGTAACCATAAAAACAAAAGCAACAACGCCAACAACCAAAAGCCACCAGCGCGTCGAAAGCAAAAGCAACAAGGCAACCGCAAAAGCAATAACGCTACTGCAAAAGCCACAACGCAACCGCAAAAGCAATAACGCTACTGCAAAAGCCACAACGCAACCGCAAAAGCAATAACGCTACTGCAAAAGCCACAACGCAACCGCAAAAGCCACAACGCAACCGCAAAAGCAACAACGCAACCACAAAAGCCGCAACCGCAAAAGCAAAAGCAATAATGCAACCGCAAAAGCCACAACGCAGCTGCAAAAGCCACAACACAACCACAAAAGCAACAACGCAACCGCAAAAGCAACAACGCAACCACAAAAGCCACAACGCAGCCGCAAAAGCCACAACGCAACCACAAAAGCAACAACGCAACCGCAAAAGCAACAACGCAACCACAAAAGCCGCAACCGCAAAAGCAAAAGCAACAACGCAACAGCAAAAGCCACAAGGCATCCGCAAAAGCAACAACGCAACCGCAAAAGCAACAATGCAACCACAAAAGCAACAACGCAACCACAAAAGCCACAACGCAACCGCAAAAGCCACAACGCAACCGCAAAAAGCACAACGCAACCGCAAAAACCACAACGCAACAACCACAACGCAACCGCAAAAGCCACAACGCAACCGCAAAAGCAACAACGCAACCGCAAAAGCAACAACGCAACCGCAAAAGCAACAACGCAACCGCAAAAAGCACAACGCAACCGCAAAAACCACAACGCAACAACCACAACGCAACCGCAAAAGCCACAACGCAACCGCAAAAGCAACAACGCAACCGCAACAACCACAACGCAACCGCAAAAGCCACAACACCTTCAACCGCTGCACACTTCCGTTTTGGCTTTTGCGGTTGCGTTGACCCTTCTAGGCCACTGTAGATGCCAGTTTGAAAGAGCAAAGTCTGACTTAAAGTTGATGGAATCCACAGAAATAAACCTCCGTCATCAAAAACAGAGAAATAAAAAGGATTAAATGCAAACTTTACTTCAGCTACAGCTCAGATGCACTTTCTACAGCGTGTCAGTGGGTTGTGTTGTTCTAGTGTTGTTATTATTGTTATTTTGCCTGTTTGTTTGTGTTATTGTGCAACTTTGGTGTTTTAAAGGATCCAAACTAACAAGTCAGTGGAGTTCTCTGGACCTTTCTGTGCTGCTGATCTACAAAAACAAGAGCTGAGAGCTGAAACTCTCCTGCTGTGTTGATTTATTTGATTAAATTAGCCGCGGGTGGAGATTAGCACTGAATTAGTTTTTGGGGGGGGATTGCATCATGTGAGTCAAGGTTAATTTGAGGGATTATGGGAAATGGGATTTGGCTCGAATTATTCGTGGTGACCTCGTGGCAGCGCAGCGACGAACGTGTTTCCAGGTGTGTGACTTTCAAAGAGGCTTTTGTCGGAGACCTCCAGCGGGTTTTTATCGCCGGTGTGTGTGTTCACCTTCAACACACTCGGAGCAGCTCGTATCCCCGGCTGTAATTACACCTCCTGCTTCCTGAGCGCCGTCTCGCTGGGGTTTCCCTGCTGCAGCGTCGCTCACATGCAGCAGCTCACTGTGTTTATTCCGTGTTCTCTGACGACCGCAAACACTCAGGCTGTCGACAGGCCGCACACGGATCCGACGCAGTTTGTTTACCGTCCACACTAAATCCAGATGTTGTGCCCCCGATGTACAACCAGATGTTTGTTTGTGTTTCACGTCACACGCCGTGGTCACATGATGGCAACTAAACCATCTCCATGACAACCGCTGCACGAAATCCTGCACGACAAACCTCACATGAGCGCCTGTGTGTGAAGTTTTACATCCGCCCTGGACGTTTGTGGTGTTTTGTCAACACTGTATGTCTCTTTGTAGTCGTTTTGTATTTTTTGTCGTCGTTTTTGTTTGTATTTATTGCTATTTTGTGTTTTTGTGGTTATTTTTTGTGTCTTTATAGTCATTTTTTGTCTCTTCAAGGCCATTTTGTGGTCATTTTTTATCTCTTTATAGTCAATTTGGGGGTTTTTTGTAGTCATTTTGTGTTTTTTGTGGTCATTTTTTGTGTCTTTTTAGTCATTTTCTGTATCTTTAAGGCCATTGTGTGGTCATTTTTTTGTCTTGCTATCATCATTTTGCGTTCTTTGTAGTCATTTTGTATTTTTTATGGTCATTTTTTTATCTCTTTATAGTCATTTTGTAGTACTTTGTTGGTTATTTGGGTTTTTGTGGTTATTTTTTGTGTCTTTATAGTCATTTTGTGGTCATTTTTTATCGCTCCATCATCATTTTGTGTTTTTTTTTTTGTCATTTTTGTATTTGTTTATCGCGATTTTGTGTTTTTGTGGTTATTTTTTGTCTTTATAGTCATTTTGTGTCTCTTCAAGGCCATTTTGTGGTCTCTTTTCTGTCTTTATAGTCATTTTTTATCTTTCTTTAGTCATTTTGTGTTTTTGTGGTTATTTTTTGTTTCTTTACAGTCATTTTCTGTATCTTTAAGGCCATTTTGTGGTCATTTTTTGTCTTTCTATCATCATTTTGCGTTCTTTGTAGTAATTTTTTTGTCTTTTTATGGTCGGTTTGTGTGTCTTACAGCCCTTTTGTGTTTGTCTTTTTTTATCTCTTCATAGTCAAGTTGTGCTTTTTATGGTCATTTTTGTGTCTCTTTATAGTCATTTTGTGTCTCTTTACAGTCGGTTTGTGTTTTTTGTAGTAATTTTTTGTCTTTTTTATGGTCAGTTTTTGTGTCTTACAGCCATTTTGTGTCTTTAGAGTCTGTTTTTATCTCTTTCATAGTCATTTGGTGTTTTTTATAGTAATTTAGTGTCTCTTTACAGTGATTTTGTGGTCATTTTTATCTCTTTATAGTCATTTTTTAATCTCTCTATAGTCATTTTGTGTTTTTGTAGTCATTTTTGTCTTTTTTATGGTCAGTTTGTGTGTCTCTACAGCCATTTTGTGTCTTTAGAGTCATTTTTTTTTATCTCTTTCATAGTCATGTTGGGTTTTTTATGGTCATTTTTGTGTCTCCATAGTCACTTTGTGTCTCTTTACAGTCATTTTGTGTTTTTTACAGCTATTTTGTGATAATTTTTTATCTCTCCGTTGTCATTTTGTGTTTTTTTGCAGTCATTTTTGTGTGTCTTTATAGCTGTTTTGTGTTTTTGTGGTCATTTTTAAAATCTCTTTGTAGTCATGTTGTGGTTTTTGTAGTCATTTTCTGTCTCTTCATAGTGATTTTGTATATTTTTTAACCATTTGCATCCATTTGTGTGTCTCGTTCAAGTCTTTTTTAATATCTCTTTATAGTAATTTTATATTTATTGTAGCCACTTATTGTCTCTTTACGGCCATTTTGCCTTTTTGTGGTCATTTTTGATCTCTCTATAGTCATTTTTTTTGTTTTTTCATGGCCATTTTATAGTCACTATTCACTCTTGAATAGTTTGTGTCTGTAGTAATTGTGTTTCTTGATGTCTCTTTGTTGTAGTTTTTTTGTCTCCATGCTAATTCTGGTTCTTTGTGGTGTTTCGCGGTGGTCTTCATCTTCATTTGTCTTTGTTTGTAGATATTTTGTTTCCTGTTCTGGAAGTTTTTATGCCCATTTCTAGTCATTTTGTGTCTCTTTATGACAGTTTGATTGTCTCTTTGTGCCTCTATGGGTAGTTTGTGTGTCTGTGGGCATTTTATATTAGTTTTGTTGCCTCGTTAAAGTCGTTTAATGTTTATTTAGTAGGTAGATTGAGTTTTTGCAGGAGTTGTGTGCTTCTTTGTGGTAGTTTTAGCTCACAATAATTTAGATTTATAGTTTCTCTCAGGACATAAAGTGATCACAGAGTGACAGGTCTGAATGTGTTCACCTGTCGTCATCCACATGAGCGCTGGAGACCTGTTCTGTTGTGTTTCAGCCGGTTGTTTCTGAGGACGCGATGACTCACGCAGATCGACGGGCTTATTTTCTGGAACAACATAAAAGGCTTCATGCCTGACGTGTGTGTGTGTGTGTGTGTGTGTGTGTGTACGCGTGCACGTGGGTTATTTGTTGCTGGATCGGAGCCACATCTTTGATTAAGGTTACGGGTTTGGCAGGGCGAGAGCAAGCAGCAGCGAGGGAGGAGGGAGGGAACCACAAACCGTGTTTTCTCTCATCAAAACCTGCAATTACAGCCTTAATATCACTAATCATTCAACACGCTGCCTGTCCGTGTGTGTGTGTGTGTGTGGGTGTGTGTGTGTGTGTGTGTGTGTGTTGTTTCTGCAGACGCATCGACTACAAGCTGAAGAGGCAGGACAGCACCAAAACTCTGCTAATAAAAACTGAACAACTGCTGAGGATCGAGGAGCACGACTTCGCCATGAGGCCGGGCTTCGGAGGTCAGACACACACACACACACACACACACACACACACAATCACAGCCAAACCAACAAAGGCCCTGCTGGTTTCGTCTCTGATCCCCGATGATTTAATCCACTCACTCACACATCGCCTAACGGAGAGAAATCACTCGTCGTCCCACGCTGATGATGCGTACGCAGTGATTTGATGATGCGATGATGGCCACTGGGTCACCCAGACAACGGATGTGTCGATCCAAAAACCACCAACCCTGACCCAGATTACGCCATTGTTGGTGTGTGTGTGTGTGTGTGTGAGCGCTAATGCATCTGAAACACAGTCGGACTCAGTGTGCTCACTCAGATGTGATTGTGTGTGTCCTTCTGTGGGTCGTCGCAATACAATGAGTGTGTCTGTGTGTGAGTCGGGGGGATTCGTGTGCATTAATCTGGATTATATTCCAGGTCTGGAGCAGATGGAGGGGTTTGAAACAAACTGACGTCTGCAATAAAGATCATCGCTGTCAGGCACACGACAACACACTCGTTCAGACACACGAGGCGAAGAATGTTTCCGTGATAAGCTTCGAAACCGTGGATTAAAATTATATCAATATAAGAAGTGAAATCCTTTAAGGCGATAAATATTGTAGATTTATTAGTAGATCTGTGTGTTTACATTAAAACACATTAAGGCAGGAAGTATTTAGTGTTTTTATCAGCAACATCCCACTGTAGTTATCAGACAGCTGTGAATGCTGGTTGATTTGCAGTTGTTGTTGTTGTGTAAATAAACATTAAACTCAACTTTTTATGATCATTTTTTAGGAGATTAGATCAGTTTTTAAAGAAATTCCTCCCCTCCTCTACCTTCAGAAGAACTCTGACACCTAAAAAATTGAGTTTAGGGCCCTTTTTCAAATCCAACCTCTATGGAAGTTGAATTTTGAGGAGTCCTGGGTGTTTATTCTCACCCCCAAAACCACATCGACCCACTGGAAACCCTCTACTCGTACGTCTCGAGGTGTTAATGATGGTGAAACTGACTCTGGAGGGATCTCAGGGCTGTGTTATAAGTACCTGATCAGTGGAAAAATCATTGCTGTTAAGGTAAATGTTTGGTTTCACCTGTTTCAGATGTTATCAAACCATTTATTAGCATTAATCCTATATATATGGGCCAGCAGGGACGTCCTCCACCTTCCAATAGCATCAGCAGTTTTCCCACATTTAAAGCAGTGATTTTACAAATACCTTCAAGCATCTCTTCCAGTAAGTAAATCAGTTTAATCAATGTCATCGGTAACAGTTCACTCGGTTTCTAAAACCTACAGTTGAGTCCAAAAATGAAAATATTATTACAACTTGTCACACCTGCTCAGTCAGTTATGAAGTTTCTTTTTTTTGTGACCAAGTATTTCTTCCATCCATCCATCCATCATCCATTCATCAATCATCCATCCATCAATCCATCATCCATCAATCCATCATCCATCCATCCATCCATCCATCCATCCATCCATCCATCCATCCATCATCCATTCATCCATCCATCCATCTATCCATCAATCATCCATCCATCCATCCATCCATCCATCCATCCATCCATCCATCATCCATCCATCCATCTATCCATCAATCATCCATCCATCCATTCATCTTCCATCCATCCATCTATCCATATATCCATCCATCCATCCATCCATCCATCCATCCATCCATCCATCCATCCATTCATCTTCCATCCATCCATCCATCCATCCATCCATCCATCCATCCATCCATCAATCATCCATCCATCCATTCATCTTCCATCCATCCATCTATCCATATATCCATCCATCCATCCATCCATCCATCCATCAATCATCCATCCATCCATCCATCCATCCATCCATCCATCCATTCATCCATCCATCCATCTATCCATCAATCATCCATCCATCCATCTTCCATCCATCCATCCATCCATCCATCCATCCATCCATCCATCTTCCATCCATTATCTTCCGGGTCATGGAGGCAGCAGTCTAAGCAGAGAGGCCCAGACTTCCCTCACCCCAGACACCTCCTCCAGTTATTCCACTGGGACCCTGAGGTGTTCCCAGGCCACCTGAGAGACATAGTCCCTCCAGTGTGTCCTAGGTCTACCCCGAGGCCTCCTCCTGGTGGGACATGCCAGGAACACCTCCCCAGGGAGGCGTCCAGGAGGCATCAGGAACAGATGTCCAAACCACCTCAACTGACTCCTCTGGATGTGGAGAAGTAGCAGCTCTACTCCGAGGTCCTCCTGGTGACTGAGCTCCTCACCTGATCTCTAAGGGTGCACCCAGCCACCCTGTGAAGGAAACTCATTTCAGCTGCTTGTATCCAGGATGTCATTCTTTCGGTCACGACCCAACGCTCATGACCATAGGTGAGAGTCGGAGCATCGACTGACCGGTAAATCAAGAGCTTCACCTTTCAGCTTAGCTCCTTCTTCACTGCAGACGCTGCACCAATCCGCCTGTCAACCTCTCGCTCCATCCTCCCCTCACTCGTGAACAAGATCCAGAGATACTTAAACTCCTCCACTCGAGGCAGGGACTCTCCACCGACCCGGAGAGGGCAAACCACCTTTTTCCGGTGGAGAACCATGGCCTCGGATTTGGAGGTGCTGATCCTCATCCCAGTCGCTTCACACTCGGCTGCAAACTGCCCCAAGTGCACGCTGGAGGTCCAGGTTCGATGAAGCCAGACGAGAAGCAGAGATGAGATCCTGTGGTCCCCAAACCGGACCTCCTCCAGTCCCTGACTGTGCTGAGAAATTCTGTCCGTAAAATTCATGAACAGAACCGATGACAGAGTTGGTTTGTCACATCTAGAAAACTACTGTTTAGCTTGAAGCCATGACTTGAGCCGACTTTCCATCAGATTAAAAGGTGAAACTTCAAGGTACCAGGATGTTGCAGATTAACTGGATAAACATTTTTATCACGAGCGGCAAAAAGCGGTGTTTGTTTACTTTCTGCTGCGGCCGTCTCCATTGTTCCTCCGCCGAAACAAATGAGGCTTCACTTTCTAGCCGTCCGCCGTCTGAGCGTGACTTCGGGTTGAAGGGAAAATTAAAAGAAACCGCTGTCGGCAGCTGGCAGGAGTCTGGACTGGGACTGCGGCCTCCACCCAGATCTCTGAGGCTTTTACCGTCATTATTCGCGCGACCACAAAGGGCTGCATGAAAATGTAAACACTGGTGTCTTCAAGAACACAATGCTGTCATTTCTCTGCTGATGACAGACTCTTCCTTTCATTCTTCCAATGATCTGATCTTATCTGTGCTCTTCTTCACTTTTGCTCCTAATTGTAGTTTATTGTGCTGCTAATAACTGCTTTGTAGACTTTAACTGATTGCTATTTACCTCTATAAACTCCCAAGATGAGGTTTTTCTCTCCCGTTTTTTAATTTTCAACGGTCCTGGCCTCCTGGCTGCCATCGTATCTCTTCGGTCTATATGGTTGGTTGGCGTCTCTGTGGTCCTGCCTGTCATTCCGGGTGGGACAACAAAAGCACCACTGTCTGCCCCACGGCCCTGCGGCATTTCCACGGACTATAATTTTACACGGCGGGAAAAATCTCAGCATTTTTCTCGCTCAGATAAGCCTATAGCTGCCGTGTGGGTTTTCTCCTCTGTGTGAGACCCGGATCAAAACCACCCCCTCCTCAGATGCCACGACGGAAATACCTCCGAGTGACATTTCTCTCTTATTTACTGCACTCGTCCAGCGCTTGTAGTATTTTCTAAATCGAGGTCAACCTTCAACGGATGCCTATAAACTTAAATTAACCCCTGGAAACTGCCTCAAACTTCTCCCGCCACCTCGGTCTTTCCGCACATCCAGATACCAGAGCGCTTGTAAGTGATTTAATAGCAGGGCTTGGACTCTGCTGGCGTCCGACCTCACGCTGGTGTATTTTGGCTGCAGACGTCGCGATGCGGGACGTCGTCGGGTGATAGTTTCAGGTGACGAATGCTGTTTCTGATTGGCAGATTAATTGCGGTCATAAAAGACAGATTCGGGAGCATAAAACAGAAGAACAACCTGCTGATGACAGTTTGACTGCAGGTGTTTCTGTCCTTAAAGAGGTTTGACACCTTCTAAGAGGGTAAAGCTCTTAATGACTTGTTGAATTCAGTGTAACTATGAATTGTTGACGTCCATCTTGTACTTGGGAGGTTTGCAGCTGAGTGTGAAGCAGCTTGCATGAGGTTTGGTACGTCCAAGCGTGGATTTGCCTGTTCTTGCCCTTGCGTTTTGGGTTGGGGACGACTTCTCGTCTTGTTCTTGAGTGAGGCCGACTCCTCTACTGTGTGTCAGTGGAGGAGTCGGCTTTCTTCCTCTTGTTGGGATTCTCAGGGAAAGTGGTGAGGTTGGAGCCTTCCATTGTGCAACGGACGTAGTAGTCGTCGATAAAGTTCTCAAGGTCCTCCACTGTGATAGATACAGTGTAGGGTCTTGAGCAGGAAGCTTAATTCGGCGATTTGTATAACGCTACTCTAGCAGCTGGGGGCCGCCATGTTGAATTTTGTGAACCTCACCGAGTCTCTCGATCTCACAGCATCTCACAGGTCTCTAACCTCTCCTCTCTGGCTTTTCATTCATGAGAGATTAACTTAGACACTTTGACTTTCGCGGATCCTAGCGTGTCTAGTTTGACTTTAAAATCCAAGAAATTGATGAAGTTGCATAATTCATCGGAAAAACACCAAGTGTGCACGCATATTTGCCCAAGTTAAATTATCATAGTGCGGTTAAAGCATAGGTGTCAAACTCTGGCCTGCAGTGTAATTATATATGGCCCGTGAGGTAATACCAGATGACTACTAGAGCTGGCCCGCTGGTATTATACAGCGCATGTACCGCTAATACTACAAATCCCAGAATGCTGGTGTTTTTGGCGCGTCAATCAGGACAGGACCCATAAACACCCTCTCCTCTGTTGACCGTAGTCATAGCAACCTCACGCTACTACTGGCGCCGTGCTACCCCGCCCAAAAATGGAGAAAAGATAGGCAGAAAACAGGAGTTCTTAAGGACAGGTGGAGGCAGAACATCTGTTTACATCTGTAGAAGACAGACCTGTTTGTCTTGTAGTAGGGCTGGACCTGAATATCCGGATAATGATTCTGAGATCCGAATAGTGCTACTGTGCCACCGCCAGCAGGACATATCCACGCTAATGCCGTAGGACTCATACAAACACCTCGCCTCCCCACCCACCAGCCGCTGCACGAACCGAATATTCGGATGTTCGTCAGTAATTGGACCAGAATATCCGGAGCTCATCTATTGCTATTCAGACCAGCCCTGTCTAGTATGTGGAGCCAACGTGGCAACAACCAAAGAGAACAACATTAGACGACACTATGAAACCTGGACATGACTCAAAGGCGCCAGAAAGTAGAGGAGATAAAAAGAAGTTCACAACAGACTATGTTCAAAAAAGCCGTATCACAAAGTGAGGCTGCTGTAAAGGCTAGTTTTATATATATATATTCAATAAATATCAATGTTGGCCCGCGACTTTGTCCATGTTTTAAATTTCGGCCCACTCTGTATTTGAGTTTGACACCTCTGGGTTAAAGTGTACATTTAGCATGCTAACGGCTAATGTTGCTGACAAAATGAATGCAAATTTGAAGCGAGGAATTGCACAATTCAAGCAAGTTCCGTGTCAGAGTTGAACACCAGTCATTTTAAAAAGACTTCTTCTCAGTTATATCTATGTGATACTGTTGTTTTCTAATGTTAACTGGGATTTCTTGTCGTATTTTGTTGTTCAGCTTGTGTGTTTGTGTTGTTTTAGGCCCATTTGTTGTCATTTTTGAACACAGATGGACACAAACACAAAGGAACAGATTTAAAATTGCTGTTAGAACGTTAACGGGATATTTAGAAGGACCTTTTATCCTCATTTCAACCCTACTCAAGCATCTGGTAACTGCTTTTCTCACTGCACAGACAGGATGGTGTTCTCCAGTCTGACATTGAGGATGTCTGTTGTCTTTTTTTTTTTTTGGAAATGCATATGAAACCCTTTGGATCCTCGAGGCCACTGTTGGTTCACATTTTCTGTTGCTGTGTCTTGATGATCTCCGCTTCCAGCCGTCCTCTCAAAGCCTTGATTAGCTCCATTGTGCTTCCAACCACAGCGCCAAGACGTGCTTGAGTCACTGAGAAGCTGAGTCGTGGGCAGCCATTCAGGGAAATCCAAACAGCGAGGTTTCCTGAAAGGTTAGCTGTGATGTAAAGCGCATACGACTTCCTGTAAATGTGCCTCAAACACAGAAAACCGCTGCTATGGTGTCCCAAAGGTCCTGTAAATACAGCGTGGAGGCAGCAGACCTACAGATATTTCAGTCGGCCGTGAGCAGAGCTTTCATTACATTACAGCGCTGGAGGCGTCATGCATGGCTGCGTTCAGCCGGTATGGATCCTGCAGTCGCGCTGTCCAGAGAGTCACCTCTTAATCCCTCCACCTCTCACCTTCCCCCTCGGATGATTGCGGCCGACGGAGGCTCCACACAAACGTTACGCTGCTTATGACTGCATGAATTGATCCATCTGCAGGGATTAAGCAACTCATTGTAAAAGGCCGAGCACACAAACATTAAGGGACAAAAAAGCGTGACCTTAAAACTCGCTGAGATGTTGCTGCTTCACTCAGATAAAAGACCAGGGTTGGATTTCATGACTCAGGAGCATCTGCTGCCAGAAGAAGACACAGCACAAGTCTCAATTCAGGAAACATGCTGCTGCACCGTCTCCAGTTCGTGATTTGAGACCCAAGACTAAGTTGTGTAACGTGTGTTTATCAGACCTGGGATTGTTTTGTTGTTTATTTGGCCTCTGCTGGAGAAATTTCAGGACTGCAGGAGTTATATTTCTGGAGATACTGATGCCTTCCAAGGTCAGAGTTTCCAAACGCCCTTTAGGATTAGGTTACAGCCACTTCATGGTTGCCTGTTGTAACATTATCGCTCAACACTGGACCGATTCCAAACATGTCCATCCAACAATGTGGAAAAATAGTGCCCAGATTTTTAAAATGCTTACCCTATGAGGTTGAGGAAACATCTTGATCTGGTTTACTTTCAGTTCGCTCCATTGATCTGGTTTAACCTCGGTGTCTGGAGCCACAATCGCCCGACACCCACCCCGAGAACCTCCCAGCAAACTCCGGTGCAGTTCATAAATGCAGCAAAAAACACCTCATTCATACGTCAAAACGAGGAAAACAGTTCAGTTATGCACCAATCAGGCATAACATTGATGTTGTGTTGGTCCCCCTTATGTGGTCCAAAATGCTCTGAACCACTGGACAAGAGGACCTCTCAGGGTGTCCTATGGGGACGTTGGCACTGGATCCTTTGGGTACTCTGGCTTGTGTCAATCCAACTGGTTCCACTGCATCCTGTTGATGCTTGATCAGAATGGGGTGTAGGAAGTTTGGAGGTCAGATCAACATGTTGGACCATTGTCATGTTCCTCAACATGTTCCTGATTGGTTGGTGTTGTTTCCATGTGGTGGGGTGCATTTTCATCCAGTGACATTTGGGATTTCCATTAGCATGAGGGAGTGTGTTTGTTGTGGGACGATGTTTATTTGGGTGTCTAAGACCTTGTCAACACATAACCGGGTTTTTGTAAAACCAAATATCCTGCCCCCTCCGTCCAGAAAAAAAACTTACGTACCCACGACCTTGTTCACAGAAAGAAATTCATCCACACCTAACCGCATAAGTGTGTTTTTAAGCACGTTCATGAGCATGCCAGACCTTTAGGGGGCAGTAGTTCCCCAAATCCCATCCAATCAGAGTAACCTTCCGTCTCTCAGCGGCACTTCCACAAAACATGAAACGTGGCGCCAGGCTCGTTTGTGTCGTCCTTGGCAAGAAAAGAGCGCCTGTACAAGAAACGGCCCCAAAAACCCTGTGAGGGCGTCCATACTGTTTCTGAAAGTAAACACAGGTCGCATACGTGACGAAAGAACAGATTTAGTCGCAGGCGGTGACGTTTCGAAACGCTAAACTCCGGTTATTGACGTCCACATGGAGACGCATAAACGGAGGATTCGCAAAGGTTTTTAAAAGAATCGTTTTTAATGTCGTAAATCTGCGTTTTCTTTTGGACGACCGGAAAAATCGTAGAAACATATCTTCGTTTTGTGAGATACCAGGCTACGTGTGGACAAGGCCTCAGTCTGGTCAACACGGATGTTAGAATCCAAGGTTTTCCATCAGAACACCACATAGTACCGATATGATCAATGCTATCCACTAAACCTGTCAGTGGTCAGGATGTTGGGGCTGATTGGTGTAGATATCAGTGTAGCCTGGTTTCTAGCAGTCAGGTTTCCCAGGCTGAGTTTATTCTAAGCAGCAGATTAAAAGTTTTTCCAACTCGGTCAAATCTGGATAATTTGGTTTCTAACTTGAGTCTGTCTTTAAACTTTTACTGGAGAGTTGATAGTGAGTTGGTGAGACCAGAAGCAGAGTCAGAGAGCTCCACTGGAGCCTTTAACTCTTCCACCGTCATGTCCTCTCAGTGCAGCGTCTGAACTTGACCTCCTTTTACACGTGTCTGTGTTTAAAACGCTGCCTCATACCTTAAACATACCCTGACTGGGTGCAACATGGGAAAAGAAAGCAGTAAAGAAAGCAGAGGAGCCTCAGTGACCTTCAGCTCCAGGTTTTTCCCACCGACGGCAGCCGTTGCCGGGGCGACGCCGACTGTTGATTCTGCTCTGCTGGTGGTTTTTAAGAGCGGCCGGGACAAAGCAGGAGCTTTATGGTCCTGGCTGTCAGATGAACTTCATTAAGTGAAGTGTTTATTGTGCTGCCGGTCTTCTAGCATTCAGGCCAAATTAACACACTTAGCTTCCCCCTCAAAATAACCCCCTCAGACACCTCAGAGGAGAGCTCTGTACTTCTTGCTGTCCTTGAGGGTGAAAACAGGAATGTAAGCTGGTAAACCAAGTCCAGACGGAGGTCAGTAGCAGACCGGAGAGTGTCTGGGTTCGTGCACGCTCAACCAGCAGACATGGTTTCGGTGATTTTGCAGGATTTGCGAAAGGGGGGAAAAAAAAGCATTTACACTGTTTCCATACCGAGATCAGGGTTTCCGAGCTCTCCACGCAGTGCAGTCTTTGCAAACATGCATGTTTACCTCACATCCAGGCTGCATTAATGCAACCGAAACACATGAGGTCTGCCTGAACTTAGACGAGAACACACTGATCTGAAACAAACACTAACAACAGACAGTTTGATCTATTTACTCACTGAAAAATCATCAAAACTACACCATTTATCAGGGCCAGACACTGTAAAAACAGAAAGAAGCGAGTGATTTTCACCTCCCTGATGGTGCTTCAATAAATCATCCATCCATCATCTATATACCACTTAATCCTCTGTAGGATGGCGGGGGCGCTGGAGTATATCCCAGATGACACCTGGACAGGTCACAAGTCTATCACAGGGCTACATATAGAGACAGACAACCAAGCACACTCTCATTCACACCTACAGACAATTTAGAATCATCAGTTAACCTCAGCATGTTTTTGGACTGTGGGAGGAAGCTGGAGAACCCGGTGAGAACATGCAAACTCCACACAGAAAGATCCCAGACGTCCTAACCGGGACGCGAACCGGGGATCTTCTAGCTGTGAGGCGACGTTGCTAACCACCGAGCCACCGTGCAGCCCCTGAATAAATCACGTGGAAGGAAAATTAGCCCAACCTCAAGCTGAAATCTACAGAAGCCCTAAGCGGCCGTGGTCCAACTTCATTTTTTCGCTCTGTTTTCTCGTTATAACGACATAATTTTCCGGTGAGGTGCAAAGAGAAACCAGCCCTCCAGACCAGAAGGAGCTCTGCCACCGCTGCACACTACCGACTGAGAGTTCGTTAAAGTTGGAAAGATGTTCACAGATTCAGACTTCCAGCATCAACAACTCAACAGTGGCACGTTGTCAAATCATAATCAATGCCTCTTCCCATCGTTGTCAGGTCTCTCTGCTGCACATTCATCATCTCCTGGATCCACATCTGTCAGCTGGTCTCACTTTGAGGTTCCCGAACCGGCCTCTGGCATCATCCTGCTGCAGAAGACGGTGAACTGTGGGCACAAACACGCGTTCGAACCTCGACCGGTGGCGCTAAGGTGCCCCGAGAAAACCAGCCACTGTGATCCGAGTGCTTCAGCAGAGCCCACAGGTTTCAGCGTCCGGTTCTGAGCTGAGGTGGAAAGGTTTCTCGGTCTGGGACGGCAGCGAGCTGATTGTTGATGCTTGTGGTCGGAACAGGAAAACCGTGTTCGGATGAATCCTAAAATTAGCCGAGTGGATTTCCAGAGCAGAACCAGACCGCTAATCACGACTAGAGGCGGTTAGAGGACGGACAAACATCCTGGAACCTCCAAACTGTGTCGGGTTGTGATTGTTTTGTGGAGGCTGAGCAGCGAACGGAGAGCGAGCAGCTCCGACTGAAGCCTCGGCTCTGCTCTGTTCCGTTTGGTGGGATTTGTGCCGTCCGGCTATTTCTGCTCTGTTTGTGTGCACAAATCAGGTTGTCCAGGTTTTAGCGGTTCAACAAGCTTAATCTGCTAATGAGGCGGGCGGAGGAGGGGGAGGGACGAAGACAGATGTTGATGCTGCGGTCGGGCGGTGGTGAAGACGGAGGATGGAGCTGACCAGAGGGAGGTTTGTGGACCGAAGCGATGATGGGATTAAAGAAGCAGAAGCAAGAGGTAATTTAAACACTAAACACTTGAGCTCAAAAAGAAAGGATCCATCCTCCATGAAGGACCTAGGATCCCTAATCTGTCTCTATTCCTACCAGTGAGCAGTGATTCCAACACGTCTCTGGGGGTCATCAGGTGGAAACCTCCCTTCAACGCTGTTTCTCCTACTTAGTCCCACAACACCTCCAGGAGGCTAGGAGGTGAACTCTGGAGTCCCAGAGTCACCCCCCCTAGTGCCAGTTCACACTGCTGCTACACAATCCAACCAGCACTGCCACGTTCAACTGACCCAGGCCCGTTTAGGAGATGCTCCAGGTAGAGACCAGTGTCGATGCTACTATTTAGCTAGCTGCTAAATGCTAATGCTAACTGCTAATCCAAACATCACTGCCACGTTCAACTGACCCAGACCTGTTTAGGAGATGCTCCAGGTAGAGACCAGTGTCGATGCTACCATTTAGCTAGCTGCTAAATGCTAATGCTAGCTGCTAATCCAAACATCACTGCCACGTTCAACTGACCCAGACCTGTTTAGGAGATGCTCCAGGTACTGACCAGTGCTGATGCTACTATTTAGCTAGCTGCTAAATGCTAATGCTAACTGCTAATCCAAACATCACTGCCACGTTCAACTGACCCAGACCTGTTTAGGAGATGCTCCAGGTAGAGACCAGTGTCGATCCTACCATTTAGCTAGCTGCTAAATGCTAATGCTAGCTGCTAATCCAAACATCACTGCCACGTTCAACTGACCCAGACCTGTTTAGGAGATGCTCCAAGTAGTGACCAGTGCCGATGCTACTATTTAGCTAGCTGCTAAATGCTAACTGCTAATTCAAACAGCACTACCACATGATCAGTGTCCATGCTACTATTTGGCTAGCTGCTCAATGCTAATGCTAACTGCTAATTCAACTGACCCAGGCCTGTTTAGGAGATGCTCCAGGTAGTGACCAGTGCTGATGCTACTATTTAGCTAGTGCAAATGCTACATGCTACTGCTAACCACTACTTGCTTAAATTACTACTCACAAATCACTATTGTTAAGTGCTGCACTGCTGGAGTCAGGAGAC
Organism: Dascyllus trimaculatus; assembly: GCA_024666655.1. NCBI lineage: Eukaryota > Metazoa > Chordata > Actinopteri > Pomacentridae > Dascyllus > Dascyllus trimaculatus. Next base: position 3,720,822 of record CM045466.1, read on the forward strand.
GTTATTTGGTCATTTTCACACCAGTTTTACTCCAAATCAGTCAAAATATTCCAAACGTTTCACTGACGTCTGAGTAGAAAAAGCCTCTGAAAGACCACGTGCATCATCACTGTGGGATTTTAAGTCTGCTTTACCTCAGCCTGGTCTGTTTCCCATCGGCTCGGCTGCAGAGATTCAGGGAAAATGAGTTTCTGACTGTGAGTAAAAACAGAAATTAGACACTTCTCTAACTGTGTCAGCTTGTTCTAATGGTATGGAGATCCAAGTGTTCAGTCTTCGTCTGTCCCCCCAGTTGTTCCAAGTTCTGACTCGTTGTGGATCATTTCTGAGTCATTTTGACCAAGTTTGGGTGAAACTTGTCCAACCAGGTCATTCAGGACCAGTTTAGAATCACTATGGACAACTTTAAAATCATTCTGGACAATGTTTTAGTCATTCCACACAGATTTACAGATAATGTTTGTCTTTTTGGACACATTTCAGTCGTTTTAGACGAATTTTGAATCATTTTGACAAATGTTGGGTAAAACTGGACAGATTTTAGGTCATTCTGGATGAATTTTGACTCAATTTGGATCCATTTTCAGTCATATTCAAGTCATTTTAGACAACTTTTCAATCAATGAAGACCATTTTTGAGTCATTTTGACAGATTTTGCGATAATTTGGTAAATTCCAGGCCATTCTGGATGAGTTTTAACCCATTTTGGACAGTGTTTTAGTCATTTCAGACAGCTTTATAGACCATTTTAACTGTTTTAGACACATTTCAGTCGTTTTAGACTATTTATGAGTCATTTTGACAAATGTTGGGTCAAATTGGACAGATTCCAAGTCACTCTGGATGAGTTTTTAACCATTTTGGACAATATTCAAGTCTTTTTGGACAGCTTTTCAATAAATGAAGGCTATTTTTGAGTCATTTTGATAGATTTGTGCTAAAATTGGGCATATTTCAGGTCATTTTGGGCAACTTCAAACCCATTTTGCACATGTTTTACGTCATGTTGGACAGTGTCTTTTGGACTTTTTCCTGGAGAGCTTGTAAAAGTAGAGGGTAAGCAGCAAGTAGAGTTGTTTTTGTGGACATTTTTGTAGTTGTATTTGTATTTATTTACTGGCTGAGTGTTCAGTCTGCATCTTTTCTTCCAGTTGATCCAAGTTTTTGAGGAGTTTTGGACGATTTTTGAGTCATTTTGACAAATTTTTGGTGAAGTTGGACAATTTCTAATCATTCAGGACCATTTTCAAGTCATTCTGGACAGCTTTTAAATCATTTCAGACTAATTATTTCTCATTTTAGATGCATTTTAGTCATTTTGGTGGACTACTTGTAATTTTGGACACATCTCGAGTCATTCTGGACAAGTTTTGTGTCGTTGTGGGACGCTTTTAACAATTTTTGGACATGTTTTAGGTGATTTTGCACAAATCATGAGTCATCTTGTGCAACTATTAGTGGTCGTTGCACAGTTGGGATTCCTCTCGTCTTGTTTGTCTTTCTGACTCCATCCTTACAGTAAAAATCTGCCTCACATGTGGAAACGAGCTGCCAGAAGAACCCGAGGTGACGGTGGTTGGGTCGACTTGCAAGTTTTCCTGGAAGGGGATCTCGAATGCGGCTGGGAAGATGTTCTTTTCGGGCGGCAGGCATCTGTGTTTAATGCTGGTCAGCTGCAAAACAAACGTTTAAAAATGACTCATGCTTTCTTTGATGAGCTGCTGGGAGCTGCTGCCCATTGCAAAGAGTGAGCATGGTGGTGGCAGCATCAACATCAGCTTCCACTTTGACATGAAAGAGTCTTTTTCTTGTCTAAGAACCCCAAAATAAACTGACCATGAATGCCTTTTTTTAGACGCTGTTGTATGCTAGTGACAGATTTAGTGCCTCCCAATACATAGCATGTCAAATACAGTGTGCCAGAAATACCAGGATGCTTTTCTGACCCACAATCCTCTGCGCAGATGCGTCACATACCTCCCAGTGTCTCGCTTGAGTTGACTTCACGCTAGTCTTTACGACACTGCATGCAACAGTGCTTTATTAGGGAAGGAAGTATGTGATCTGGAATGCAGGGTCGGTGGTCGTCCCTGAAGACCGACTGGATCGCTGTGCTCCAGTAAACCTGCAGGAAACCCTACACCTGGTTTAAATGCCACTCTCTGGTTTTCTGTATCTGCTAGCTGCTGTGTTCTGGAGACACTGGTTTGACTGCCTCTAAACTGGGCCAGCCTCGGCTTTCCCACCACACCCACGTTCAGTCTAAGCAGGTGTGAGGCTGCCTTTGTGCTTCGGTCTGTTTAGGATGTTTCACTGTTGTCTTTTAGTAGTTTACTCTGCACCTTCAGCCCTTTCGCTGATTTATGACCAACCACATCCCCTTGTGTTCTTCCTTTGTTGGTTAATTACGTTATTGTGCAATAAATGACTTTACTGAGCCAGACGCAGCTGGGTTTGTGTTTCCACTGCGCCCTTAATGGTCTGAAAAACAAACAGGGGTTGGGTTTTGCAGCTCAGCCAAGGGAAGACTTTAAGAGTCGCCGGAGGCTGGTTGGCTTCTCTCTGTGGTGCTCTGTGGTTTAACAGGCTAACGACGCTCCGTGTTGTCGTTTCAGGTTCGGCCATCCCTGTAGGCATCGACGTCCAGGTGGAGAGCATCGACAGCATCTCGGAAGTCAACATGGTGAGGGATCGTTGCTTCACTCCAGCTCTGATAAACGCTATGTGTTTTCTGTGTTTATCGTCCAGCACGAGGCAGAAAAACTGATCTTTGCTGCTCACTAAACCCCTGGAGAACCAACCGTACGAGTTCATTCAAGCTTTTTAAATACCGGACAGATCGATGATGCTCTTTTCAATAAAGTCGAAATACAAAGACAGTAAAATAAGGAGAAAACAAAGAGAAGACAGATCTACTAAGAGGAAAAAGGCGCTACAGCGTTTACATAAATAAAAACATTAAAATTCCCTGTTTAAGGAGAAGCGCATCAAAGCAGTAACAACAATAACAACAAAAAGCATAACAATAATAACACTAGTAATAGCAGCAACAACATAAACAAGAACAAAATCAATAACAACAAAAACAACAACTATAACAACAACAATGATAAAGACAACAAGAATAGAAATAATAATAATAATAATAATAGCAACAGTAACAAACCATAAATAATAACTAAAACAATAACAAAAATAATAACAACAACAACAACAACAACAACATTAATAATGACAATAACAACAACAACAACAACAACATTAATAATGACAATGACAACAACAATAATAACACTAGTAATAGCAGCAACAACAACAACATAAACAAGAACAAAATCAATAACATCAAAAACAACAACTATAAACTAACAACAACAAAACAAACAACTATAACAACAACAATGATAAAGACAACAAGAATAGGAATAATAATGACAATAACAGCAACAGTAACCAACCATAAATAATAATTAAAACAATAACAATAATAATGACAACAGCAACAAAAATAACAACAACAACAATAACAACAACAACCATAACAACAATGACAACCATAACAACAATGACAACAAAATAATAATGACAACAACAATAATAATAACAACAATCATAATAACAATGACAACAAAAATAATAATGACAACAACAATAATAATAATGACAACAACAACCATAATAACAATAATAATAAAGTACCAACAACAATATTAATGATAACAATAACAGCAACAAACCAGCAATAACAAGAAAAACAACAACAACTATGACAACAACAATAACAACAACAATAATAAAAATAACAACTAGCAATGACAACAACAGCAACGATACTAGCAACACAAAAATAATAACAACAACAACAAGAAGATATTATTAATATTATTTAAGTTCTTAAAACTTACATTTTACTTCATACGTCAAAGTTTTCTGCTGACAGATAAATAAGTGTGTTTTCAAAGTGGTAAAAGCTGAATTCCATTTTTTTGATTTATGGTTTTTGGGGTTTTTTTTATATTTGATGTTTTGGTTGCTTGGTTTTATCTCTCGACCTTCAATGTCTGCTTCATGCCAAAAATCTGAATAATCATAGTAATATTTGGGATTCAGATAAAGCTTGATTATATTTCTCTAAAAAATAAAGACGACATCTTCCCGTCTAACAGCTTCACTCCAGGCACTGAGAGGATTCTAACAATGAACCAGACTTCAGAGGGTCTTAAAACAGATTGTACTGATGTGGTCCGAGCTAAGTGACGGAGATAAAACGCGCCGCTGACGCTGAAGCCGCTTCCTGCCGCCTCGTCTGGTTTGTGACCCTTCAAGTGTTCCTGCTTTGAACTGGGATCACAGTTTTCGGAGACATTCCTCCGCCCTGCAGAGACAAACGTGGAGAGGATGGTGTCGTCATGGCAGCCCCAAGTGGAGCGCTGCAGCAGCAAACTCATCGACGGTCTGACACCAGATGATCTTCAGCTCTCAGGAGCCCCTAATAAGTGGCTGATGAGTTTAACCCTCTGTTTAAAACCCTCAGTTTCTGGGTGTTTTTCTCTACAACATGAAGCCCTGCACCTCTATGGAAACAGAGCAACCATGACTAAAAGGAGAGAGAACTCAGACATGTCTTTAGTGCAGATTGACACAGTTAAAATGCCGTAAATCATAATAAAAGAAAACGCACATGTCCCTTTTCCTTGTTTATTTATTTTACAAAGAAGGGATCAACATATGCAGCATTTTTCAGGTGTTCCCACCACTGCAACAAAAATGGTGTCTCCGCATATTATAGATATTTAACATTTCTACTCCACACATCAGCTGCAGAAGCTGTTTCACCATCCTGAATGTGTCCTCCAACAACTCGCTCCTCTGTTCACCATTTTTGAGCCATGCTGCTTTTGTTTATCGACCACACATGCTTTATTTTCCTCTCTACACAGCCTGCAGTTCAGCCGAATAGTGTCAGATTTTTTGTCGTGTGATCGTTGGTCGCAGCTGGGTGACTTGCGGCAGAATTTTTTGTTTTTTATCAACAGGTTTTGGTGCAAACAGTTTGTTTTTAGACGGCAACACTTTCGCACGTTATGTTCAAGCACCATCGGAAAGTTGGAAATTTGATGATTCTGTCTGTTTTCGTAGTTCCAGGGGGTTAATATGCATTGATTTTATTACCCTTATTAACCAAACAAGCAAAGCAAACTGAGACATCTTGGAAAGCAAACAGTAGAGAAACAAAGATGCAGGAACAACAGTGATAAACACACGAATAAATATCTGTAGGTGTTGTTGTTTAGCACTCTGGTAAAAGTCCATAAAAGCAGAAAGTAAACATGGTTTCTGTGCCGCCTCCTGCAGGACTTCACCATGACTCTGTACCTGCGTCACTACTGGAAGGACGAGCGGCTCTCGTTTCCGTCTCGGACCAACCAGAGCAGGACGTTCGACTCCCGGCTGGTGAAGAAGATCTGGGTTCCTGACGTCTTCTTCGTGCACTCGAAGCGCTCCTTCATCCATGACACCACCATGGAGAACATCATGCTGAGGGTCTACCCCGACGGAAACATCCTCTACAGTGTCAGGTATGGGATGATGGAAGAGTCCTGCCTTGAAAACGTTTGGCTGCTGCACCTCTTAGCCCTTAGTTAGCCTAGCTTAGCATAAACACTGGAAACAGGGGAAAACATTAGCATGGCACTTAGGGGCAGCGGTGGTGCAACGGGTTAAGCAATGAGCTGCCGATGAGAAGGTCAGTGGATTGAACCCCTACTAGGGCCACTGTGGACCCTTGAGCAAGGCCCTCAACCCCTGACTGCTCCCCAAGCTAAGCTAACCAGCTGCTAAACCGTAGCTTCAAATTTGAATATGTCGCTAAATTTAGCTTCCCATTGGCTCGAACTTAACTGTTAGCACTGAGCAACCCATTCTCCATTTCCCCCTGAGGTGTCTGATGTTCTGTAGGAGTTTCAGACTCATGGCTTTGGTGTGCAGAACTTAAAGCTCAATACCAAACATGGAGAAGACCATCATCGGTACACAATTTACGACACCCCCCCCACATTTCGATGATGTGCAACCACGGTAAAGATTCTAGTTAAACCTTTTACTATTGTCTGAGACCCACTTTCACATTTGTAGACATTAAAAAAAGCAGTTAATCTACCTTTTTGGTATTTTTGCACCTATATTAAAGCGTGAAAACACAAATAAGGAAGACTTTACTGCTTTTCTTTCCTATATAGACGACATTGGTCCAGATCTAAAACCACGATAGACACACCGATCAGGCATCACACTATGACCACCTGCCTGGTATTGTGTTGGTCCCCCCTTATATGGTCCAAAATGCTCTGAACCATTGGACCAGAGGACCTCTCAGGGTGTCCTATGGGGTCTGGAACCACTGGATCCTTTGGGTACTCTGGCTTGTGTCAATCCAACTTGTTCCACTACATCCTGTTGATGCTTGATCAGAATGGGCTGTAGGAAGTCTGGAGGTCAGATCAACATGTTGGACCATTGTCATGTTCCTCCACATGTTCCTGATTGGTTGATGTTTTTTTCATGCTAGCAGCTCTAAGGATGTTGGTTGTTTTGCTGCTTTGGTCTGTTTTTGACAGTTTGCCTCATCCCCAGACGATGACCCTTCCAGACTTTGGTGAACCCTTGTGTTTTCCTCCAGTAACACAATGAGTTTGACCTTTTGACTCTTTAGTTCATTATCTAACTCTTGGATGGATTACCTTGAAACTCAGCGCTGAATTAGGTAAAAGTCTGACTTTTAGCACCATCATCAGGTCAAAATGTCAGTTTGTCCGTTGCTCTGGTTTATTATATTATACGTTGCTTGAAAGTTTTATTACATATTTGTTCTTGTTTTTTAATTATATACATTCACCAATCAGGCATAGCATTAGAACCACCTGCATAATACTGTGTTGGTCCACCTTAAATGCTCTGAACCATTGGGCATGGACCAGAGGACCTCTCAGGGTGTCCTATGGGGTCTGGAACCAGGACGTTGGCACTGGATCCTTTGGGTACTCTGGCTTGTGTCAATCAAACTTGTTCCACTGCATCCTGTTGATGCTTGATCAGAATGGGCTGTAGGAAGTCTGGAGGTCACATCAACATGTTGGACCATTGTCATGTTCCTCAACATGTTCCTGATTGGTTGATGGTGTTTCCATGTGGTGGGGTGCATTTTCCTCCAGTGACATTTGGGATTTCCATTAGCATGAGGGAGTGTGTTTGTTGTGGGACAATGTTTATTTGGGTGTCTAAGTCTGATCAAGGTTTTCCATCAGAACACCACATAGTACCAATATGATCAATGTTATTCACTTCACCTGTCAGTGGTCAGGATGTTGTGGCTGATCGGTGTCTACTGGGAGTGTTCCTACATTGAGTAACGTTATCTTCAAGCTCTATTAAAGTTAAAAATGTTTTAATCAAGAGTGTTATTTCCAGTAATGTTCCTGTAAAGTTAGTACGATATTTTAACGTCAACATTCAGAGGATGATGTCAGGAACACAGATGAGGTTCTATGATAACACAGGAGGGACGTTTTCAAACCAACGATGCCATCAAGGCCTCAGACATTTATTATAAGACGTTCCTGTGATGTGATAGAGGTGGAACATTCTGCCTGAAATGGTCCGAGGATGTTTTAAGGATGCTGTTAAGGGAACATAGTATAGAACGTTCTCAAACCGACATTTAAAAGACGGTTTTCTGATGTCATGAAGGCCTCAGGATGTTTTTTGTTATACAGAACGTTTTGCCTTTTTGCTTATGGAACATTTTTCTATGAGAAGTTAACAAAGTAAGAACAAAGGAAGGCTGTTCTCAATGCAAAATTCAAGAAATATCAAGATGCTAATGAGTTAGCAACACGTTTACCAGACGTCTGCTGCAGACATTTTGCTTTTGTACATGAATCCATGAGATTAACACGTCAGTCTGACAACTAACCGACATTTCAGTGAATCTAAAAATCAAGATATACGATATTTACGTGTTGTACAGCTGCAGGTTTATAAATAAAGTGTGCTCCTAGGTTAACATTTGTCGTGAAGGAATAAACATTGAGTGTGGAGTAACTGTGGAGGACAAAGATGAGTTGATTGATTAAGTCATTCAGGCATAGTTTTGCATTTGTTTTAGTGAAATGTTAAGAAATATTTGCATTTTTAAGCAGAAAAATCATCTGTAAAACTAAATCTGTCATCCTTTAGTGTATTAAACGCCTTAATTTACCTCCTATGATGTCCTGGTATGACTCTGGCTTTGTGTTTGGGCTCTTTTCATGCTGCAGATTGAATTTGGCAGCGATCCCTGTCGGTGTCGTGTGACAGATAAGAATGTGAACATCTAAGCTTTCTGCACTGAGCTCTATTTGACTGACAGGAAGTGAAGATCCGCCGACACCTTCACTGTGTCGTCCTTCTCTTCGCTGCCGTCTCGCCGCAGGAGGCAGCTGGTAGTTGAACAAGCTGTGGGGAGGGCGGCGTGTTGTGCTCTGGTTTCCGTGGCAACAGGAGGGAAAGGTCTGCCGAGGACAGGACGGATGCCTGCAGTGAGATGTGCTGTCTGTGTTTCAGGGTGACGGTGACGGCGCTCTGCTCCATGGACTTCAGCAGCTTCCCCCTGGACACCCAGAACTGCTCGCTGGAGCTGGAGAGCTGTGAGACATTTGTAGAAACATATACACCCATAAAACAGACAGACGGCTTGATGCTCTGAGATCATGACGTAAGCTGAGATAACGTCATCTCTTGTGTCGTCCCTGACACCCCCCTCCCTCCCTCTGCCTCCCTGCAGACGCCTACAATGAGAACGACCTGATGCTTTACTGGAAGAACGGGAACGACTCCCTGAGGACGGACGAGATCGTCTTGTCGCAGTTCTTCATCGAGCATTTCCACGCCTCCAGCGGCCTGGCTTTCTACAGCAGCACCGGTGGGTGTTTGTGCACTTGGCCCGACACGTTTTTCACTGCAACATAAAGCCCCACAGCACAAGCATGACTAGGTGTAAGAACAAGGCTAGGGTGCAGTAAGATGAAGCACAAGAAGAGGGTTGAACTGAAATAACCTGGAATCAATATGCACAATCTGTTCCTCACTGTGGTTCGGTTTTCACTGCAGTATAAAGTCCTGCACCTCTATGGAAGCAGAACATAGAAGGAGAGAGAGCTCAGGGGGGTTTATGCGCAGTATGACACAGTTAGAATTCCATCCATCCATCCATACACTGCTTAATCCTCTGTAGGGTCACGGGGGGCGCTGGAGTCTATCCCAGCCGACCCTGGACAGGTCACCAGTCTATCACAGGGCTACACATAAAGACAGACAACCAAGCACACTCTCATTCACACCTACAGACAATTTAGAATCATCAATTACTGTTTTTGGACTGTGGGAGGAAGGAGGTGAAAACCCACGCTGCACAGGGAGAACATGCAAACTCCACACAGAAAGATCCCAGGCGTCCTAACCGGGACTCGAACCGGGGATCTTCTAGCTGTGAGGAGACGCTGCTAACCACCGAGCCACCGTGCAGCCCTGAATAAATCACGTGGAAGGAAAATTAGCCAGACCTCAAATCCCTATTTTACATTCTATGTGTTGCATTTAAACTTTTTCTGAAAGTAAACCTTTTGCACCCACAGCCCTGTGCACGGCTCCAGGTAGATGTTTCACCATGCTGGACGTATCTTCCAACACTTTGGCTCCTCTGCTCACTGTTTCTGAGCCGTGCTGTATTTATTTTAGCCTCTCCTGTTGTCTCCTCCTTGCTTAAAAACAATCTGCGAAACTCTACGAATTTTTGTCACAAGCACAGAGTTTATTCTTTGCTTCACAGAATCTGATCGGTGACTGATTTTAAGCTTAGATTTGAAGAATTTTCCAGACAAAACTGCAGGTCACAAATGATTGGTTCGAGGACGAATGGGAAGATAAAGACCTGTAAAATTTTCTGTTTTTTACAGTTTGTGTTTCTGATGAACGGTGCAATTTTGGTGATTTTTTTTTAAAGTGACACAAACAAGACATAAAAGAAAAATGAGACAAACTATTCAGCCGCCATAAATCCTAAAAACTAAAAATCAAAAGTTGAATTTTATAGGTTATTTATTTTGCAAAAAGAGCAAAAGACCTGGAATCAATATGTACAGTTTGTTTTCTTTACATGCCCACAGGTACAGATACCAGTACTGGGAAGAATGGCAGCTCTACTTACTATAGATTTAATTATTATGCTTTGTTTCCATACTGGCCTCTTATCTGCTCAGCACAGTCTGCAGTTTAGGCAAAAACTCCTTGAATTTTTGCTCCATGACGATTTCTTGCAGCTGATTCACTCATATCTTCATGTTTTCGCTAAATACTACAGAATTTTTTGTTTTTTACAGGATCTGGTTACTGCAAACTGTTTGTTTTTGGCAGATTTTTAAATGAAACTAGTAGAATAAAGTGATTTTTTTTTTTGGACCGTATCATAGTTTTGATGTTGTTTACATTTTCTGATGGAACTCCACCTCATGGATGAGTAGTTCAAGGACCACCAGAAAGTTGGTTCTTTCTGTTTTTACAGTTTCTGGCTCTAAGAATTGGTGTCCTTTTGGCAGTTTTTTTAAACCACCAGCATGTTTGGGGTTTGACGGTTGTTTTTCCTGGTTCGGATGGAGGAACATCTCAGTGCTTTCCTGCTTTAACATGACGTCGTGCACAAAGACCAAACTCCAGGGATGTCACTAAATTGCCTGATTTAGATTTTGGGTGTAAAAATCTGCTTCAAATGCAACCAATAACATGACTCACTGTCTAACGTGCATTTATTCTTACTGGTAATCAATCAGACTTTACTTGTAGAGCGTTTTTCATTGGTCAGCAGTCATTCCAGCTAAAATCACCAAACCTTTTGAACAATTTCTGCTCAAAAATCACTGATTTGCCTGATTTTTTTAATAGCATAAATAAAATTCTGAATCTTGATGATTTAGTTCCCCAGACATTGTCGCTCCAACAGCCTCAATTTTAACATGCGGAGAAAAAAAGCTTCTGAAAATGGGTCGACGAGAAAATAAACAAAAGATAATCTTGCAGAGTTTTTGACACATCACTCGACAAATTCCACAGATTCCATTTTAAATATGCAGAATTTACGATTGAAGAGTTTCAAGTTGGTCAAGCAGAAGGTCCCTGATGATCTGAGATGGAATAACTACGGTGTAATGGGTTATTTACGGTGGTTCGGAAGGGTCAACGCAAATGCAAAGGCCACAACGGAAGTCTGCAGCGGTCGGAAGAACAGGCTTTGTTTCCGGGGGACAGTATTTTCTGACGGACTATTTTGATTACGTTAATCACGATCATCGACCAGCAGCGTTTTACTTACGTCTCATTAAACTCTCCCGTAATCAGAATATTCCACTGCACACTTCCGTTGTGGCCTTTGCATTTGCGTTGACCCTTCTGGGCCACCGTAAATGACCCATTACGGAACAGAAACAATAGATTCAATACCCGAAATAAACATCCTTGGAATATCGCAGAGTGCGGTCTGTAAAATCCTCCAACATCATCGAGAGGAGGGTCATTTGAGGCCGCAAAAATCTGCAGGACGACCACGACGAACTACCAGACGAGACGATTAGCAACTGTTTAATCTGTGCCGTAGAAATCAGAGAATACCAGCGAGCCGCCTTCGTTGTTTGTGGAGAAAACACAGAAGTAGAAAATACTTTATTCCAACTTCATGGTCAACAGTGTAAATGCACCCCGGGAAGGAAAAGTCAACATTCGATAGTAGTAGTAACTCGACTCTCCAGACACCTTTAGGATGAACTGAAACCTTTTCCCCCTGACTTGATCTCACCGGTACTCTGCTGTCTGAACGGGAGCATGCTGCTAACGAAGCTACAGTCAAACCAGATCACTGAGCATCCTTTCTGCTCGTCCTCCTCAGGCTGGTACAATCGTCTGTTCATCAACTTCATCCTGCGGCGGCACATCTTCTTCTTCATGCTGCAGACCTACTTCCCCACCATGCTGATGGTGGTCCTGTCCTGGGTGTCCTTCTGGATCGACCGGAGGGCCGTTCCTGCTCGAGTGTCTCTGGGTAACGTAAACAGCCATAGGTGTAGATTTCAGAGGGGGACATGGGGGATCAGACCTCCTCTATATTTAGAACGCACACCGCTATAACCTTTACCCATCAACGCGACAATACCTCTGCAGGGGCGACCTTTATCCTTCAGCACAACAAACAGGGACACGCTCTGAACATGCGTCTAAGGGTTTATACACTCATTAAAATGTGTTTATCTTTGAATAGAAGCCACAAAACATGTCCAGACATCACGTATCTCACTGTCTCCGACTTCAAACCTTATATTTACAGAGTTTACATCCACATGTAAAGACCATGGCAGCCTTGAGTTTCCACTGACTCCCATGACGCCTGGTTTTCTACCATGGAATCATTGAAACCCCCGAGTGTTTGTCACAAAATACAATCATGCATTCTGGCTATTTTATAGATTTATTAAAGGTCTTCTGGAAATATGACTAAATCTGCTGTATCAAATATATACATACAGCTTTTCTAATATTTGGTTTAACATTTGTTGGCCATTTTCTACGGAGCCCCTAAAGGGACATTGGCAGAAAATCATTAAAATGTAAGTTTCTCGTGCACATGTGAACTCCCAGCATCAATAGCTCATTAGCGATACAAAACACAATCGATGCCTCTTTCTATCGTTGTCAGGTAGACAATGTGCTACAAGCCCAGCTTTATCAACAGTAGCTGTCATTCAGGCTGCACAAATAACAATGGTGTCTATGAGCAGCTGGCTGGAAGATGAGTGAACAGGGACCATCTGCAAATTGTAGTTTTGCAGACGGTAGGATTTTTATATCTGCATGTATCTCAAACCAAGTGTTGTGGTCTGATCAACAGGAGCCAGTCGATGGCTGCAGTGATTCTGGTGACACTACAGTGTATCAGGGCGACGTTATTGAACATCTGTGTGGTGTCTCTCTACACTGTTGCAGAGGTTTGTAATTTGCAGACGGTCCCTGGACACTCGTCGTCCAGCCGGCTGCTCATAGACACCAGTGTTATTTCTGCAGCCTGAAAGACAGCTACTGTTGATAAAGCTGGGCTTGTAGCACATTGCCTACCTGACAACGATGGAAAGAGGCACTGATTATGTTTTGACAACGTGTCACTAATAAGTTATTGATGTCGGAAGTCTGAATCTGTGAATATCTTTCCTGTATTATCATTTTCAGACGTCTAGAGTGTACAAACAGGGAATTATCTTGTGCTCATGAGATAGTTTCTCTCCAGAATTTTCACCTCAACTAGACAGTTTTGGTTTCCGTCCACGAACTTCTGGCTTATCTTTGACTCCTCTGGACAGACTTGGTTCAGTTCAACTAAATGTGTTGTCTTTCTGACTCAGACTTGTTTCTTCAGGGTCTAGATGGGTTTAACTCAGGACTTTTGGGAGACCAGTATAAGACCTTCATTCTAGACTGATTGAACCACTTCTTTATCACCTTTCACGCTCATTGTCTTGTTGGAACACCCAGCTACATCCAAAACTAGACTTTCTGGCTGATGATTTTAACTTGAATCACCAAAAAGCAGGTCTGAATGAATCAGAAGGAACACAGCTGTCAGTGTCCACGGTGTTTTACATCAACATGAGCTGAGAGGCTCCATGAAGAAGGAAGTTCTTCCTCTAGAACAGGGCTCTCAAACTCCGGTCATCGAGGCCCCCTATCCTGCATGTTTTAGATGTTTCCCTCTTCCAACATGCCAGGGCTTTAACCCCAAGAACACCAAACCTGCGTCAAGCATGGAGGTGGCAGCATCATGCTCTGGGGATGTTTTGGTGCCCCAGAGCATGAAAAATGGACTAACCTAAAACCATCATCAGAAGGTTGGTCTTGGACGCAGTTGGGCGTTCCAACAAGACAATGACCCAAAAAACACACATCAGAACTGATAAAGAAATGGTTCAATCAGGCTAGAATGAAGGTTTTAGACTGGCCCCCCCAAAGTCCTGACTTAAACCCATCAAGACCCTGAAGAAAGACAACAAATTTAGCTGAACTGAACCAATTCTGTCCAGAGGAGGATCAAAGATACGACTAGAAACTTGCGGACGGCTACCAAGATCGCCCAGTTGAGGTTGAAATGGACAAAGGATGTTTAATCAAATATTAGAATTGCTGTTTGTATGCTTTTGGACCCATCAGATTTAGTCTTATTTCCAGTAAATCTACGAAAGAACCAAAATCCATGTTATAGGTGTCACTGGAAATTCAAGACTGTCATGATACACATGGTCTTTACTAGTCTGTCTAAACTTCTGTTCACTACTTGGTCTTAGGAAACCCCAAGAACACCCCAAAGTTATCATACCAGCAGTCTTTTTTGTGTACATTTCCTTAAATTGTTGTATGCATGAGAACAGACTGAGCGGCGACCTGAAGCCCACCTGTCCTTCCTCCTCCTGCAGGTATCACCACAGTGCTCACCATGTCCACCATCATCACCGGAGTGTCCTCGTCCATGCCTCAGGTAGCCGCTGTGTTAGTGAGGCTTCAGCAGGCCTTCACATAAACCGGGACTCTTTAAATCTAGTAATGTCTTACTGTCCTGTACTGTTACTGTCCTGGACCGAACCTCAGGATGGATTTTAAAGTCCTGCTGACGCCCCCCCAAGATGTCGTTTCCTGCTGCATTTCAAGGCTGTAACCCCAAATTAGTCTTTTTAGGGCAAAAAAGCCGCTTAACTTGCTCAAAAACTCGCAAAGTTTGGCACACCCATCAGGACTGGCGAAAAAGTTGATATTTTGGGGGAATTATACATATGAATGGCAAAATGACTCAATAGCGCCACCTTGATAATTGGACTTCAATGGAGTTAATACAATCAGTTTCACGTACAGCTACGAAATTTGGTACACACGTATGTATCACGCCAAGACGAACAGAATTGCCCAATCAACCCTTTACCCAAAATGCAACAGGAGGTCGGCCATTTTGAATTTACAGTCAGAATTTTCACGTTTTCCAGAGCGAACTCCTCTTAGGGGATAACTCCTACAGATCTGAAATTTGGCCGGCATATACTACAGTTGGAGGTGAGCAAAAGTTGTTAAAATGTTCCTCAAAAGCATAAGGATGTGGCCGTGGCGGGCTGCGGCGTTTTGGCGTTGGGCCATTTTGCCGTTTTTTTGGCCAATTTTCCAGAAATGTCACATTTTCAAGAGCGAACTTGTCCTAGGGGATAACTCACACACATCTGAAATTTTGCCCACATATACTATAGGCGGTCCTGACAAAAAGTTATTAAAATGTTCCACCAAGGTGTAATGGCGTATCCATGGCAACCTGCAGCGTTTTGGCGTTTGGCTGTTTTGGCGTTTTCCATGAACGACATAGTAAGTGCTGTGTAACTGGTCTGTACATGCTCCAAATGGCCTGAAATTTCACATGCATGATAAAACTCAGGCCCGGATGATAGTCATATGGCCACTTCCTGTCTCAGTCGCCAACACGCCATGAAACAGGAAGTGCTCTGTAACTACTCTGTACGTGCTCCGATTGGCCTGAGACTTCAAATGCGTGATCAAATCCCGGCCCTGACATGCATCGGTTGCTGACTAGCGAGAGGCGAAGGCCCGTCTGACGCTGCTTGCAGCTTTAATTATAGTTTGAGATCCACCAAATCAGTATAATTCATAAGATCTCCTATCAAATATGCACTTTACATTAGTATTATTGTCATTTTGTTGCCTTATGATAAGCATAAAACCCAATTATTATTTAAAGTATTGAAACAGAAGTGAGTCCACCCCTGTACAACATCACTTTAGTGTGTTTGGTGTCACTTTTGTTGTAAATTACCACATTAACATGAAAGAAGAGCACATTCAGGAGTCATATGGAGGACGGAAAACCCTAAGAGTCTGTTTAACATGAAAGAAGAGCACATTCAGGAGTCATATGGAGGACGGAAAACCCTAAGAGTCTGTTTTGTGAAGTTTAAGGAACTTTTCCCATCAGTTTTAAATTTTTGAATGCAAATGTGACTTATTTTGTGTTTATTCATAGGAAAACTCATATAAATCACCCAGAAATCAGAAGTAAAACTGAAATAAAAGACAAAACGAGAGGAAAAATCTCAGAATAAGTGACTTTGTACACGTGCGATTGTGTCGTCCAGGTGTCGTACGTGAAGGCGGTGGACATCTACCTGTGGACCAGCTTCCTGTTCGTCTTCCTGTCTGTGATTGAATACGCGGCTGTGAACTACTGCACCACTCTGGAGGAGATGAGGAAGATGAAGAGGGGGAAGGTCAGTCAGTCAGTCACAGGACACCAGGGATTATTATTCTACACAGCACAGCAGAGCACACAAAACCCAGAGGAAGTATTAGAATAATCATGTTTGACCTAACGTCGCCCTCTAGTGGTCATACAGAGATGTTACACCCAAACATAGATCAGATCTGAATGCAGCTGCTGGTTGTGGCCAGATATTAATAATAAACTAGCATTTTCTGACAAAGACTCGGAATGTTTTTGGAGGTTAACATGCATTTTACATTTTACATGGCTTCTAAAATCTACATGGACATTTCTAATGGCTTTATACTGAATTTCTGCACAGATTTTGAAACACTTGAAATTCAACTGCTGCCTCATCAAATCCATGAAAATATGAGATGATTTACTAAAAGGTTAATTTTCAAACAATCTAAATTCTAAAATGTGAAGATTTGATTCTATTTTTTGTCATAATTGACGGTAAAATGAAAAGTTTGCAAGTTTGAACTGTGGCTTGAATAAACCAAAGAATGGAGCAGTTTGACATTTTATACCCCCTATGATTTGTCCCAAAATATTAGTGTTAATATGATATTAATTGTTAGTCAATTGTGGCCTTATAATTTTGATAAAAGTTGTTCACACACTGTAGGATGCAGAAATCCCACTGCATGCCTTCACTTTAATAACTAGAAAAGCCCTCAGAGAGCTCATACCTCCACCAAGCAGCTTCAGTCCACCCCCAACACAATCTCCCAATTCACATATGTTCTATGGAACGTTACAGATACAAATGTAATTACATACAGTTCAAATGTCCTACCGACAATGCGGCCTTCACCCCATCCGACCTAATGAACAGGCGCGACCTCCAGCATTGCAGCTCCTAACAGCCTCCCAGCTTCTTAGACAACCGGAGATAAGAATGCCGGCCCAACCGTGCGTATGTCGCTCAGGAAGGAAAGAGAACTCCGTCACTGTCGCTGTCTGTCGGGTGGAGACCCAAAATGTCATGTGGTCAGAGGGGGTTACCCCAAAAACAAGAGTGCCCTCTGGTGGCTCTTAGAGTAAACCGCATTTAATTGTCCACCTGGTTACACTTACATTATAAAAAATCCTGGATCCAGACGATGATCCGGATCAGTCCCAAAATGTCATCATTTGTTCCTTGTCCCATTTCACACATTTCCTGAAAATTTCATCCAAATCCGTCCTGACTGTTTTCTTTGCCTCTCCAGATTCCTTCCACCTTCAACGCCAGCCAGGCGATGGCCTTCGACGGCTGTTTCCACGACAACGACATCGAGCTGACTCCGTTCCCCCGGATGGCGCCCACCCTGACCTCCGACCCCCTAACCCCGCCGCCCCAGAACCCGGACATCCGGCCCACGGAGGGGACTCGCCTCCGCCGGCAGCGGTCGGTGCGTGAAAACGTGGACCTGCTGGTGAGCAACAGCTACATGATCGACTCGTACTCGCGGCTGGCCTTCCCTCTGTCCTACCTGCTGTTCAACACCATCTACTGGAGCCTGTACTCCTGATCAGCTGCACCGAGCCCTGCAGGGTCCACAGAGGCTGGGCAGGGTGGAGGGGTCATCCTCTGAGGCTCCTCCGCCTCCATCATGTTCACTGCTGGAGAGATTAAAATACAAACACTGGAGTCCGTCAGCGGGAACTCTGTCGTTCTGCACAATGACTTCACTCAGTCGACTGTCTCATGGAAGTGGCTTAAAACCTGAGATCACACCGTCGGACTCTGATTTTTTAATAATCTGTATGTGTCTTTTCTTTTTGTGCTTCATAGTGACCTCAAGCTTTTATTCTGAACGATGTTATTTATCCAGTCCTGTAGCTACGAGGACATTAGGTTGATTATCTTCAGACTAAACATCCTTCATACATGCTGTGATTGGACCAAACCAGCAGCTGAACATGTGATTTAATTTATTTCCTCAGTACGTTTTCAACAGACTGTATGCGCCGTAGCTGCTGCCCTGAAATCACCGTCCTTACTGTCAATTTGGGAGGTAAAGAAAGCAAAGACATAACCTGAATCTGAACTGAATTGACTACTTAATAATGGCTAAAATACAATCGAAGAGATTTTACTTGGAAAACCATGTATAAGGATGTATGTGGCTCAAACATTGCCCTTGAAAATGTCTAGAAATACTAGTGGTAACTTTGAATTGTGAAATTTCATAAATTTGATTTTTTTCAGATGGAAATTTGTGTTTTTATTTAATGTAATAAAAAAACTATGATGGATGAAATGCAGACACCAACATTTAAGATAATTTAAACTTAAATCCTCATTTTAGTCCTATGAGCCAAGAAAGAAAGAAGCTTTGAGAAGAAGATAAGATAATTAAGGACATTTACTCAAGTCAACAATAAATATTTTCAAATATACACACATATATATATATATATAATTTTCGACTTCAGTACAATAAAATAGTGCAATTGTGCGATCAAACAACAGCAAAAAACTAAAAAACTTAATTAATATGTTATCTATAATTTTATCAATTGATATTGGTAATTCAACAATGTGCAGTTATAGTTATCATGTACATTCATGCTTTTTCTGGAACTTATTTTATGTTATTAGTAATTTAACAAAACAAAGAAACCTGTAAAATTTCCAATTAACATTTTTCAATCTGCATGAAGATATTTTTTCTTTCAAATAATGATAAATATATATATAAAATAATGATGCTTTTGGCTGAATTAAACACAGTTAAACAGCATAATTTTCTGGCCAAACAATGTCAGAAAAAAAAATTATTATTGGTTAAAATCAAATTTTTACATAAATATTTACAGTTTTGTTAGGTTTTTTATAGTTAACATAATTAATAATTTTCTGTAATTTTATCAGGTATCATTGATAAAGTATTACAAAAGGGGAATTGTGTGCAATAACATTATTTTCCAGTGTATTCCTCTTTTGCATCTTAAATTTCACAGTTATGCAGCAGTTGGTTATGGAATTTAAATTATTTTAATTTTTATTACTGCTTTTTTTCCTTGTGTGTAGGGACATCTTTGAGAATCATATTTGTAAGATAATATAAAATATAAAAACATTAATATTCAATATTATTTTTGTTTTTTTTCTTCTAAGCTACATTAGCATGTCAGGTGACAGGGAGTCACAGCCAATGAAAACACCCCGGACCGATTCCGCTGTTAGCCAGAAGAGCTAAGCTACATTAGCATGCTAGCTAGCAGCAGCCTTCACAGTTAGTTATAGGATTTAATTTTTAAAAAATTATTATTACTTTTTTTGCTTGTATGTAGGGGCATGTTAGAGTGATCATAGTTTTGTAAGTTAATAAAAAATATAAAAAATAATTAATATTCAATATTTTCGTTTTTTCTACGGTTTCCATGGCAACCACAGAGTTCAGCTCGGAAAGTTATGTTAACGGGATGTTTTAGACAAAGAGGAGAAAGTCACTCCCCGGTAAACTCACCGTAGGAAAGACAGAAGCCAGCCAGACTTCAGTTCAGCTCAGGTGACAGGTGACAGGTGAGTTCCTGAGTCACGACCAATGACAACAACCCGGACCGATTCCGCTGTTAGCCAGGAGAGCTAAGCTACATTAGCACGTTAGCTAGCAGCAGCCGTTAGCCCCGTTGACGCCACCGTTCGATCCGTGGACGTTAACCGGGTCAGTTAACGGCAGCTGGGAGGCTCTTCACTTGAAATGCTCCTCACACCGAGGAAGATGGGAGGTTTTCAGCTCGGCTAGCTTCACTCACAGTTGGATAATTTGGGTTTTATTAAAGTTTTTTTCTCACTAATTAAGGTTTTCGGCGTTGAAGACTGTTTAAACGGCATCAGAAAGGTAAGATGAAGCTAACCTGAGCCTAACGGTAGATAGTTTTCAGCTAACAACATGGATGTTCACTCAAAGCTTTAAAGCTTAAAGTTTTAACGACATGCGTGCATCTAAACTGCCTGTTTTAACTCGTTTAGTCACTTTAAATGAGCCGTTAGCTTGCTAAGTTAGCCGTTCAAGTGCATAGCCGTTAAAATCAGTTTGTGACACACTGACGTGAAGTTATGAGAAGTCAAATGTTAAACTGCTTATTTCTTACTGTAAAAGACACATAATTTGACCACAGTGCATTTATTCTTTAAGTTTTCTAAACCATATGCTTAGAAAATGTAGTTCTCCAGTCTTAATCGTCTGTTTTCACTCGATTTGAATGTGATAAAGTCGATTGAAATGAGCTTAACGTCAGAATGTAGCCGTTAAAGTCAGTTTGTGTTGACATTTAGGTCTGACCAGGAGAAGGAAATGATTCACCCACAGATATTTATGACCAGGACTGAAAGATCAGTGGAAAATATCTAAAATGTGTGCTTCATATATTATATCGTAGGTTCCTGACTGTAATATTAAAACTTGTTGGGTGAATTTGTGATCTAAATATTATATTGTCTTGTCTTAAACATAATATTTGAGCTTCTTTGGTAAATGTATGTTTCTGATATTACATCGTAGGGTCTTAACTATAATATTTAGACTTAATTAGTAGCTTTGTGTTTTAAATTTCATATTATAGGGTCTTGACTTTAATATTTAAACTTATTCGGTAGATTTGTGTTTTAAGTATTGTATCTATAATATAGTATTTTTTAAAAGTTTAAATATTATTTAAGCTTATTTGACAAATTTGTGATTTAAATATTATATTGTAGTGTCTTAACTATAATATTTAAACTTGTGAGGTAAATTTGTGTTTTTTTTAAATATTATATTGGAGAGCCTTAACCATAATATTAAAATTTATTTGGTAAATTTGTGTTTTTAATATTATATAATTGGGTCTTAAGTGTAATATTTAAACTTGTTTGGAAAGTCTGCGATATATAGCCACATTTAACTATAATATTTAAACTTGTAAGATACATTTGTGTTTTTTGAAATTATATTATAGGTTCTTAACTTTAATATTTAAACTTATTCGGTAGATTTGTGTTTTAACTGTTATATCTACAATATAGTATTTTTAAAAGGTTTAAATATTTTTTAAACTTGTTTGACAAATTTGTGATTTAAATATTATATTGTGGAGCCTTAACCATAATATTTAAACTTATTTGGTAAATCTGTGTTTGTAATATTATATCATAGGGTCTAAACTATAATATTTAAACTTGTAAGATACATTTGTGTTTTTTTAAATTATTCCATGGGGTCTTAATTTTAATATTTAGACCTATTTGGTAAAATTGTGATTTAAATCTTATATCTACAATATAATATGTCTTTAAAAAGCTTAAATAATATTTTAACTTGTAAGATAAATTTGTGTTTTTTATATTATATTATAGGATCTTAACCATATTATTTAAACGTCTTTCGTAAATTAACTTTTTCAGTGTTAATTATAGGGTCTTAAGCATAGTATTTTAACTTATTTGTCAAATTTGTGATTGATATATTGTATTGTAGGGTCTTGACCATAATATCTAAACTTGTAAGGTAAATTTGTCATTTAAATGTTATATTGTAAGGTCTCAATCATAAAAAGGTAAATTTGTGTTTTTTAAAAAATATTATATCATAGAGTCTTTACTATAATATTTACACTGATTTGGTAAATTTATGATTTAAGTATTATATCTACAATATAGTATTTAAAAAACAGTTTAAATGTTATTTAAACTTGTTTGATAGATCATATTGTAGGGTCTTAACTGTGATATTTAAACTTGTTAGGTAAATTTGTAGCTTTAATCTCATGTCTGTATTAGAAACCTCTGGTTCAGCGTCTGTTGTTTGAAATGTGCAGTATAAATGTAGAATATCGGTGCTGGTGGCTCGACTGGAACACAGTGAAAGTTCGTTGTGGGAACTTTTGCCCTTTTAGTGCCACTTCAGCTCAGTTTGGTCAGATGTTATTGAGCAGGTAGTCGATGTGATGTGAAGCAACGTATGGCAGTTATTAAAAGTAACAACAACCAGGAAACGTTGGTGATGTTTGTCAAGTAAACGTCATGAATAATGATCTGTTCACAGCTGTTTGTAGTCTGTTGTGATGTGTTTCAGACAGACCAAGTATGGAGGCATTGTTGAAGATATTACTGATATTAGTTGATGTATTTGTCGACTGACACATCATTGATGACTTTTTTGATAAAGTCTTAGTCCTCTCAGCAATCTGTAGCACCAGGAGTTCTCTGGTTTAAGTTTCACCAGTCTGAACTGCTTGGTCTGATTTTGGTCGTGTTTATTTGATGTAGCTAGTTTTAGCTGTTTGTCAGACAGGCTAAAACCTTTTAGGCTGTCATTTTGTGCTCTGTTAAACTGTGAATAGCATCTATCTTTAGACGCTTGACACAGAATAATCATAAGTTTTAATGACCTGGTGAGGAGCAGCTGCTCGTCACAAACAGACATTATGATTCTCTTCTTTCTTTCTCAGCACTTCCATCTGTAGTACTTCTCTGTTTCAGTCCCTACTCAGGGATCTACCTGTTGCAGTGTTTCCATCACGCCAGCTGGTGTTGTGATTCATTTCCTTCTCTTTAGCGTTCATCCTGCCAGTCTCCGTGGTGACCATCAACAGCAGCAGCACTCGTCCTGAACACTTACCCACCAGCTCGTGTCACATGACGTCACACCAGAATCCACTGTATCCAGCTGATCTACAGGTGCAGTTGTCGCTCGGAGAGCTCGGTCCTGGATACTTCTACTTTTACCAGGTAACATCAATCCTCACCACACAAACACCTCCACTGTATTTATATACATACTGTACCGTGTGTCCAGTTTCTTTTAAAAGAAAGTCCAGTCAGTTTTATTTATGCAGTTCAAAATCGCAAAATTGCCTCAAAGGGCTTTAGGATACGCACAGAACATTTTCCAAACCTTACACCCTCAACTCAGATGAGGAACGAAAAAACTAAGAAAAAATGAAGAGTGGTAACCTCTAACCCTTTTCAGGACATCCTGTACATGTTCCTATCTGAAAGAGTTGAGTCATTCTGAGATCAGTGTTTGCAGTCTTTAGCCACAACTACAGAGCGATCAGACTGATTGTTGAGAACCAGATTACCGCTGGTGCTTCAGGGATTCGGGGGGGCAGTGGCCTTGTAAGGAGAAACAGGGCGGAGGTTAGAGGGGGAAACTAAAACAGCGAGGGCGACACTGATGTAAGTGAAAGGGAAAGGTATCAGTGGGATGGAAGGAGGAGTGAATGGTTGGGGGAGAAAGAGGAGTGGACCCTGCTGCAGCTCTGCTCCGTGATTGGTGGCCACTGGGCCATGTGCTGACCCCTCTCAAACTGTAGCCTAACTAGGGCTCCCACATAAATTCACTCACACACACACACACACACAAACACACATAAAGCAGTGTGCAGTGGTCTGTTGAGTGGCAGGGACATGTGAGCTGCTTCACATTTGCTATTCTGGTCAGGGGAGGGGAAAAAGAGGGGAGGGAAGGGGAAGGGGCGAAGCAGGGGGGAGTCGAGGGTCGTTTCTCTTTCTGCATGTGGCTGAGCCATCGTGAGGAGCTGCTCATGATTTTGTCTCATGTTGTCTAGACTCTTGGTGTGTGTGGCCATAGCAGTCTTTTGTTTTATTCCCACTCTAGGCCGGAGAAGATGGGGTGCTGCTTTAGTAAGGAGCTCAACCCCGGCCCGCAGTCTGAGAGGAGCAGTCTGTTACAGCCCCCGCTGCACGATGGGCTGAATGAGGCGACAGAGCAGGTCAGGAAACACGCTGCTGCTGTAGCTCAACATGTGTGCCTGGAGGAAGAAGAGAAACGTGTGCCAGATGGACCGGCCCCAGGGAAGCCTCTGGACGTGGAGGAAACCCATCCAGAACTGGACAACAAAGTTTATACAGAGGTGGTTGTGGTCAACAGGGACGACACCAAGCAGAGGGATCTTAAACCGGCGAGCACTCAGGAGGAGAAGGCAGCTATTATTATCACAACCAGCACAAACACACATACAAACACGGACACAGTGGCAGGCGTGACACGCGCCGCCATTCCCAGCCCTGAGTCGGCTCCCTATATGGAGGTGTCCACACACAGTCCAGTCAAACAGAAGATTCTGGACAATGCCACGCTCAGGGCTTTATGGTTCAATCAGCCCACAGAGGGGCAGAAGCTGCACAAACCGGCCACCTCTTGGTCAGCTCCCTCCAGGTTATCCTCCGCTCCCTGGCGAGGCAGCGTCACAGCGACCGAGATGTCACATGACCAGCCTCCGTTGGTCAGCGAGTGTCAGGGGACACGACGGGATTCCCTCAAAGCAGAGCTCAAGGAGGAGGATGGTGAGGAAGTCTGCGTCGTCACGACAACACTGTGCCAAGTTTTGGAAACAAGGACCCGCAGCTTCTACAGCATTTGTCCGATTGACGCAGACGACCTTGAACATGACCAGTCCCAAACAGCTGGAGCTACACAGTCAGTGCTCACAGCTGAAGCAGAAACAGCTGCTCCGCCCTGCAGAGTGGAGTCTCTGCTCTCCAGCCAATCATACTCAGAGGCATCTACAGCCTGCGACCACACACATGTCACAGAACCTAAAATGACCAACCGGTCACATGGGGAGGAAGCAGCTTCTGTGCAATCACATGCTGCTCAACAGTCTTCCATCGTCTTGTTACAGACACATTCTGATAATTCACTGTCAGCAGAGCAAACTGCCTCAGCACAACCCGCTGTGCCTCCTCAGCTGGTGGACTCTCTATCTGACACTCTGCCTCTCACCAGTGATCATATAAACAGCGAGGACCCTCAGGCATCTGCACCCGACAGCCCTCAGCTTAAAGTTCTGAACTGCCAGACAGCTGTGAAGGACACAGATGAATTCACATATGATGCTTCAAGCTCAGTGATGGCACACACAGTTGGAAATGCATGTGAGGAGGAGGAGAGTGAGTGTGCAGAGGGTGAGACGGTGAAGGAGTCAGAGGACATAACACTTACAGAGCAGAGTGTGAGTGTGGATAGTGGATGTAAGACAAGTGTGTGTTCAGAGGAGGAGACTGTGAACTTGAAGGACCATAGAGCCGTAGAGGGAGGCTTTAATACCACAGAAGAAATAACGGTTGACTTCCAGGAGAAGGAAGCAGATCAGAGTGTGAATTCTGACTTTAGGCCTCTGGACATTCATCTGCTTCAGTCTGAACTCGGTGCAAAGTCGGACGTCCAAAATTCACATTCAGCCGCTGAAACTCCTGAACTGAACTCTTCCTGTCAGAGCCTCACATCCTCAGAGCTCCACCAAGAACAGGGGGACGCTGTTTGTCTGCCTGGAGGACAGACTGAGCTGGACAAACGCTCCCTGCAGAGCGAGCCCATCCCTGTGAGCATCTGTAGAAGCCACGGTTCAGACGGTGATGTTGGTCACAGCAGCACAGCAGAAACGACTCTCACTGAGGTGTCGTCATTTTCCAACATCTCCACCGTGTCGTCGCTGCCCACTGAGCTGACCGCCTTCTGCTGCCACACTACTGTGACACATCTGTCAGATCTAACTAAAATCCACCAGTGCGGATCCATCAAAACTGAGGTTAATTCAAATGATCCAACATTTGAGCTGAGCAGCAATAAGCCTTCTGGTAAAAATATTAACCTGCCATTCACTCACTCTGAGAAAAGCAATGCTGGGGTTGCTTACAGTGACAAACTGCTTGATAGCTTTGATTTGAAAACTGAATGTGGGGCAGTGTGTGGCTCAGATGAGTCTCCCCAGGATGTCCTGATGAGCGGAGACGACAGACAGAATATCAAAAACCCCAAACCAGAGATTCCTGTGGAAAGCAAGCATGACGAGGGAGGCGATAGTCCAGCTGGTTTACCTGAAACGAGCCGAAGCACCTCTCACCCAGAGATGAGCGATGAAAAATGTGACGTGTTGTCTGAGCGCCGTGGCGACTGTGTGGTTGTAAATACCAGCATCACTCCTCAGGGCCCTGAGAAATCTGAGAGCAGCATTGAGGATTCAAGTCACGGTCCTCTCACACAGCCCCCTCCTGCTGAAAGTGAGCTTTCTGTTGCTGCTCACACCATTCCTCCCTCCTCAGCTGCCTCTCAGAGCACATCCGAGGCTGAAACTGGTGCTGCTGAGAGTGAAGGCAGCCAAATCCCACTGAAGACAAATCCATCTCAGAAAGCATTAATTGATGAGTGTAGGGAAGTAGAAGAGACAACAGTGGCACAGCAGACTTACACTGATGAGCTTGTCTTGATGCCAGTCGAGCATAAATCTGCAGATACAGTAAAGCAGCTCTCACACAGTCCTCAACCAACCTCTGATCCCTCACAGACATTTACCTCTGACTGTGTGACGCCTCAAGTTGACGCTGACCTGCAGCATGAACCTGCTGACGGTTTACCTCAGTCAGATCACTTGGAAGACGTGGTTAAGATGGAGATGAACACATCACCAGTAGAGCGCCCTGACTGGGATATTCATTCAGAAACTACAACTATTCCAGAAACTGAGAGCCCACCCCAAAGCACTGAAGTGTATGCTGCCGCCAGCACCTGTGACTCATACAGGATTCCTGATGACTTAAGCTGCCAGGATGACAGAGCCTCGGCCTTAAACTGCCAAGAGGATCACACTTTGATCACAGAGGAACCAGCTCAGATTAATGTTCATTCCTCTGAGTATGTGAAGCCTCAGGTTGACGCTGACCTGCAGCAAGGATCTGGTGACAGTTTACCTCAATCAGAGCAGCTGGAGACGAACACATCACCAGTAGAGCACCCTGACCAAAACACTGATATTTATTCAGAAACAGCAAATATTTTAGTTGCTGAGACGCTGAACCGAAGTATTGAGATCCTTTCTGCCACCAGCACCTCTGACTCTGACGACCCTACCTGTCAGGATGACAGAACCCCGGCCCTAAACAGCCACGAGGGTCACACTTTGATCGCAGTGGGCTCAGGTCGGATCGATGTTTATTCCTCTGAATGTGTGAAGAATCAAGTTGATGCTGACCTGCAGCATGAAACCGGTGACAGTTTACCTCAACCCGAAGACTCATTAAATAGAAATCAGTTGGAAGAAGTGAATGAGATCAAGGTGCACACATGTCCTCCAGTAGATCAGCCCACACTGGACAGCAACATTCATACAGACGCCCCCAATATCTTAGTTCCTGAGAGCCCATCCCAAAGTGTTGAGTTCCATTCTGCTTCCAGCACCTCTGACTCCTACAGAATCCTTGATGACTTAAGTTGTCAGGATGACAGAACCTCGGCCTTAAACTGCCAAGAGGATCCCACTTTGACAGCAGTGGACCCAAGTCAGATCGACGTTTATGCCTCCACTCCATCGTACGAGATTCACCTCCTGGGTCGGGAACCGTCATCTGTTGCTGCTGAGGAGGGAGAGAAGGAAGGAGGGATGAGGGAGATGGTGTCTGAGCTGCTGGGAGAAGACGCAGAGTCCTCGGTCTGCCGACTTTATCCTCACCCCTGGATCAAGCTGGGCCTGGAGGAGAGCTGTGAGGGCTGGGCTCGGGGAGTGTCTGATGCCGAACCCAGCCAGGGGGACGGCAAGAAGGATATCCACGCAGAGCTACTGCCAGCCTCGGTGTCAGAGCTGCAGCCGTCCATGGCTCTGCTGGGAGCTTACCCCTACAGCACTGTGATGCCTCAGGGATCCTGTGTGTGGGACTGGCACACTGATTGCACTCAGTCTGTAAGTGTTCACTCAACATGTGGGGTGGCTGGGCTGAGTGAAAACATTCAATATAGCTGTCTTACTCCCAGAATGTTTAAAAGATGCATGGGGTTCTGTGAGGGGGGGACTGGAGTGTCTCAGTAATTTACATTATTTATGGGTACCTTCATGTACAGACAAATTACACTGAACAGATGACAGCTAAGTATTCATGACTGGAATGAAAGCAGGCACTTTCTAAAGTACTCATTTTTAAATGAAGTTGCATAACAAGTTATTGTTCTTGTATGTCCTTGATATATACTCACAGCTTGACTGAAGGAGGAATAATAAATTACAAAATGCAGTGTTTGTCCAGGTACACGTACGACTTCTAAAAGCCTTGATTTAATAAGACTGAGTGAACTCTGATTCAGAAGGTCAGTCATCTTCACTATTCACGTATTTAGTAATTAGTTCTGTAGATTTCATTCATTTCAGTTACACCTTTGAGGGACACATATCACATTTAAACTGCATTTTTTCCTCTCTACTCTTGAAACTTGGACCCGTGCAAACACACTGCTCTCTGCTATCTTATCTGGATTTAATGTCCTTAGTCATGTTCTCTAAACAACTTAGCAGCTCAGGTGTTTAACAATATTTAAGACCAGTGACTGCTCTTTAAACGCTGTGTACATTTGTGTGTTTTGTTTCCAGGCACCTGTTCCTGCCCTTAACCCTGATGCTGAGGTATGGACCAATCACGGCTTTGACTTGAACGTCCCTGAACCTTCCTACCCACAGCAGCCGTGGCTGCAGGTCCCCAACGATCTCACTGAAGGTTGGCTGGAGTTGCCTTTGCCTGCATACATGCCTGATTCATTAAGTGGTGCTAAGTTATTGTGGGGTTGATTTTTAGGATTTGTGCCGGAGTTTCAGCTGCACAACATGGGCCTGGCCGAGGCTGATCCAATACTGGAGTACCAGACAGTGACCGCTGACGGTCCTGTAGTCAATGGAGAGTGCGGAGACACACCTGTCACAGGTATCAATCTGATTTAGTTTTTTTTTTTTTAGGATTACATGAACTGTATTTATGTTTTATTACAGTAAAATGAATCTAAGTTCAAGACAGAAGCAGGAGCAACGCCTCTGTGAGCTCAAGTAACAAACTCCTATGATTTCAGATGAGATCAGACAACAGCTGAGCACAATTTTGGATTCCTGCCTCACCAGGTAACAACTCAACAGACACAGACGCCATGTCACTGAATATTTCCTTATCTGTGGTTATGAAGGACACAACCAGCTGCACTTTATTATTTGACCTATATGTAAATATGCGTATATGTAAGCAGCCATTTTCTCTTTTCTTGTTTGGACATCAACACATTTATTTAGTTTTGTTGAGGTTTCTCCCAACATGTTTAACATGATATAACCTTTAGTAACCTCTCCATCACCGGCACGCCTCACTACTGAATATCTTCTGAGCAGCTCTTCTGTCCATCCTCAGGGAACACCTTGGCAACGACCTGTACCTCAAGTCCCAGATGGACAGTGACCAGTACGTGTCCATCGCAACTCTGGCCAGTCTGGACAAGATCAA
This sequence comes from Dascyllus trimaculatus, assembly GCA_024666655.1. Taxonomy (NCBI): domain Eukaryota; kingdom Metazoa; phylum Chordata; class Actinopteri; family Pomacentridae; genus Dascyllus; species Dascyllus trimaculatus. Next base: position 3,750,453 of record CM045466.1, read on the forward strand.
GAATCTCACCACAGACCTGGACCTCATCTCTGACATTCTGAAATGTAAGTGTTGGTTTCTGTGCATGTGGGTTCGTGAGTCTGAGTTTTTATTCAGAGTGGAAATTTTACCACCAGCCAGCTTTGGTACCCTCATGCTGTGAGAGATATAGAATCAGAGTTGATCTGAAGAGGTTGTGTTTGATTGAAATCCTAATAATTCTAATGTAAATGAGGAAAATAATTCAAAGATTTCCATTCCTGCAAAACAAATGAACTCTCTGTTGATGAAGAACATTTTCCAGCTTTGAGTCAGTACAAAAGAATTAATACTATAACAGGCAATGAAGGAGTTAAAGAACAACTTGAGAGCGATGACTGGTTTACTGTTGTCCTGAAACATTCTCTGTCCTCATTGGCTGGCAGCCATGCCACAGTTCCAGGTGGCTCCGTGTGGACAGAAGGTCCGCCCCAGACAGAGCCGCTGTGTTGTAATCCTACGTGAGATTCCTGACACCACTCCTCAAGAGGCAAGAGTCCACCAGCTACACAAACACAACACAGCACATGTTACATGTTGATGCAAATTCAGATTCTTCACATCTTCTCAAGCTGTGACGCGATATGTTGTCACTAGAAACCTTTGTTTGTGGACTTGGATGAGTGTCATCTTGTCGTACTGATCAAACTGATAAAATGCATGGAGTTTTTAAAGTTAAGCCTGTAACGTTGTCAGTGATGCTGCTGTTGTCGTGTAGGAGGTGGAAGCTCTCTTTGAGGGAGAGAACCTTCCCAAGTTCCTGAGCTGTGAGTTTGTGAACAACGATAACTGGTTCATCACTTTCAAATCAGAGACCGACGCACAACAGGTAAAAAACAACCTGCCGACTCATTTTGTTCATGTTTTGTCCCCGAGGAAGTTTCATGAGAAGTGAAATGCAGAATATCTATAACGTCTGAATCCATGTTCTTGAGGCTGTCGTCAGCTTCAAGGTGAAAATGCTCAGCCACTGCTTTGGCTCCTCTTTTCACTTACCTTGTTTTTTACCAGAGCAGTCTTTAAGTATTGCGTTTGTCAGCTCATGTGTAGTTAGCGTGATGTCCTCCATGCTTCGTGTGCTTCCTCAGGCCTACACCTACCTCAGGGAAGAGGTCCGGGTGTTTAAGGGAAAGCCGATCATGGTGAGGATAAAGGCCAAAACAATGGCAGCCACTACCTATGCTCCAAACAACAGCTACAGACCCGCCCAGCTGGACCAGTGCACCAGTCACTACTCCTACTTCCCCCCGACCACCTACCAGCAGTCCTGCACCGCCCACATGCCGACACAGCCGCTGTACGATTTGACCAGTGAGATGTGGACTTCAGCTGCTACAGAGTACCAGAAATGTGATGAGGTGAGTGTTTCTAGTGCTTAAACTGTGTGACATGAAGTTGATTAATTGACACAAACACATTTTACTTTTATACCAACATCAAACGCATGAACAGCCCATTTCCACGTAGCTCTGTGCTCGTATACAAATCAACCTGAACTCCATTCAGTCCTATGAGAACCTCCGTGATCTCTGATGTGTTGCTGAAACTCCATCTTATCTTTGTTTTTTCTGGTCCAAAATTTGCCTCAAGTACGTTGAAAAATGAGAACATTTGTGTTCGATTACAGAAAGACTGAACCGTTTGGCAGGAGGTTGGAAAAATGAATTTGAATGAATCTGTACTAAACTGGCTCCACATGTGGCAGAATAACCTTCTAACTTATGCCTCTGTGTATCACTGGTCCTGTTTCAGTGGCAGTAACACTTCATGCACATATTCCATTGAACTGGACAGTAAAACGTGATGCAGCCTCTGGTTATCCTCTCCCATATGGCTGTGGTGACGTTTCCATTCATCCATAACGTAATGCATTTCCTTGCATTGAACAACAGATGGCACAGTCCATATATATCAGTAATTCAGACATGAAGCCACACTATGTGGAAACGAGGCCTTAGATTTGTTGTTTTTGTTTATTTTCTTTCATTTGTGGCTACTGTTCCTGTTTGTGGCTGCCTGACTGCGAGCAGCAGCCCTGTGGTTCCTCGTCTTGTTTTGTCTCAGAGGTCGTGAGCCGTATGATTAAACTGTTGTTGTTGTTTTTGTCAGCAGCCTCCACTTCTGATGGATGAGTTCATGAACGGGTTTGCTACAGCCTCCAACTTCAAACCAAACAACCCACACAGGCCGAGGTAGCTTCTCTCCTGCCTCATGTCTGTTTCTGGTGTTATCCGTGGCGGTCGCTGGCTAACTCACTGTTAATTTCCTCCAGGAGAGGATCGAGGTGGTCAAACTCTGACCGCTGGCAGAGCCAACAGAATGACTCCTCACAGTCATCAGAGCAGCCATCGGTGGATCCCTCCTCCTCTTTAAGGACGGGTCGAGGCCGTTCACGAGGCAACTCACGCCGTCAGAGCAGAGGAGGAAGGACGGAGGCCCACAAGCAAGTCACGTCTCCAATATTTGAGCCAGGAAGGTAACAAAGCATCAGTTCAGCTGTAGAGGGTTGGGTGTTTCAGTAATCCTCCCAACCTAATTACTGTTGTCAATGTGGGAGAAACTGGTCAAACATAAACTAAACTTTGACTGAAATATCGGCAGTATTATCCGGCCACTTTTGGCACACAGAAAACCAACGTGTGCGCATCCAAAGAGATGTACGTGGAGCTCGTTTGGCCTGAATGTAACAGATGATTATTTATAAGTAGAAGTCCTGCGATCCAGCTTTTGAACCTGTAGTTAGCTTCATTCAGTCCTGACCAAGGACAGAAATAGCAACATCCTCCTTGTAGCTCTGGTCTGTGTCACGTTCTCTTTGTGTTCTTACAAGCTGGAGCTGTAGGTCTGCAGCCAAATGGACAACAACAAATGTCCTGCATTCTTAGAGTCAGAAGAGCTCCTGAAAAAACAAACTATAAATAAACCTTTTGTCATAAATTATGTTTGACAGGTGGAAACAATAAGAAGGACAGAGGGAACCACGTTTATTGTAATTCTACTAAAATCATATGTTCACTGTCACAAAGCCCTGTGGTTTCTCTGCTTTACTTGTATGTCACAGCCTTGACATGAGCCCAAACAGAGGGGCGGATGCTTCAGAGTTTGTAAGTTTTAGACTAAACCCAGCCAAGAAATTACTGTACAACATCAACTTATCCTGAGAAGAGAGAAACTGGGCCAGCCCTGCTGGGTTCTCTCTGCAGGTTATTCATTTCTATCACTGCGCTCGTCTCTCTGCATGCAAATGTTTTACAAAACAATTCCACCCGTTACTATTTTGAGGGAACACCGAAGCCGAGTCCTTCACCTGGCTCTGCCCAAGACAGTTGTGTTTGGTTTAAAGAAACACAAACAAGCCACAGCGTTTCTTCCTCCTGTAGCAGCACAGATCTCCAGACGGACTGGCTAAGTGAGGCTGGGATTCTGCTCACCTCTCTGGGTGCATGATAAAAGCCCTGCAGGGACATTTTGAATTAACTTCCATCTCTGGGTGTTTGGCTTGTTGATACCAGAATAAAGTTCACTACAAAAGTCAAGTGTTGAAAGCAGTGATGACCTTTTTAAGTCTGCAGAGGAGAATGACTTAATCCTTCATCTCAGCTGGTCAAACCAAGACTCTGAACCTCTTTGGTCACCTGAGCATCAAAAGACAACCCAGAGTCGACAGTAACCTCTACGCTGCAGACCTCCTTCCAAACATCACTTGAACAGGGATCCAGACTGGAGGAGAACTGTTCATGCAGCGATATTAATCAGACTTTCCTCACAGCTGCAGTAACTCTGCTGCTCTCCTGTGTGTCTCTGCTCTGAAGGAGAGGAAACTTCAGCCAGAAGAGGAGAGAGAGCCAGAGATCCTGGGAGAAACCTGCTCCTCAGGTAAGTCATCAGCCCGGCCAGTTACCACTTCTGACATTCAGTATTTGTTCTGATCATCATTATTTTAACAGATGAGATAAAGCAGTTTAAAAATGCAGCCGCCTCCCTTTTTCTGCAGTCACCCACCCACAGCATCATCTAGCTGGTTACACGTTCTGAATAATGACTTATCAATGCTGAGGGATACAAGCTCTCCTTTAGTCAGACAAACATAAAACATAACAAACGAAGGCACTGCAGCAGTTCTACATTTCTACACCAAGATTTTTACATACTGGGCCAGAAAATCAGCCGATCAGTTGATCCCCAATGAGCAGCTACTGGACAATGTTGATGTTTTAGTTCACTCGGTGTGTAACATCCACAGAGCCAAACGCCTCCTCGTCAACCGTCTCCTCCTCTTGAACTCGGCCTGACGAGTTTCCCTCCTCTCTCTACGGCGAACACAAGCACCAGACCTGCCGCCAACCCCAACCCCAAGGTATCGAGTCTCTCACATGTTGTTCACCGAGTCTCATGTCATCAGGGGAACTCTTCATCCTCAGAACCCAGACTATGTAAAGTCACAAACACACACATGAGAGCACTGATGGTCCAACTGTGTTTTCAGGGTCCCGTCAGAAGCAGCAGCCCCGACACATCACTGCCTGCAGAGCCGGAGTCGGTCCCACAGCAGTGAGTATCTCTGAGACAGCAGCTGGATGATGTGACTCTTCTGGGGCTGTTCCACTTAATGCTCTGTTTCCATGTTTCCTCCACATGTCTTCACTGTTCATTCTTACCTTAAACACGATTAGCAGTCCACAGCCGCCGCTCAGGCCTCCCCACTTATTGTGCTCTAAACATATTTCATGTGTTAATGTGAAGCAGTTTTCCAGCCGTCATGGTTCCGGCTGGGTGTGTTGAGATTGTTCTGTTTGTCTCTGTAGGAAAGTGAAGGAGAGCCAACAGGTGACCAGTGAGCCCAAACCAGTTCAGCTCCCACAGGAACCAGTCACAGTAAGACCTCATTTAGGCTGTTTAGGTTATTTTTGCTACACTATTTAACTTGGCATGTGACAGCTAAGTGTATGTTTCATGGTGGCAAGGTTTAAATGCTTTGAAAGTAACGTGAAATTGAAATTAAACTGAGTTGAAGGAAGCCTTTAGAAAGACAGTCCACCTCTGCCCACATCTGTCTGTGCCACCAGGTCATGCAGCAGCACAGACTGAGAAAAGCATGTTCTGTTCTTACGGTTTGATATCAGTCTTCATTTTTAACTTTCACCCTCATTACTGCCGTCACTGGAAATGAAGTACTTATGTGGAAATGACATCAATCAGTTTGTGGGGCTGTCATTTCCAGGACGATTGGTTTGTCTTTGTGCTCAGACAATCTCCGGTGTTCGTTTCATAACAGGACTGATCCATTATTGTTGGCAGCAGGAGCAACAAACTACCTGAACACCCCCACGTCTTCCCTACTTTGGACTCGCCCAGCCTCACAGTGACTGTTGGGTCTAACTTATTTAATGTTTGCTGAACATCTACTGTGGGTCGGATCAACAGCAGCTCAACAAACAGCAGCTGGTCTTCTAGTGTGTTTACATTTCAGTATAAAAGAACCAGGCTCAGATGATTTAGTGTGAAGCATGTAGCGGCTTTACAAGCTAATCTAAAACCAGTCCGACTCACCACATGTAGGTTTCAGGCAGTGAGGTTCATGTTGTCCCCTTGAAGTCTCCGTCTATGGAGAGCAGAACAGAGAAGCATGTTATACCATAATGACTGGTCTGGGCTGCTCTACTGGTGGGTGGTGTGATGGGATCCTAACCCACCTTGTGCTCTGGTTGTCCAGGAGTCCAAGAAGCCAAGTTATGCTGAGATCTGCCAGAGAGCTTCATCCAGCGAGCCGCCGCCGCCCGCCGACCAGGCCTCCTCCGAGGAAGAACACATCTTCAGATAAGACGGAGACAGAGACACTTTGAGCTTTTTTTCTTTTTTTTTTGGTCTTATAAGTGTCTGAAAACTACAAATGTAGAGTTGTAATGTCCAGATTGTATAATTAGGCTGCATATTTACTGTGAGGGATGATCTGTGAGCGAAGCAGAGAGATCGAGGATTTATCACATGAAGCACTAAACACATGAAGCAAACTCCCCGATTTATTCTGCTGCTCTTGGCTCTCTGGTGGTTCGGGTCCTGGGATGTGACGGCTCCGGACTTCAGAGCCAGCTTTCCAGGTTTTTATGCAGGAAGCTCAGCTGGAAGTGTAAATGTTTGCTTTAGTTTTATTTCTTGGTTTGTAGTTGCAGTCCGTTTGTCCAGAGCCAGGTTCCATTTTGATTTATTGTTGTTTTTCTGATTTCACTGGCACTTCCTCTCTTTTCTCACTGTACAGGATTCTCTGTCGGGACTCTGAACTTGATTTGGTGATGTGTTTTCCTTCCCTCCCTACACCTGTGTTATTCTTTACATGTGGACACACCCGATGTTTCTTCTAAGCGTTGGTGCTCGTCTCGCAGCTTGTTTCCATTTTCAGACGTTGGTTAAGGCCCGTAATGAACCGAGGTCCAGCGTGTATCAGGGAGTTTCTTACTCGTCGAGGGATCAAACTGAATTTGAAAAGCACTGAATGTCAATCCTTTATCTCTGCATGATTTTTTAAATTTCCTTTTAGACTTTCATTTATGTCCTATTTTTATTTTTGGTTAAACAGGAGTGCTTTTGTGTGCTGCGGCTTTAGTCTCATGCCTAGTCGATGTGTCACAGTGTTGTGGATTCGCTTCAGGCCGTCTTCAGCTGAGCGGCGTCGTTCCTGAGAGTCGGCAGACGAGCACTGTTTCAGCAACTTGAACTGTATTTGAGAACTTGAACCTGATAGTAGTGAAGCCGACGCTCTTTTGTTTGGAATATGAAGTTTTAGATGTGAAGCAGTTGTCGTGAGGAGAGAGCAGCTCGTTTGAGGCACACGTTATTTTGTACAGTTGTACATAATATTGAACAAATATTAAAAAAGTGCCTTTGAAGTTAAAGGTTTCCTGTGTTTGTCCGTGTTGATGCTCAGTCTGATTGACCTCAGCTCGTCTTCACCGCTGCATCTCTCCATCTGTAAACAGCAGCAGAACTGGATGTCCTCTCCCATAAAAACCTGCTTAATGTCACTTCCACGCCTTCATCGTGGTTCCTTGTTCAAACCAGCAGATGGCAGATGAGTCCCATTGTTCCCCTGATGGCTCCTCAGCAGGCTGCAGCACTTGTTTACCCTGAGGATGATTCGATTCTTGGAAGGCTACAGGCCTAATGAATGGGCCGAAGACGACTAATGAAATACTCCATATTAGATGGACAAACTGATGCTCAGCCGTGTGTCTGAGCATCGTTAGGCTCATTCAATCATACTGTACTTAATTAAAGACTGCTTGACCTTTAATATTAATCACATTACTGTTGAGGCTTAGTTTCCACATGCAGCCACCGACTATAGAATGACCCCATTAAAAGCAAAGACTCAGAGCTGAGGAGGAGAAAGACGCCGTAAAGCGGAAGAACATCTGTGACCAGATGCTGCTTAATTACATGTAAATGTTCAGACGGTGTTTGACTTGAACGGCTGAAATTAAAGGTAGGAAGCTCAGAGTGTCGTCACATTTAACTGTTTGTTCTGGTTCATCTCCACCTTCAGCAGGAGGTTAAGTCATAAACATGGGAGGACTAAAGACGTGGAGTCGTTTTCATTAGTAGAACATGCTGACCTCGTTACACAGCCACTTTCCTATTTGTTAAATCATTTGATGCAGCCTGGAGTATTTGCACCATTAGACAGAGCTTACGCTAAATAAGAATCCATCTGCTGACGAAGGCCACAAAATGTATTTGAAAGGTTTAGAAATGTTCCGCTTAGTGATTTCACCAGCAGGGAAAATGTCCTCAGGTTTGTTAAACACTAAAAAAAATATGAAATTACCTTTTTTTAAACCAACACAGAAAGATTCAGTGTTAACAATCCTAAATGTATGATCTGTAATATAAAATGTAAAAAATACTACTAATAAAATAAATATATTATAAATAATAAAATATAATAGAATAATAAATAATAATAAATTAATCTAAAAAATAAAGATAGAAAAGATTAATAATGAAATAAATTAAACTAAAAAAAATTGAGAACAACTAAAAAAATTAAAGATTGTCAATAATACAATGAAAATAAAAAATTGGATTACTGATAAATAAAAATAAGACTATGAACAAAAATTTACAAATACTAATAATAGTATAAATAATTAAAACAAAATAATAATATAAAATGAGATACTACCAAAAATAAAAATATTAATGTAAAGAATAAAAAACTGATAATTGCATAAAGAAATAAATTAATAAATGAAATAAATATTATTACTAAAAATAATAACAATGTAAAACAAAAGATTCCCTCTAATAAAATAAAAAAAATAATCCATTTAAAAGAATACTAATAAAATATAAATAAGTGATTGCTGATATTAAAAGAAATAGAGCAAAAATAAACAAACTAAATACATATAGCAAATAAAAAATAATATTGGAATGATAATAAAAATGAAAGATTGATAAAAATAACAATAATAAAAATGATAATATAGTAAAATAAAAGATAAAATATTACTAATGAAGTATTACATGAAAACGGTAAAATAAAAATTTAAAATATTAAGAATTCTAATAATAATACTAATAATACAAACATAAAAATAAAAACTAAACTAAAAATAATCTTACAATAAAGATAAAAGGCTAATAGAATAAAATAAATACGCCTGGAACATCAAATCACAGCTCTCAGGGATTCAGGTGTGGTCGGTCTGCAGGTGAGCTTCCCGCTGCGCCCCCTGCCGGTGATGCTCGGCTCCTCCCCCCTCCTTCCTCCGTGGAGTCACGTGACAGCAGCGGCGAGGAGCAGCAAACGCCGCTGAGCCTCATCATCATCATCATCATCATCACCGTACCGCCGCCGCGACCACCGCAACGGCAGCGGACCGAGCCGAGCGACACACCGGGTCTTTACCGATTCGAGGAGCCGGGCGCCATGGCGGGCCGCCGCTAGGAGCACCGAGATTTAGCCTCTTTGTTCTCCCTCGACGCCGCGCCGAGTTTCCGCGCCTCCGCCGAGGAGGGGCCGCCGAGGAGCAGCTTTCCGAGCGGAGGAGGAGGAGGAGGAGGAGGCGGCAGGAGCAGCTACAACCGGGGAGGTGTTTTCTACGGAGCCAGCCGAATGGCGGACCGAGAGGCGTCGCCGATCCCGTTGGAGATCCGAGCCCGGCTGGCGGAGCTGGAGCTGGAGCTGTCAGAGGGTAAGAACCGAGGCTCGGCGGAGGGGAGCGGAGAAAAACAGCCTCCTCTCCCCCTCCTCCCCCGTTATCACGCTATCTCATCTCCATCTCCATCCGCACCGGAGCCCCACCGACTAACGGAATCTAGCCGTTCATTCCTGCGGCCCCCTCCTCCTCCTCCTCCCCCCCGTCCCCTCCCGCTCCTCCCATCCAGATGTTTGTGAGCCGGGGGGACCGGGCCGGGCAGCTCCGTGCGTCCGGCGGAGGGTGCGGGCTGAGCGGGAACACGCTGCGGGGTTCGGCCGCTGCTCTTTGTCTCGGACCGACCGGCCTGCTGGCCCGGTCCGGGTCCCGAAACCGAGCCGTAGTTTGACCTTGAGACGTTGTGGCACAAATCAGCTACCTGTGCGCGTGCGTGCGTGCGTGCGTGCACGTGAGCGGCGTGTTTAATAATAGCACCGCTGCGCAGCTCCGGGGGCAGTTCGCTCCTGATGCCCCTGATCTCTGCCTCCTGCCTCCGTGTTCAGAGGCCTGCAGAGCGGCGGAGGATGAGGAGGGTGAGGAGGGTGAGGAGGAGGAAGCTTGGGAGTATTTTCCACCCCTCTCCACCCCTGTTGCCCCCCTCCGCCCCCCCTCCACTCACAACAAACAGCCTCAATCACAGCATCCCTGAATGGAGCATCTCTGCCTTATATAATGGAGAATGCATATTTAATTCATGGGGCTGTGGAGGCCTCGTCCTCGTCCTCGTCCACGCTGGATCTGAGCCACCTTGGTGCCTCAAGTGTCCATTTGCTGTGGTGTAAATGTGCGCAGGTGTGTGTGAGGCTCATACAGATTCGTGCGAGTGCAGCTTCGTCACTGCAAACTATGTCGCTTTGCTTTGCAGTGGGGTAAAAAAAAACAAAAAACACCAACTCCCATCAGATCCTGAGCAGCTGAAGGTGACGAAGCTTCACCTGCAGAGACGGAGGCTGTCGAGTTGTTGTTGTTGTTGGGATTAATCAGCTTTGTGAGCTCAGACGATGAGGAATCTGCAGCTTTGACGTGGAAACTGTCAGAGCTGGATGCGTCCGACTGTCCTCGTCATCCAGGGGAGCCTTTTATTTCCTGCCACTGCAGCAGCCACAGCTTCTCTGCATGTATACACTGAAAAAAACCCAAGAAATCTCCCCTCCGTCACTGTAGTTGGAGGGAATTAATGAGTCTGGAGTGTTTTTTCAGGGTAGAGCATCTGCAGAGACGATGAGGACTAACCTCCTTCCTGAGCCGGCTGAAGCATCGACGCCTTCGTGCCTGGATGTTGTCTTTTCTCTTACATAAATTAAGACGTCTCCACCGGAGTTAGCTGCAAAAAAAAAGGGCGCAAATATATCCGATTGAACGTCTCTCACTGTCGTTGACATGCAGGCTGCACATGTGCACAGGAAAACATGAAAAAAGCAGATTTCTAGAGGGGATTCAGGAGACAATGGCGCTTAAATATGAATTATATCTCATGCAACCACTGGATCTGTTGTGTAAAACATAATTACACCCATATCTGCTCCTTTAAACGCCATCTGGACTCTGGATTCTGCCTTTTCTTTCTCATAAATTAAGAATTTGCCGCCATAAAAGGCTCAGATTGGTTCAACATGTCCGACTGAGCATCATTTACTCTGCTTTGAGGGTTCGTTTGTTGACATGCAGGCTGCAGAAGAACACCGACAAAGAAGAAAATCCTCCATAGATGTAGTTTTTTGGAGTCATTTCTCTTCAGCTCTGGCTCTGTTGTAACTAAAATGGTAAATTAAGCTGCTGAATCTACTGTGTTAAACATAATTAGACCCACATGTCGCCCTTTATATCCCCAATCATCATCTACTGCTTGAATATTGTCTCTTCTTGTGTATAAACTGAGACGTTTCCGGCATAATTTGGTGCAAAAGAGGCTCCGATTCAATTCGTTTTCGCTCTTGGATGCGGTTTGTTGACATGCAGGAGGCACGTGTGCACAGAAAATATGAAAACACAGCAGGGAAACGCTGGAAAACGCAAGATTTGGTTGCAAAAATAAGAAAATCCACCATAGATGTGTTTTTTTTAAAGAGACAGTGGCGCTTTCTTCTCCAGCAGTGCACCGATTTTAACTTAAAATATGATTTATGTCTCGTGGAGCCACTGAATCTACTGTGAAAAACGCATTTAATGGTAAAAAAAATGGAGAAAAACACTAGAAAATGGAAGATTTGGTCACAAAAAGCAGAATACTGTCCTGAAAAACAGCTGTAACGTCATTAATAGACAAAATAAAGCTTCTTCAGTTCTGGACATTTTTTAACTAAAAATATAATTTATGTCTCATGCAGCCACTAAATCTATTGTATAAAACATAACTACACCCATTTACAGTCATTTATAGTGATTTTGTCACATAAATTAGGACTTTTCCAGCATTAATTGGTGCATAAAAGGCTCTAATTTGCCATTTTCCATCATGTCCAATAGAATATTATTCATTCTGATTTAAGTTTTCTTGGATACACAGTTTGTTGACATGCAGGCTGCACATGTGCATGGAAAAAATCAGTGAAAAACAGAAGATAAATACTAAAAAATGGCAGATCTGGTAGCAAAAATAAGAAAATCCTCCATAGTTGTAGTTTTTAAGGCGGCACAGAGGAATAATAAGTAGAATACTGTTGAGAAAAACGGCTGTAACGTCACTAATCAACAAAATAAAGCTTATTTTCACCCAGTAAATGACATATTTTAAATTAAATTATGATTTATGTCCCATGCAACCACTGAATCTATTGTATAAAACATAATTACAGCCATATACAGTAATTTATAGTGTTTTTTCCACATAAATTGGGACGTTTCCGGCATAAATTGGTGCAAAAAAGGCTCCAACTTTTTCATTTTCCATCATGTCCAATAGAATATTATTCATTCTGATTTAGGTTTTCTTGGATACACAGTTTGTTGACATGCAGGCTGCACATGTGCACGGAAAAACATCAGCAATAAACAGGAGATAAATGCTAAAAAATGGCAGATCTGGTTGCAAAAATAACAAAATCCTCCATAGTTGTAGTTTTTAAGGCGGCACAGCAGAATAATAAGCAGAATAGTCATCTGAAAAACAGCTGTAACGTCACTAATCGACAAAATAAAGATTATTTTTCTTCACTTCTGGACATTTTTTAACTTAAATTATGATTTATGTCTCATGCAACCACTGAATCTATTGTATAAAACATAATTACACCCATTTACAGTCATTTATAGTGTTTTTTTCTGCATAAATTCGGACTTTTCCAGCATAATTTGGTGCATAAAAGGCTCTATTTGGAGGTTAAATATTCACCAGAATGCAGGAGATGAATTGTTTGTCACTCAAAGGCCCCCAGCAGCTTTATTTAAATGAAACCTGCCTCCACAGAAGCTAAGACGTGTCACCAAACACAATGAAAAGTCAATATTTAGGGGTTTTTTATGACCGTATGTTGAGAAAAAGCGAAGCGTCTGCAGAGAAAATGAAGAGCTGTGGGTTTATCGGTGCAGCTGCTGGTGCTGGACGCGTCCTCTGAACCCTGGTGGAGGCATCTGAAGCAGCGTTTCTCCCTGGGATGACGCTCGGATGTGACTTCGTGGTGCAGATTTAAATTAAAATGGCAACTAGTCCTGCAGGATTCGTCAGCGCGGCATCGACACCGAGACGTCTGCAGCAGGAGTGAAGCGAATTAGCTCCAACGCAGCGGCCTCAGCTGTTCCTGCTCACACGATTCTCATTTTCCATCTCTGATCTGCAAGAGAAACCTGTCTGGCAATTTAGTTGTTGGACTCGCCGAGGTTTATTTAACTTTGTTTAAAAGACGCGCGGTTTGTTGACGAGCAGATTAGTGAATGTAGAACCTCAGAGAGACGCTGGAAAGGAAGATACGGCTGCAAAAACACACCCAGCATCAGTTTTATGGAGCAGTTTTCCCCCGAAGAGGCAACGCAACTGATGTGATTGACAGTTTAAACTAGAGAACTGAATGAGGAACTGTTTTGAGTGAAAAAGGCTTTTATTTTGTAGTACCCTCTGCAGATGCACCAAACCGCACGGACGCCCCAATCATTCTGGGACAATTAACTGCTTCCAGACGGAGTAGTTCAAGGAGTGCGGTGGAAATTCCAGGATTCTTTTTCAGTGTATCTTAGCAGTTAGCATTTAGCAGTTAGCACTAGCATTACAGGCGAATCCGGTTGTATAGTCTCCTTGTGGGCGGTGAGTTTGTTAGTAGTACATTTTAAGCAGCTTGTGGTTAGCATTAGCATGTAGCATTTGCACAAGCTAAATGGTAGCACAGGCACTGGTCACTATCTGGAGCATCGCCTAAACAGGCCTGGGTCAGTTGAATTAGCAGTTAGCGTTAGCATTGAGCAGCTAGCCAAATAGCAGCATGGACACTGATTACTGCTTGGAGCATCTCTTAAACAGGCCTGGGTCAGTTGAACTTGGCAATGCTGTTTGAATTAGCAGTTATAATTAGCAGCTAGCTAAATGGTTGCATCTTAACTGGTCCCTACCTGGAGCATCTCCTAAATAGGCCTGAGTTAGTGAAACATGGCAGTGCTTTTTGAATTAGCAGTTAGCATTTAGCAGCTAGCTAGATGGTAGCATCTGCACTGGTCGCTACCTGGAGCATCTCCTAAACAGGCCTGGGTCAGTTGAACGTTGCAGTGCTGTTTGAATTGGCCGTTAGCATTAGCAGTTAGCTAAATGTAGCATCGGCACTGGTCACTACCTGGAGCATCTCCTAAACAGGCCTGGGTCAGTTGAAGGTGGCAGTGCTGGTTGAATTAGCAGTCATAATTAGCATTTAGCAGCTAGCTAAATGGTAGCATCTTAACTGATCACTACCTGGAGCATCTCCTAAACAGGCCTGGGTCAGTTGAACGTGGCAGTGCTGGTTGGATTGTGTAGCAGCAGTGTGAACTGGCACTAGGGGGGGCGACTCTGGGACGCCAGAGTTCACCTCCTAGCCTCCTGGAGGTGTCGTGGGGCTAAGTAGGAGAAACAGCGTAGAAGGGAGGTTTCCACCTGATGACCCCCAGAGACGTGTTAGGAATCACTGCTACTGGTAGGAATAGAGACAGATTAGGGATCCTAGGTCCTTCATGGAGGATGGATCCTTTCTTTTTGAACACAAGTGTTTAGTGTTTGAATTAACAGAAAAGCTAAACATCACCATGTCCTGTGTCTCAGGTGTAATTTAAACGTTCAGACACATTAGTTTTGCTGTTTTTGGTCCACATCTTGCTTTCTGTGGATGCAAACACTGAATCTCCTGCATTCTGGTGCATTTTCAGGCACCAATTTATGCTGGAAATGTCTTAAATTATGCAAAACAAAAGACTTAATTCAGAATATAGAAGGACTGTATGTGGATCTAATTATGTTTTCCACAACAGATTCGGTCGTTTTATGAGACATAATTCAGATGTGAAGAACAGAAGGCCTCGGTACGTCTGTTAGTGACGTCATAGCGGCTTATCAAACCCAGTCTGTTGCTTCTTTCGTGCTTTTATTGTGGCGGACGAATGCGCTTCCTGCAACTTGCTTCTTTTTGCAGCCAGATCTTCCTTTCTAGCGCTTTCTTCTCTTGTTTTCGCTCATTGTTCTGAGCACATCTGGAGCCTGCAGGTCAACGAAGCCTTCGGATCCGAGGACTCTGAACAGAACCGTGCAAGTTTACGAACGAGCAGAACCGGCCGCCTGCAGATGTTGTTAACGATGAGGCGCTGCGAGGAGACGTCAGCAGACATCAGGTCGGCCAGGTGAAGCCTGACGGGGTCCTCATGGTGTGATGGAGGCCGCTGGGTTGTGTGTTTGTCACTCAGCCAGAGTGTGTGTGTGTCATTACAAAATAAGAGCGCGGCGAGCAGCAGATGAGGCCGTTTTAATGGATGGCATCTTTTCAAAGAGGCTTAAAACCGGAGGGGACAGAGAAACACTCTCCCGCTTCTGTCCTGGGCTCAGATTGTTTTTGTGAATAAGCGACGGATCGTTCTGCCGGTAAAATGTCTGCACAGCTCCTCACAGCCGCGCCAGGCCTTCATTTACAGTGGATTTTTATGCGACCGGCAGCTTTGTTCTGCCTGGAAATGACACAAACATCCAGTAAGACGCCGTTTAGAGACGCTAATACGTGTTTAACCGTTCTATTTTAATGCGCACTGATTTAAACGGTCGAACAAAGTAGATCAGCACGTAGATATTGACTTATTTAAGAAGAACGAGGAAGCTAACGTGCTAAATAACGTGAAGATCTCACTGGTTGTGTTGCCTCATGTGTCTGAACGATATAAACCATGACGGCATCAATATTCCGTCTATATAACGTCTGAAAATAGTGATGAATGCTGCATCAAAAGCCCAGAATTATTCAAATTCCTTGCTAAATTTAGGTTTATAGGGATTTTTTATTAGACAGACAGGTTTCTTTTGGTTGTAAATGACACAAACAAGTGACTAAATGTGGTAAAACACCATTTTAGAGATGCTAAAGATGAATTTTAACTATTTCTATGTTTTTCTTTCATGGCTGCAGGATATATATCATGACAGCATCAATATTCTGTCTATTAAAAGCTTGAAAATAGTGATAAATGCTGCGTTGAAGTCAGAATTATTCAAATTTGTCACTAAATGTTGATTTATAGTGACTTTTTATTAGACTGACAGGTTTTCTTCTGCCTGCAAATGACATAAACAAGTGACTAAAGGTGGTAAAACACCATCTTAGAGATGTTAATAGTGGATTTTAACTATTTCTGTGTCTATAAAATGTCTGAAAATAGCGATAAATGCTGCATTAAAAGCCCAGAATTATTCAAATTCGTCACCAAATGTTGATTTTTAGTGATTTTGTTTAGACAAACAGGTTTCTTCTGACTGAAAATGACATGAACAAGTGATAAAACACCACGTTAGAGATGCTAATATTGTATTTTAACTATTTAATGTGCTTTTTTTTCATAATTTAACGTTCAAACAGATCAGTTGTGTTGCCTCATGTGGCTGCAGGATATCTATCATGGCAGCATCAATATGATATTCTGCTTATAAAATGTCTGAAAATAGTGATAAATGCTGCATTAAAAGCCCAGAATTATTTAAATTCGTCACCAAATGTTGATTTTTAGTGACTTTTTATTAGACAGAGAGGTTTTTTCTGGCTGAATATGACACGAACAAGTGACTAGAGGCGGGTAAAACACCATCTTAGAGATGTTAATAATGGATTTTAACTGTTTCTGTGTCTATAAAATGTCTGAAAATACTGATTAGATTAGATTATACTTTATTAATCCCACAACGGGGAAATTTCCTCGTTACAGCAGCAGAGAAAAAGCAGAAAAACACACAACATACATAAAAAAGAAAATAAACAATCTACTATAAATTATGTTTTTTAGTGTTACTTTAGCTAGTGAAAAGTCCTCTGTAAAATAGTGGATATTTTATTTTTATATGTGGATAAAATAGTGTTACAGAGGACTTTTCACAAAATCTTGTGAAAAACATATATTATCATCCTTTTCACCAGTTAAAGTAACAGAAAACCTCCAAACCTCCCAAAAAACGTCCCGAAAAGCAGCCGAACGTTAACGATTTAACACTAGCGATTTATCGCTAGCGATTTAGCACTAGTGATTTAACACTAGTGATTTAACGCTAGCGATTTAGCGCTAGCGATTTAACGCTAGCGATTTAGCGCTAGCGATTTAGCGCTAGCGATGTAGCACTAGCGGCAGAGCTAGCGGCACCACAAGGTCCCTCCAAAGGGACAAAGAAACCCCACACTGGTGAAAAGTCCACTGTGAAATAGTGAACAATGTGAGCCAAGCAACGTTTGGACCCCACAGTGGGTCTTCATCAGGCCACGGCACACAGCAAGGTCTGCTAACAGTGAGCTAACACTAGAGCTTTAGATACCAGATCCTTCCTCATCAGAAGTCAGACGGGTCACGGAGCCAAAACCAACAGGAAGTAGAGAAATAAGTTTTCCACGGGTGTATTTTAATTTTAATTTTAATTTACAAACACATCTAATTAAATCGGATGACGGATAATAGATAATGAATTAGGGCCCGTTTATTTTTCGTTTTTATTTTGAAATCTCATAATAAGGAAACGGATGTCCGTGACGTCCACGGTACCGACGTCTCCTGCTGCCGGTTTGACTCCCGGCAGCAAATTGAAACGTGCGTCCTGGGAGATTAACCGAGTGTTCAATCCACAAGCTTCCAGATAAGCAGCGTTCGAGGACGCCGGGCCTCGGCTGTTATCAAAACCTCGGGCGACAATTTCCTGTCAGATTTGACGGGCGGAGCTGCAAACCCCAACTCCTTCCCTCTCCGCCTTCGAGGAGCCGCCGCACCTGTTTATTAGATCAACTCGGCAATCAGCTGAGCTCCGGCCGATAAGCCTCTGCAGCGTCGCCGAGCGTTTAGCTTTGCGTTAGCTTCCCTGTTAGCTGAATGCTGCAGAAGGTGGCGGCTTCTGGGTGTTTTATTCACGTTTTTACCCACTGTGGGCTCATTTATACAGAGTCCTGCACCTCTATGAAGAAGAAGAGAGCAGTATGATGCAGTTTTAAGGCTGTAAATCATAAAAAATTAAATCAAAAGACCAAAAAACTAACAATAGAGTCGACATGTGTGACCAAAACTGGAACAAACACAGCCTCCACATGCTAAACATCATGAATATTTACATTTTATTACCTCGACAGACTCTAAAAACAAACATTTTGCATCAGTCTTTTTGATTTATAGTAATTCAGTGTAAAGATTGTCGTATTTCCTCTACAATTATTGATATTTTAAATGACCGATCACTTATTAATTGGTAGCAAACTGGTGCAAACTGGAATCACCGTGTACAATATACTGGTGTCACCCAGTGGAAGATAAATAGAGCCGCCACATGCTGAAGATGTCTAATATTTATGTTTTACAACCTCTGCAAACTTTAAACTTCATCTTTTTGAATTATGACGACTTTTAATGATAGTTAGAGTTGATCGTTCCTCTGCAATCAATTAAATTAGCATCCGGTGGCTGCTAAGGACTAGCGATGCCTCTTCATGCTTGACGTTAAACATCCTTTATTTACATCCAGTGCAAACTCTGAAAACAAGGCCCAAGGTAGAGGAACTAGTCTTTCCTCTCATCGGCAGCAGAAGCTTGAAATCTTGAACTCAAGGTGCAGAAAAATGAAGCTACACTGTAAAAAATGCCCCCCAAAAAACTTATTTCAAGGCTCTTTTACTTTGAAATAAGTGTAAAAATCTGCCAATAGAACAAGTGAACATTTGCTTGGTCAGATTTCTTGAAATAAGACATGATATTTAGAATATTGAGGTCTTAAAATCAGCAGGGAAAACTTATTTTAAGCTATATTTTAGCAGCATTGTCACACTGAGGTGTCTTAGAATAAACCAGACATGATAAAGAATTAAATAGATGTTTGTTTTAATAAGTTTCAGCTTCTTAATTTGAGATGTGTTCAACTTATTTTAGTTGTATTATCGTGGCTCTTCTCTAGATTTAAGACCATCTTGTACTTGAAATAAGATCACACAGATTAATTGAAGCATTCTGAGATATAATGTCTTCTCACAGTTGGCTAGAAATCCTAATATTTAGTGGTGTTTGACAGCATTTGAAGGTGTTGTGTTTTAGGTGAAGCCAGCTACGCCCAAAAGGAGGTGTTTTAACTCAAAAGCAGACATTTGCTTTGATTTTTTTTACACATTTTACACATGCAGCCGTTTTCTGATATGAATTGGTGATTTTCCAATCAAATGCATTTACTTTATTTGTTAAATCCAGATTATTTATCTGATACAAACAACAGCTCAGCTTGAAACATGTATGAAATGAAATGAACCTTGTTTCTGGTAAAATACAACTAAAACAAGATCATTTCAAGATTGTTTGACTTAACAAGATATTTAAGATGCGTTGTCTTAAAACACGTCCCTCCATCTGCTGAAATGTTACTGTAAAGTGAATTTATCTTAAATCAAGTGGGTTGAGACATTTGGACTAAAAATAAGACGAATAAACTTGGTAAGATGTGGAGTTTTTGCAGTGTATCGAGCCAATTAATTTAATGACTACAATTTGGATTCAGCTTGAATCAAATAATGCAGAAACTTAACACAATATGGTGTAAATTACAAACTGCTTTATGAGGTCACGAGGTTTCTTTTTAACCTGGAACCGTGTGTTTAATTCCAGAGTAAATGTTTTCCACTCATCAGCTGTAGAAAGATGCTTCACCATGCTGGATGTATCTCCAACGACCTGCTTATTTTGCTCTCATACTAGTCTCCTATCTGCCGTCTGTATACACTGCCTGCAGTTCAGCCAGAGACTTGTGTCATGTGACGGTTGGTCGTGTAATATCGTTATTTTAAGTTTAGATTTGGGTAATTTTCCCAAAGGAACTGCACGTCAGACATCAGTTGAGGTTGAAAATCTAAAATATGACACAGTAAAAAGGGAAAAAAAAAAACGTTCTTGTTTCCGAGCCACGCTGCTTTTACTTCGCAGCTTCGGTACACAGCCTGCAGTTCAGCCGAATGGCATCTGAACTTTTGTCCTGTGATTGTTGGTCGCAGTTGAGCCACTCGTCGCTTCATAGTTGCACCGAGGAGCGCAGGATTTTTTAGTTTTTCACAGATTCTGGTTGAAGTAGATGGTCTGTTTTTGACGAATTTTAAAATGTAGGATAAAGTCAGATTACGTGATGGCTGGAGTTGGTTTGTTTGTTTGTTTGTGTGCAAAATAACTCGAAAAGTAATGGGTGGATTTGGATGAAATGTTCAGGAAATGTGTGAAACGGGACAAACAAGGAACAAAGGATGACATTTTGGGACTGATCCGGATCACCGTCTGGATCCAGGATGTTTTTTTTAATCTAAGTGTAACCAGGTGGACAATTAAATGCGGTTTACTCTAAAAGCCACCAGAGGGCACTCTTGTTTTTGGGGTAACCCCCTCTGACCACATGACATTTTGGGTCTCCACACGACAGACAGCGACAGTGACGGAGTTCTCTTTCCTTCCTGAGCGACATACGCACGGTTGGGCCGGCATTCTTATCTCCGGTTGTCTAAGAAGCTGGGAGGCTGTTAGGAGCTGCCGCGCTAGAGGCCGCGCCTGTTCATTAGGTCGGATGGGGTGAAGGCCGCATTGTCGGTAGGACATTTGAACTGTATGTAATTACATTTGTATCTGTAACGTTCCATACAAAATATGTGAATTGGGAGATTGTGTTGGGGTGGACTGAAGCTCCTTGGTGGAGGTATGAGCTCTCTGAGGGGTTTTCTAGTTTTAAATAGAACATTTAAGACATCAGTAAGGTACAAAAGTAACCTAACAAGTGTAAATATTGAGGTCGGTATAAGCTGTAGTTTTATTTATGGTGCGGTTTTAGCTCAGTAATTTACAAATTAGAGATTAAAACACTACAAAAATTATATAAAATCCTACTTTACCTGACTGTAACACATATTGAGGCTAAAATCCTAGTACAGTAGCTAAGTAGCAAAGACTCTACGGTATTAGAAATTACAGATCTTAATCAATTGTGAATTGGGAGATTGTGTTGGGGGTGGACTGAAGCTCCTTGGTGGAGGTATGAGCTCTCTGAGGGCTTTTCCAGTTTTACAGATGGAACTTCGCCTCACTCGTGATTAGTTCAAGGGCTGTCAGAGGAGTGGAAACGTGGCGATTTTTTTCTGTTCTTGCAGTTTTTATCTCTGATTTTAAAAGATAACATGTCTTTACAAACCTGCTGGTGAGTTTCGGGGTTTAAACGGTTAAAGTCTGTGGACGTTTAAGGACCTCTTTATGTGTCTCTTTGGTTCGTTTGAGATGAATCTGTGCCTCTGTGGCATCAGTCAGCGAGGCCTGACCAGCAGAAACAAAGAGAAACTGATTCGAGATGAGCCAGCGTCCACACACATGCATATTTCATGACCAAAGTGCTGCTCAGGTGTGAAACTGACGGAACGTTTTCTCCTCTGCTAAATATTTCACGTCACATCTGAGCTTTTATCGGGGAGGCGGCGGCGGAGCTTCACCTCTGACTTCTTGCAGATTTTTTTGCAAAACGCAGCACCGCAGTTGGAGCAGCTTAGACTCGGTGTGTGCAGACAGACGTGCAGCAGCAGCAGCAGCAGCAACCTGCATCTGTGGCCTGCGGCTGTTTCAGGTCAGCATAGCCTTGCTGTTGTTTTCGTATCTGCGAAGATCGGCGTCTTTACGAGGGACGTTCATGAATAACCAGCGATTATTTACACGGCGTCTTGAGCTCCTGCTGATCAGGGTTGATGAATGAAAGCAAGGAGCTGCTGTGGGGCGTAGCTGGAGAGTTTAACGGCGGTAAATGAGACGTTTTACCTTCAATCTAGAAACATGCAAAGCTGTGATGAGAGTTTTTACTTTACACTAGGGGGTGGGAATCACAGGACACCTCATGATACGATACGGATACTATCACGATACGCAATAATCAATATCACATAACGATACATCACCATATCTATAACCTGGATATATTCATACCTTGGTTCCAGTGTGTAGCATTTTTCCAAACCCTTCATTTTCGGAGGTCCTTCAAATGAACCCAGTGATGGACGTCGTAATGCTGGCGGCCATCTTTGTTTTAAACACTGTGTTAACGGCTGCAGGCTGACTTGAAACGTTAGCTGCATCTCAGCCAGGAGTTCAGGATGGTGGTGTTGCAGGTGGGTTTGCATGTTGGTGGTGTTTCCTGTGTACTTTACTTTTGCGATGCAGTTCTTGCATATGTTATAGTCTTTGTCCAGCTTGCTTGTTCCCTCAATGAAAGCCCAAATGGGTCCACACTTTGGACTTAAACGTGGATGGGGCGTCTCTTACGGTAGCGTTGCTGTCCTCCATTATACCTGTACAAACTCTTACTGGGCCGATTCATTTCCACTCATTCATGTGATAAACGCCACCATGTGGAGACATTAAGTAGTGACGCTGGGCCTTATTATATTAATTAAAGTATGGATATTTGCCGCCAGCATATCGATGCTCATATCAGACAAAGAGGGACGACTACATATCCCTGTGTTGATATTTTCTCCCACCCCTACTTTACACCTGTTTTTCTTGAAATCTAGTTTGGTAGAGTTGCGTTTATCGACTTACCTCCTCCATCTGGCATTGAGAGATGCAACACAAACTGTTGATCACTGTTTCGTTTGTTATAAAGTTTCTTTTTTTAATTTATTTGGAGCGTCAGAAACTCTTTTGGATTTGGAATAATGGACGTCTCCAGTCCCAGTTACTGTCGGTTAATTTAAAATGCAGATGCCAGATTTAACATTCCAGAAAAATATGAAAAAACTACTAAATTACATGGAGCTGATAGACTTAACTAGCATTGTGTGAAGTCTGAACGTTGATTTGTACGTAAAAGTCCTGCACTCCAGCTCTTAAAGTCAAGAAATGTAGAGTTTAACCTTCTTAAGTCGATCTTAATTTGCAAAATCAGACATGTCAGTCTGAAAAATGAAGCTCAAAGCAATCAGCTGATAAGTTGCCGAATCAATTTCAGTTTGTTAGAGCTAATCTACGATGTATTCGCTGTTGTCCTTGTTGTTTAAGGCAGAATTCAGGTTCATAATCACCGTTTCCCAAACTCTCTGCTTGTTCAGACACACAGTTTTTAAAAATCATTACTTTCGTTTGCTTTTTGAGTCACTCAGATCAGGTTTGAGTGACTCAAAAGGCCTTTTAGGCGTGGATGAGGAGCCAAAACACAGAGGAAAACATTAATTTTGTAGATTATCAGTGTTATTGTGGTTTTATTGAGTCCAGCACCTTCAGGTTTTGCAGGTTTGTGAGTGTTTCAGACGGTAATGTAAGCAACACCAGAACTTTGCCTCATAAAATAAGGTGAAATTCTCATTTACGTCTGGAAAAAAAAGGAAATAAACTCGTAAAAGTCAGCAGCAGAGACGTATTCAGCTTTGATATCCTCCCTGTTGATCGATAATTTGACTAAAAGATGTCAGAAGACGTCCATGGATCAAAAGCGGCGTGGACTTTTTTAAAAATCTCGACTTTTAAAGGCACTTTTGTACTTAAAATCTCTGTTTGAGTGACCAAAAAGGCCTTTTGCATGTGGATAATAGACCCAAACGTGGAGAAAAATGTTAGTTTTGCAGCATGACGGTGTTGATGTGGCCTTATTGAGTCCAGCAGCTTCAGGTTTTGCTGGTTTGTGAGGTTTTTTGTAGACGATAATATAACAAAAAAAGGTTCCCAGAGTGCCTAAATGCAAACAGTCACACTAGAACTTTGCCGTATTTAAATTAAAAGTCCATAAAGTGGTTTGTATTTCTGACCACCAACATGTTTCAGCCAGTAGCAGCAAGTATTGAGCTTTGATATCCTCCCAGTTGATTGATTATTTGGCCACAAGTTGAAGGAACGAGTCGACAAAACAAAAGCTTCATGGTTTCCAGAACAGAGCTGTCGCCCGTTTGAAGTGACGTCGGCCTCCATCAAACAGAGCGGCGCTGGTTCTGCTGCGTAACCCGACTGGACGACAGCTCGGATCAAAAGCATTCAGGCCGACTGAAAATCAATGTCAGGAATTTTCGCTGATGGTCCGCCGGCAGATCTGCTGCTTGTGTTGCATTAAGGTGGAAAATGAAGGTGGGCTGCAGCTAACGGAGAGCTGGGGGGGACGTATCATCCAACACTGAGAAAACAGTACAAAAAATCATATTAGAAGAGCTCTAAATTACATGTTGGGTTTACTTACACACCAGACGTTCTAATTAACACTATAGATCCCCAATAATCAATGCAGACAGTGCAGTCTGTATTGAGTACAGGGTGGACGGTCAGACAGCTAATTAGAGATCCAACAGGAGAATTTTGAAGCCAGAAATGTGAAGTTGCGAGACAAAATGCCTCGTTAGTGCAAGAAAAATGTCAAGAGTCTTCCATCGTAGCATCCTGGAAGTCCTAAAAACCCCATCCTGTTCAACCTACGCGTCCGAAAGCTAATTTTTACGCTCGTTTTCTTAAACAAGTGGTCAACCTGAGCCCCAAACTTCATCATGACTTGTGTTTACCAGACCTGTAGTGTCCAGGTTGACTGTTTGGCCAATATGTCCTCATACGACCACATTCCCATTAGCCGGACAATCCCTAGTGTTGCTTTCACAAGACGAAAAGCTCTACATCAACAGTCTTTCATAGCTTTGGACTGGCCCAACCCAATAATAACATGTGTTTACCAGACCTGTAGTGTCGAGATTGACTGTTTGGCCGATATGTCCTCATACGACCACATTCCCACTGGCCGGACAATCCCTAGTGTTACTTTAATAAGAAGAAAAGCTCTACATCAACAGTCTTTCAAAGCTTGGGACTGGCCCAACCCAATAATAACTTGTGTTTACCAGACCTGTAGTGTCGAGATTGACTGTTTGGCCAATATGCCCTCATACAACCAAAGTCCCACTGGCCGGACAATCCCTAGTGTTGCTTTCACAAGACGAAAAGCTCTACATCAACAGTCTTTCATAGCTTTGGACTGGCCCAACCCAATAATAACTTGTATTTACCAGATCTGTAGTGTCCAGGTTGACTGTTTGGCCGATATGTCCTCATACGACCACATTCCCACTGGCCGGACAATCCCTAGTGTTACTTTCATGAGACGAAAGCTCTACATCAACAGTCTTTCATAGCTTTGGACTGGCCCAACCCAATGTAGACTGTTAGATCTATCTTATTTAATGAACGTTAACTCAGTCGGTTCCAAACTAGCTGACGTGTCGAAGAAGCTGTCGATGCGGCTGCATTTTGCTCGAACGGATGCCAAAAGAGTAAACTTTGAAGTGATTCTTAGGGCTGCATTATCCCAGCTGATTGGTCGGTTCAGTAACAGTCATGAGGAGAAAAGTTCTACATCAACAGCCTACCAGGATTAATCCATTATTTTTGGACGCAAGAGGGTCAAACTACATGTGGACACCCCCACGTTTTCACAACTTTAACCTCACCCAACCTAATGGACATTGCTAGGTTTAAAGGTATGTGTCTACCGGGGCGCTACTGATGTAAAATGTTGTGGCACTTACCAACTTGATTGGTGTGCGGCTTGGCAGATGATTGGCAGTTGCTATGAAGTCCAACATGAAGCCATTGCAGGCCACATCCTTCTACAGTCACTCAAAAATTGGCTGCACCTGATTGGACGAATGCTTCATTTGTTGGCAGCTCCTAGAGTCAAACCGACAAACATGGTGGCTAATTTGGAGACTCTATCTTATACTGCTATCCTGATACGATCCAAGTCATTGAAACATTTTCTAACTGATCTGTATCGGCCTCTGTTGTTCCTTACTTATGCCCCTGAGATAAAGACGCTCTGTTTTATTGCACAAGTCCTCTGTCTGGAGGTCATTAAGCGTCACAGAAGTCTTTGTCATGGTGCCCCTTTACTAGCTAAACCCCCACAATGCTCTCCGCTTGCCAACACCAAACTGCCCGCCTCTTCGGGTCGCTACGGCATTAAACCAAGAAAGGATGCGCAACCAGATGCACGACTAATTGACAATACTTAAAGTGTGCAGTATCGAGGAAAAAGACTCGGATAAGGGACAAAACAAAAGCAAAAACCACCTGATCGGGACATCCCTAGTGAATCTGAATAATGTTCCCATTACTTACTATTCAAACCCGCTTTAATTTAGCACGTCTTCTTGCTAAGCATCACAGAAGTCTTTGTCATGGTGCCCCTTTACTAGCTAAACCCCCACAATGCTCTCTGCTTGCCAACACGGTGGTACAACCAGGTGCTACAGCTAACGTACAATACTTAAAGTGTTTTTTATCTCGGAAAAAGATATCGGGTATCAGGAGATGCTAAATATTTAATTGAATTGGAGCTAAAAAACAACATTTGAGCTGGGACATCACTTGTGAATTTGAATAATTTTCTTCTTATTGATAACGCAATATGACTTTTATTGAAACCCACCTTGTTTTAGCTCATGTCCTCTAGCTGGAGGTCATTAAGCGTCGCATAAGTCTTTGTCATGGTGCCCCTTTACTAACTAAACCCCCACAATGCTCTCTGCTTGCCAACACAGTGGTACAACCAGGCGCTACAGCTAACGTACAATACTTAAAGTCTGTATTATCTAGGAAAAAGGTATCGGGTATCAGGAGATGCTAAATGTTTAATGACTAAAAAAAAACAACATTTGTTCTGGGACACCCCTAGTGAATTTGAGTAATTTTGTTATTACTGAGAAGAAAATTTGACTATTATTCAAACCTGCCTCTATTAAACACATATCCTCTAGCTGGAGGTCATTAAGCGTCACAGAAGTCTTTGTCATGGTGCCCCTTTACTAGCTAAACCCCCACAATGCTCTCTGCTTGCCAACACGGTGGTACAACCAGGTGCTACAGCTAACGTACAGTACTTCAAGTGTGTGTTATCTTGGAAAAAGGTATCAGGTATTAGGAGACGCTAAATATTTAATCAAATTGGAGCTAAAAAAACAACATTTGGTAGAGACATCACTTGTGAATTTGAATAATTTTCTTATTATTGATAACGCAATATGACTTTTATTGAAACCCACCTTGTTTTAGCTCATGTCCTCTAGCTGGAGGTCATTAAGCGTCGCATAAGTCTTTGTCATGGTGCCCCTTTACTAGCTAAACCCCCACAATGCTCCCTGCTTGCCAACACGGTGGTACAACCAGGCGCTACAGCTAACGTACAGTACTTCAAGTGTGTGTTATCTTGGAAAAAGGTATCAGGTATCAGGAGACGCTAAATATTTAATCGAATTGGAGCTAAAAAAACAACATTTGGTCTGGGACATCCCAAGCAATTTTGAGTAATTTTCCCATTACTGATAACACAATATGACTGTTATTCAAACCCACCTTGATTTAGCTCATGTCCTCTGTCTGGAGGTCATTAAGCGTCACAGAAGTCTTTGTCATGGTGCCCCTTTACTAGCTAAACCCCGACAATGCTCTCTGCTTGCCAACACAGTGGTACAACCAGGTGCTAAAGCTAACGTACAATATTTTTAATAAACCTGAGCTGGTCTAGGTTTAGAAAAGGTTGTGCAGCTGCTGAATCTTTGCGCTATTGTGAAACGACGACGGTTATTGCAAAAGTTTTTCAGGAGTTTCCAGAGGCAGCCGTTTGAGCTGGATGCCTCTGATTTGCATAAATTAGCCTTGACCTCATATTTATGTAAATGAGGAGCAGCGAGTGTGACGCCCCATCTCCTGATGCGACGCTACCACAATGCACTGCTCCATTGTTCCCATAGACAATGAAGGGGAGGCACAGAAATGAGCACTGCAACTCGATAAACAAGCTCACATGTTCGATCATCTTAAAGTAGTCGAGCTTGATCACCAGGTTTAAGGCTTTTATCTCGACGTAGAATTCATTTAGGCTAACAGGACTACAGGTAGGCGTCCACAGATGACAAACCAATTAATCAGTTATTAAAATAGGTGGTGATTGCAGCTCTGGCAGCGTTTTGGTAGAAAACATTCCTCCAGATTCTCCTCCAAGTCCAGATTTAGCTCAACTCATCCAGGAGCTGAGTCACGGGGAGATAATGTTTGATGTCGAGGCCAATCTGTGCTTTTATTCTGCCGCAGAATTGTAATTATTCGCTGATTGTCCCGTTAAATATCGGAAGAAACGAGAGGATTTCTTCAGATGGTTTGCTCTCTTAGAACCCAAATTCAATAATATCATATTTTCAGTGGTGTAAAACGGCAAATTGTCACGTCTGAACAGCTAAAGGAGACATTTTTGAACAATAACGAGCCCCAAGACGACGGAAACGTCACTTAAACAGGCAGAAATCAGGGTTTGTGACTGGATTTAACCTTTTAATCAGGTCAGAGCGGAAATTAAGTCTAACGTTGGCAACTGATGAGCAGCTAGTGTCGTTTATTGAGCGACAACAGCAAACGTTTGCTTCATTTAGCTTCACACAGCGGACGGAGGCTTATTAGCATTAACTAGCTGTAAGGAAAAGGCTGCACAGGTGCTGCAGTAAAAGTAAAGTTTACATACGTTTAATTAAAAGAGAAACTCCTGACACGTAATACTGGATGTAGATAGATGAACTGTAATAAATAAATGATTAAATATAATTTTTTAACAGTTAATTGTATTTTTTTCTTTAGGAGTTTACCATTATTTAACAAATATACCCTTTTTTAACATAAATTACAGATTATTAACTAATAAAATCACTTAAAAAATATTTAAATGTTAACTATAAAATAATCTAAACTGAAAATATTGTTCACATTAAAAATCTGCATTTTTATGAATTTTTATATATTTTTAAAAATTGATTTATTGGCAATATATATATAATTGTACTGTATTTGTATCTGCAAATTTATTATTATTTATTTGGAAGAAAAAATATGTAAATTAGCGGTTTAATTTTTTTAAGTGTTATTTTACATGTTTTTTAAAATAACAGATCAATATCTAGTAAAATCACATTTACATATTTATTGTAAGCCCCCAAAAAAGCACAAACCTACACTGTAAATAATGTCTATATTTGCTGTTATTTGAAGGAAAAAATCTGTATATTAAGAACTTAAAATGGTGTTGTTTTGCAAAATTTAGCATTTTATATTACAGATTAATAACTAGCTCAAGTATTCATTCAAATGCTGACTTTATTTTAATATATTAATTAGTCATTTAACATTTGGCAGCATTATTACACACATTTAGCTTTATTTAAATCTGCAAAAACAGAATTTTACCCCATTTACAAGAATAAAATGCACATTAAACATGGTGTATTTTGCTTTTATTTAAAAATAACAGATTAATATCGAGTAGAAATCACAGAAACAAGCATTAATTCACATGTTGAATGTAAAACAAAGCCTAAAGTCTACATAATGTGCAGACAAGTCGTTGTTTTACTGCATTTAAATCAGCTGGAAACATAATAGATTCACACATGTCGGCTGTTTTCACCATTTTTACCGTTTTTTAACGTTGCAGGGTTTGAAAATGTAAAATAAACTGTGAATAATGAGCAGCTTTCAGTCTCCTGGATGTGAAGGTTTGCAGTATTTTGATGCTCTGTGTTGCGGTGAGCTGAGTGTGGTCCAGGGTTTCCACTGGTGGCATCTTAACCCACTGTTCCGACACCGTGGCCTGCTTTCTGCCGCTGTGGACGTGACACTCGGCTGCTGCTGTCCACATATAAATATATAAACATGAGTGTGTGTGTGTGTGTGTGTGTGTGTTGTGTCCGGTGGCTCTGCTGTGGACTCATGAGTTGTGAAGCCAGAGACTCTACAGTCCACACGGGTCTCTGCATGTGAGCCCGAAGCATGACGCATGGTTCAGTCCTGTGTGTGTGTGTTGGTGTGTGTGTGTGTGTGTGTGTGAGGCAGGTTCGGTTTCCATGGCGCCTGTTTGTGGGTGGTTCTCGGCTGCTTGTGATGATGCGATAAGAACGAGGAGATCAAATAAAAAGCTGGACGTTGAGGAAAAAGACGGCAGAGGAAACAAAACAACGACTGTAGAAAATACAGATTCTTAATTTAAGTGGAATTTATTTTATTTTTTTAACAAGGTGCGTTTATTTTAGTTTCCCTGTTGCACTTTTTAAACTGTATTTAAAAGTTACTTGAAAGAAAAGTTACGTGTATTGAGAATTAAAAATTTTAAACAATTTCTTAAACTATTATTTTACAGATTTTCCCTGTTTTGTTAAATTACACAATAATAACTCGTAAAATCTCTTAAAAAATCCAAAAAATAAAACATATTAATTTACAAGTTCTTTTTTTTTTTTTAAATCCCAACTAAACTGTACATAATGTCCACATCAAAATCTATATTTTTATAAATGGTAGAATTTGTTCTTTTATGATATTTGATTGTAAAATTGCACAAATCAAATTAAAAATGTATTTTTATTTCCATAATTTAAATTTAAAACATATAATACTTTTTGATGTTTTTGGAAATGTAATTAAATTTATTTTTAACAGTTTTTTAACCTTTATTTATTTAGTTACTTACTTAATGTTACAGTTTTTTAAATTTAAAATATATCACACTATTTTTTTAAAAATTGACTTAAAAAAAATTTAAATTTTTGTCCATTGTTTATTTATTTATTTTACAGTTTTTAAATTTAAAATATATAACTTTTAAAATGTTTTAAAATCTACTTAAATTTATTCTTAATTTTTCACCATTATTTATTTATTTAATTTTAGTTTTTAAATGTATAAAATATAACACTTGATTTCTATTTATTTATTTATTTTACAGTTTTTAACTTTAATTTCAATTCACTGTAATTTTACAGATGTGACCTGTTTTGTTAAATTACAGATTGATAACTCATAAAATCATTGATTTACATGTTGACTGTAATTGTAATAATTATAATAGTAATATAATAATTATAATTTTTTGTTCTTTTACGGTGAGCGGCCATTAAATGACACAGTTTTCCCCTTTTAAATCAGGAAAATATAATTAATTTGTTAGTTTTTTTAGAGTAGATAGACTCAGAACTTTTACTACAACATTGTTTTTATCGGTATTAAACAACCATTGACTTCTAATACAGGGCAGTTTGTGTTTCCAGCTGATGGTAAATGTCAAGTTTTAATATTTCGTGAACATAAACGAGGCTGAAGCCCATCGTTAGGGTTAAACTACAGCAGAAGGAAACGCAGCAGAACGATCGTCGGTTTTGTTGCTCAGCAGGTTTTCATTTCCAGGGTTGGAGTTTTGGTGCAGAACGGTGAAGACTGAAAGTTTTAGAAGTCCGACAAACAGGAAGCGTTACGAAACACTGCGGCAGAGCGGGACAGATCGGGGCTTGAGTAAGAGGTGCAGGTCATCCTGGGAAATGGAGGAAGTGACTAACCGGTGCAGAAGTGAAGCGATGGAAGGACTCCCAGAGACGATCCGACGGCCCAGATTGACACCAGATAGCCGCCTCTGATCTGGACCGTCTGGGCGTCTTCTTCTTCTTCTCTTTCCTCTCGTGGCAAACGAACCGCTACGTGGTTGAAGTTTGGACCAGGAAGTGTGAAGCAGGCTCCTTTTAAAAGCCAAAAACTCCCCAGGTTCTGCTGACAGTCGCTGTTTTGGTCCTCGGTGATGACTAGTGTTGGATTTCAGACGGAAGCAGTGAGTTCGTTACATAACGGGGGAATTTATACAGCAAAATCCAGAAACGTCCTCCTGCTGGAGCCTCTGACTAATGGAAATCTGCTGCTTCTCTTGGTCTGATGTGACATTAAACTGATAACATGTGAGGTTTTGGACGGAGCGTTTAAATTTACACTTAGAGAAATGTAGTCATGCTGCTTCTAGTGGTCAAAATAATGAAAGAAATCCAACTTTCACTTTGTCTTTTGTGGCGTTTTAACGGTGTCGTACTGCACAGAGGACGTCTGAGTTCTCTCTGCTGCTAGTCGTGGTTGTTGTGTTTCCATAGAGGTGCAGGGCTTCATGCTGCAGTGAAAAATGAGCCCACAGTGAGGAAAAACGTGACAGCAGCAGCAGTTTGGTAGCATCAGGGTTCAGATTGTGGTTGTTGTCTGGTGGAGCAGCGTCCCGACCGTCTGGAGGGTGGAGCCAGAGAACACGGCGCTGTGTTGGACAGCGGGCGGAGAAAGTCCGGTCTGCAGCGGGCCGCTATCGATCGCTGAGAGAGGCGAGTGTCAGCGAGGAGGAGGAAGTAATTAAACCGCCGATACAGCCGCTGACACACACTCAGCACACACACCGACATCACTCAGCACACACACCGACATATGCGCCCGTCCTGGCAGGTATCATTAGCCCACTTCTCACATCTGATGCTCCAAATCCAAGATGGCCGTCTCAGGCCTTCTCCAGGAGAGCCGTTGCTAAGCAACTCCCTCCCTGCTCTGCTGCGCTGCGAGTGGAAGATGGCGTCTCCCCGCGGACCCAGAGTGTGTGTGTGTGTGTGTGTGTGTGTGTGTTAGAGAGGAAGCAGGAATGTTGATACGCTGCTGTTCAGCTAAGAAAACACTTCACACACATCTAATAAACAACTATATATAGACAATACACACACATATATAGACACAATACACACTCATCCTGACACATAGACACAAATATGCAGTGATACACACACATATAGACACGATACACACTCATACACACACATATAGACACGATACACACTCATACACACACATATAGACACGATACACACTCACACACTCTGTATATGCACAATACACACTTATACAC
Organism: Dascyllus trimaculatus; assembly: GCA_024666655.1. Lineage (NCBI taxonomy): Eukaryota > Metazoa > Chordata > Actinopteri > Pomacentridae > Dascyllus > Dascyllus trimaculatus. The sequence goes on from CM045466.1 coordinate 3,783,042, forward strand.
ATAAATATGTACACAATACACACTCATCCTGACACATTTACACAATATTCACTCATATACACATACACACACGTATATACACATTATAAACTCACACACACATATATATGTACACAATACACACTCACACACAGATGATATAGAGTACAGACTCATACACACAATCCACACTTGCATGAAATGCATATACACAGTACACACACACACACATATATATATATATACATATATATGTATATACACAATACACACATATCCACGCAATACACACTCATACGCACACTTTTACATACACAGTACACACTTACATAAAATGCATATACACAATACACACATACATTTATATGTATACATATTACACACTCATACACACAAGCATACATACAATATACAATCATACACACACACATATATATATATATACAATACACACTCATGTGCACACATATAGAAAAACAATACACATATTTAGACACAATAAAAAGTCATACACACATATATATTCACACTACACATACATTTATATATATATATATATATATATATATATATACGCACACTCATACACACACACACATATATATAATACACACTCATAGGCACACATGTATATACACAATACACATTCATGTGCACATATAGAGAGACAATACACGCGTATATACACAATACACACATATATACACAATACACACTCATACGCACATATGCACAATACACACTCACGAACACATGCATGTACACCATACAAATTCATACAGACAATACACACTCATGTGCACACGTATATACATAATCCACACTTAACATAAAATGCATATAGACGATACACACTGATTTATACATTACTCACTCATACACGCACACACACACTTATATATATTATATATACACACAATATACACAACATACACTTATACACACACACATATATATAACACACTCAGCCACACGTGTATATGCACAATACACATTCATATGCACATATTTAGACACAATACACACTCATACTCACATGTATGTACACAATACAAACTCGTACATACACATGCAGACAGTACACACTCACACATGCATATACACAATACACACACATATATACACAATCCACACTATATAAAATGCATGTACACGATACACACACATATATTTATTTATATATACATTACTAGTCTCACACACACACACATATATATATATATATATACACATAATACACACTCACAGGCACACTTGTATATACACAACACACATTCATATGCACATATAGAGAGAGACAATACACACTCACACACACACACCTCCATCTTCCATTGCATGATGCTGCCACCTCCATGCTGGATGGTAGGTCTGGTGTTGTTGGGGTTGAAGGCCTCACCTTCACCTTCTCTCCTCCAGTCTTTGCTCCATCTGACCTCAGAACTTTCCTCCAGAAGGCCTTTTCTTTTTGATCAGTGGAGCTTTAAGGTTCTAGAGGAGGAACTTCCTTCTTCACGGAGCCCCTCAGCTCATGTGTTTGGATAATAAACAGTCATACACAGCCGAGCAGATTGAACCCAGATGTTCTGGCCGTTCTCCACAGTCACACGATGAACTGCAGACTCTGTTCTTGCTGACTCTGTTATCTATCTGCGAACGGCGCTCTGTTTTTCAGCCACAGTTCACTCAGTCCCAGCTCTTTGTTTTCTGTGTCGTATCTTTGCTTCCATATTTACTACATTTAAACCTTTTACCAGCCACGTAGGTCACTTTTGCTGTTCCTCACTGTTTATTTACCAAACACAAGTCTGTCCACGTGTGATGATGATCTGACTTTACCAGTATCCTGACAGCTGTGACGGAGCTCAGGACTCAACCTGAGGACAACCACTGTGTAACTAGAGACGAGTCCTCTAGAGCTGGACCTGAATATCCAAACATCTGGTCGTTGTTGTATCCTCCCAGCCGCCGTTGCCTCGGCTTCACTCTGCTGTCATGAGGCATTGGTTTATCTCAGGCACATATTGTGTTAATAAATAAAGAAACAAGTGGTTTTATTCTAAGTCATTGTGCCCTCCCGCCACCGCCGCAGCACGACCCGAATATTCGGATGTTCGTCGTTAATTGCGCCCGAATATCCAGAGCACAGAAATCACAGTATCCAGTATCACAGCACCTGATCCATCCTGTCTGCATGTCAGGGATCATATTCCAGTCCCTCCAGGATTTCCAGGCGTTTTTCCAGATTGTTGCTCCTAAAATGTCTGAATTCGTGGCAGCTTTTCTAAAAAATTGTGATGTAAGTTGCGATGTTTTAAACGTATTTGTTGCGATAAAATTGCAGGAGATGGTAAAAAATTGCTAAAAAGTTGCATTTTCACATCCTGGCACACGCGTGTTCACACACACACGCTCACAGCTCGTCACGTCACTTAATGAATCTAACTGACCTTCATTGTTTCAGTGCTGCCACAGATCTGGATGCAACAGCTTCATCACGGTGGTTTGTCTGGTCTGTGGTCCGCTGGTTTCACCCATTCTCCTGATATGTTTACGGTAGAAAAGTGTTTGTCAGTGGATGGTTTTGGTTTGTGTTCCACCTCAATATTCCACGGGGTGAAAACAGTTTAGCTCCGCTTTGGTGAAGAACATCAGGGAATTGTTCTGCAGTAGTTTTTGTTGCATCTGCATCTTCAAACCATAAACAAGGAAGTGAATCCGGTGATGTACGTGCATTACTGGGGACTGCTGTGATTGGTGGAACTCACGGGAGGCGGGACAAAATTGCGGAAAAGTGGTGGTGATTGGACGAAATTGCAAGGTCGCGCAGAATTCATGGAGATTGGTTGAATTAGCGTTAATCGCAAATTCCTGGAGGGACTGATTTATAATAACGACTAATTAACGTTACTGTTGCATCCATCTCTGGCTGTGGAGACGCTCACGTGGATCCTGCTGCCGTCTGATGCTACAAGTGTTTAATAAACTCAGAGGAAATGGAAGCGACGAGCTAAACTTAAGCTCCTGTTCGTCAAAACTATGACATTTATTATGGGCGAGTCTCATTAATCTGACCTGTTGGACTTTGTTTTTATCTCAGGAGAGTTTTGTTTTCCAGTTCTTTAAAGAGTAGGGGTGTAACGGTTCACAAAAATCTCCTTTCTGTACGCACCTCGCTATGGAAGTCACGGTTCGGTTTGATAAGGAACCCTCTGGAGTTGACAGACGTGCCGGTGCGTCAAAATAACACGACCTATCTAAGATGACGTAGCAGCAAGACAAGTCTCCGTTTCAACTTGTGTCCAAAGTGTGGATTTCTAACTATCTACCAGTCTTTGAATTGTGTTGATCGGCCAAGTAAAACCAGAGTTATGACCAATAATAAACACCATACTTTCTCCACGTTTGGAGCTCCTTACGGCTTTGGTCTGGTCCACTTGTTTTACTCCTTTTTCATATTTTACCAGGAAACCCAAGTGATCCCAGACGGGTGGTTTTAACGATGACGGAGCGTCTTCCAGCTCCGGCTTCTTGCTGTTAGCATTAGCCATCCTGTTAGCTAGCCATACGTCACAGAAGAGAACAAACGGTCCGTCACATCCTGTGTTCCCCTGGAAACTCCTACTTGTTTTTAGTTCCGCAATACTGTGAGACGGAGAAGGTCCAACACAACTGAGGTTCACAATTAAAACTATTCTATACATTGGACATTCTTAATAGTTTAAAAATGTTCGTACTGCGGTTCACCTCTGTACCAAACGGTTTATTGTTACACCCTTATTAAAGAGGTGAAATTGTAGAGCAAAGTGGACGTAAAAGGCGTATGAACTATATTTTCTGCTCTGTGATGTCTTTGGAGCTGAAATGCGTGATCTTTAAATCGCTTCACACGACTCGGAGTTCGTCGTCGTCTCGTGCAGATGCCGTCGGATAAAGAGAAAGCGGCGCGGGCCTGAGAGGAGCTTTTGTTTTGCAGAAATGTCCGATCCGTGGGAGATAAATCGGCAGCGAGAGCCTGCTCAGCGGAGATTTATGAACTTGATTTGCGGTCGCGAGACTCCCGCAGGAATAAACAGTCCGGGAAGCTTCTCTCTCCAGGAAGTGGTTCTGATGGAGGCTGGATTCGCTGCAGTTCCACTTTGGAGAAAGAAACGTGTCAATATTTGTTGTTTATTTTTTGCGGCTGTAACTTGTTAACTGCATCTGAGCCCCTCAAGTCATGCAGCAACCCCCCCCCTCCCCACCACCACCACCTAAAACAACAATCCGAGTGCAAACAGTCGAGTTCTTCTCTTTGCAAACTGAGTAGCTGAGGCCCCGCTCAGGTGTGATCATTTCACAGCAGCTTGAAACAAAGCCGAACACCAGCAGACGGCAAACAGAAGCGAGCCTCTCCTCTCCCCGCAGGATGTTTTTCACGTGTTTGACTCTTTATTACGAGGCTCCTCCAGTAGTATGGACGTGTTTACAGTCAGGTCGTCTTCAAAAACACTCTCAGAACACCAGCAGTGATCTATTGTCTGTGGAGCTTATTCATACAGAGCTCTATTGTTGTCCAAAAAACAAATGGATTAGCCGACGTGTTTTAACTCAATCCCTCATCCTGCCACGAGAAATACTCACTCAAGCACTGGATTAATCCGCTGCTGAAAATAGTCCCCAGTAGACGCACTTGTGTCACTGATACCCGGCTGTTTAGGAAATAGATTACAGATTCACGTCTTTAGCAGAACGGTGTTACGTCAGCTGGTACTTTTCATGGCATTTGTTTCCATTAACATAAACCTCCAGGCTTGTTCTTTAATTTGGACAATAATTTGGACGTAGAAACAGCGTTTATTGAAGTAATACGAGTTTTAAGGGATGAAAGTTTCAGACTGTGATGATTAGAAGTGACTTCAAGGAGCAAATGAAGGTAGGAACCAGGACAGAACTGGACCAGTGGTGGTTGAGAAGAGTTAACAGATGGTCGATGATCCAGAAGGATGATGTGGGGACGGATTGGCTCAGAGATCATTGGACAAGTGTGGTGATGTTGGAATTGTGGGTCAAGTGCTTTTTACGTCCGCCAAGGAGGTTATGTGATGGCCGGCGTTGGTTTGTTTGTTTGTGTTCAAAATAACTCAAAAACTCATGGACGGATTTGGATGTAATTTTCAGGAAATGTGTGAAATGAGACAAAGAACAAATGATAAAAATTTTGGGACTGATCTGGATCACTGTCTGGGTCCAGGAATATTTTTAATGTAAGTGTAACCAGGTGGACAATTAAATGTGGTTTACTCTAAAAGCCACCAGAGGGCACTCTTGTTTTTGGGGTAACTCCCTCTGACCACATGACATTTTGGGTCTCCACGCGACAGACAGCGACAGTGACGGACTTCTCTTTCCTTCCTGAGCGACATACGCACGGTTGGGCCGGCATTCTTATCTCCGGTTGTCTAAGACAGTGGTTCTCAACTGGTGGGTCGGGACCCAAAAGTGGGTCGCAAAGCCATTTTCAGAAGGTTCCAGAAGCATGGCCCCCAAAAAATATAGTAGTGTGAAGTCTTTTATTTTAAAGAATGTGTTTCTGATGACACAGTTTGCTTTCAACAGCAGGATATTTAGTGATGGTGACACCAGTAGTTGTCCACTATTAACCTTTAGATTGGGCTCTGCCAGCTTATAGGAGAAATTTATGCTGAAACGTGCCAAAAATGAACCAAAATGTGCTCAGAATCTGTCAAAATGGACCAAAATATGCCCAAAAACTTGGCAAAAACGTCCAAATCTACCAAAATGAGCAAAAAAAGCCAACATTTTCCTAAATTGTATCAAAATGCGTTGAGACTACACCCAAATAAACCTTAATTTGTTAACAGGAACAGCAAACTTCAAAAATTTGGGCCGCGACTGTTATTAATAAAGACATAGTGGGTCCTGAGGCTGGACCAGTTGAGACGCACTGGTCTAAGAAGCTGGGAGGCTGTTAGGAGCTGCCGCGCTAGAGGCCGCGTCTGTTCATTAGGTCGGCTGGGGTGAAGGCCGCATTGTCGGTATCGATATGCAGTGCCAGTGTATCGATAGTCTTGAGTTGATTAAACTTGAAGCCATTCTGCATCCAGGAGTCTTTGCTACTAGAAAATAGCAGATTACATTTTAAAAAGAGATGAAAATAAACACAAATAAACACAAAATGATCACAAAGACACACAAAAAAAGGAGATTACAACTAACAGAGATGAAGCACAAACAATGCAAATGGAGGCCAACAATTACAAAGGCACGAAGTTACTTCAAACAAAGGCTGAAACCAAGATTCACAAAACGGCATAACATCAAATAAAATAAAAAAACTTGTAATAAAAATGCTTTAGATTGTCCTGCAGTTTATTTGCAGGTTGCAGGTGTTTGGTAAAGGCCTGTTTCCAAGGCTCTTATTGTGAAAAGTCATCCTCTTCCCCCAACTGGATTCCACTTAGCGCTCCGTCTCTGGTAATCAAATGACAATCAATAATTAGCCAACTGGTGTGAGTCGGTTTAGCAGCTCTTAATTGGGACCAACCAGGAAGTATCAGCTCGCGTTAGCCCCGCGGGTCCCGGGATTGATGGGTGTCGGATACAAAGGGGGCAGCCGCAGTCAGGAATTGGTAACACAGCTTTGTGGGGCTTATTGTGGACTGAATACCAGTTAACAACCTGTGCTTTAATGGATTAATCCTGGGAGGTTGTTGGTGTGGAGCAGTTCTCTTTATTAAAGTAGCACCGGTGATCCTCCAACCAGAGATATTGGGTCGATTAAGATCAAATCGACCAACAGCTGTAGTCTCAAAGTCACGAAGTCATGGAAAGGAAGGTTTTCACTCGGTTGAACTCGGTTAATTAAAGTTTCAACACCACTACAAACCCAGACAATGATTCCACCAATGCTAATCTGTAAATTCATCCTCTGTAGATTTAAATCTTCTTGTTTCATGTTGGACGAATGAGGTTTACTCCACCGATCATCACCTTTGGTCTTCCAGGTGCATCTTTTGCACTGTAATAGTATAGAAGGTGTCCAGCGTTACTGCCGAGCCTCGTCTTGCAGTTTGACTGAGTGGATCCTGCAGTTAAATAGGGGTTGTTGTGTTTCAGTCTGCAGGTTTCAGGCTCCATTCGTTTGCTCCTCTTGAAGTTTAATCCTCTTATTTCGTGTGGGACAGATGACTCACCAGCAACGTCATCTTTGGTCTTCCGGGCTTCAATCTGAGTCCATGTTCCGTCTCTGAAGCTAAACTCTGACACCAGAGATGGAGGGGTTTCCAATGACTCCTGTAGCTCTTAATCTTCTATGATGGAGTCACTGGAACCCATCAGTGTCTGTCAAAATACATCATTGCTAATATTTGGCTAAACATCCTCAGTTGGGTGTTTTTGGTTTCTGTCCACAAGCTTCTGGTTTATGTTTGACTCCTCTGGACAGAATTGGTTTAGTTCACCTAAGTGTGTTGTCTTTCTGACTCAGACTTGTTTCTTCAGGTTCTTGATGAGGTTTAAGTCAGGACTTTTGGTAGACTAGTCTAGAACCTTCATTCTAGCCTGATTTAACCACTTTTAATATGTGTTTGGGGTCATTGTCTTGTTGAACCACCAAACAGTGTCCAAGGTCCAACCTTCTGGCTGATGATTTTAGGTGTTCCTGAAGAATGTAGAGTTAATCTTCCTTCTTCATTATTATATTTATGTTTTGTATAGCACCAAATCAGCCCCGGAGCATGATGCTGCCACCACCATGCTTGACTATAGGTTTGGTGTTCTTGGGGTTAAAGGCCTCACCTTCACAAGTTTCTAGTCGTATCTTTGACTACTTTCAACAGAATTGGTATAGTTCAACTAAATACTAAATGTGTTGTCTTTCTGACATAGACTTGTGTCGTCAACACAGTCCACAGGTTCTTGATGTGGTTTAAGTCAGGACTTTGGGGGAACAAGTCTAAAACCTTCATTCTAGCCTGATTTATCCACTTTTAATGTGTTTGGCATCATTGTCTTGCTGAACCACCAAACTGTGTCCAAGGTCCAACCTTCTGGCTGATGATTTCAGGTATTCTTGAAGAATGTAAAGGTAGCCCTCCTTCCTACTTCATATAAACACCAAAACAGCCCCAGAGCATGATACTGCCACCTCCATGCTTGACTATAGCTTTGGTGTTCTTGGGGTTAAAGGCCTCACCTTCACCGGTTTCTAGTCGTATCTTTGACTCATTTCAACAGAATTGGTTTCAGTTCACCTAAATGTGTTGTATTCCTGACTCAGACTTGTTTCTTCAGGTTCTTGATGGGTTTAAGTCAAGACTTTGGGGGGACCAGTCTAAAACCTTCATTCTAGCCTGATTTATCCCATTTTAATGTGTGTTTGGTCTCACTGTCTTGTTGAAACACCCAACTGTGTCCAAGATCAACCATCTGGCTGATGATTTCAGGTTTAGTCCTCCTTTTCCATTATTCTGTTTACTTTGTGTAAAGCAACAAAACAGCCCCGGAGCATGATGCTGCCACCTCCATGCTTGACTATAGCTTTGGTGTTCTTGGGGTTAAAGGCCTCACCTTCACAAGTTTCTAGTCGTATCTTTGACTCCTTTCAACAGAATTGGTTTAGTTCACCTAAGTGTGTTGTCGTTCTGACTCAGACTTGTTTCTTCAGGTTCTTGATGTGGTTTAAGTCAAGACTTTGGGGGAAACAAGTGTAAAACCTTCATTCTGGCCTGATTTATCCCATTTTAATGTGTGTTTGGCCTCACTGTCTTGTTGAAACACCCAACTGCGTCCAAGGTCCAACCATCTGGCTGATGATTTTAGGTTTAATCCTCCTTCTCCATTATTCTATTTACATTTTTTGTAAAGCACCAAAACAGCAGCGGAGCATGATAATGCCACCTCCATGCTTGACGCTTTGGTGTTCTTGGGGTTAAAGGCCTCACCTTCACAGGTTTCTAGTCGTATCTTTGACTCCTTTCAACAGAATTGGTTTAGTTCACCTAAGTGTGTTGTCGTTCTGACTCAGACTTGTTTCTTCAGGTTCTTGATGTGGTTTAAGTCAAGACTTTGGGGGGACCAGTCTAAAACCTTCATTCTGGCCTGATTTATCCCATTTTAATGTGTGTTTGGTCTCACTGTCTTGTTGAAACACCCAACTGCGTCCTAGGTCCAACCATCTGGCTGATGATTTTAGGTTTAATCCTCCTTCTTCATTATTCTATTTACTTTGTGTAAAACAACAAAACAGCCCCAGAGCATGATACCGCCACCTCCATGCTTGACTATAGCTTTGGTGTTCTTGGGGTTAAAGGCCTCACCTTCACAAGTTTCTAGTCGTATCTTTGACTCCTTTCAACAGAATTGGTTTAGTTCACCTAAGTGTGTTGTCGTTCTGACTCAGACTTGTTTCTTCAGGTTCTTGATGTGGTTTAAGTCAAGACTTTGGGGGAAACAAGTCTAAAACCTTCATTCTGGCCTGATTTATCCCATTTTAATGTGTGTTTGGCCTCACTGTCTTGTTGAAACACCCAACTGCGTCCAAGGTCCAACCATCTGGCTGATGATTTTAGGTTTAATCCTCCTTCTCCATTATTCTATTTACATTTTTTGTAAAGCACCAAAACAGCAGCGGAGCATGATAATGCCACCTCCATGCTTGACGCTTTGGTGTTCTTGGGGTTAAAGGCCTCACCTTCACAGGTTTCTAGTCGTATCTTTGACTCCTTTCAACAGAATTGGTTTAGTTCACCTAAGTGTGTTGTCGTTCTGACTCAGACTTGTTTCTTCAGGTTCTTGATGGGTTTAAGTCAAGACTTTGGGGGGACCAGTCTAAAACCTTCATTCTAGCCTGATTGATCCCATTTTAATGTGTGTTTGGGCTCATTGTCTTGTTGAAACACCCAACTGTGTCCACGATCAACCTTTTTGCTGATGATTTCAGGTTTAATCCTCCTTCTTCATTATTCTGTTTACTTTGTGTAAAGCAACAAAACAGCCCCAGAGTATGATACCGCCACCTCCATGCTTGACGCTTTGGTGTTCTTGGGGTTAAAGGCCTCACCTTCACAGGTTTCTAGTCGTATCTTTGACTCATTTCAACAGAATTGGTTTAGTTCACCTAAGTGTGTTGTCGTTCTGACTCAGACTTGTTTCTTCAGGTTCTTGATGAGGTTTAAGTCAAGACTTTGGGGGAAACAAGTCTAAAACCTTCATTCTGGCCTGATTTATCCCATTTTAATGTGTGTTTGGCCTCACTGTCTTGTTGAAACACCCAACTGCATCCAAGGTCCGACCTTCTGGCTGATGATTTTAGGTTTAATCCTCCTTCTCCATTATTTTATTTACTTTGTGTAAAGCAACAAATCAGCCCCAGAGCATGATACCGCCACCTCCATGCTTGACGCCTTGGTGTTCATGAGGTTAAAGGCCTCACCTTCCCTCCTCCAAACATATTCCTGCTCATTTTCGTTTCCATGTTCCGTCTCTGAAGCTAAACTCTGACACCAGAGATGGAGGAAAAACTGAAGCCGTGGTGCTTTAAAGTGAATATCAAGTGCGGCCGAGGCCTCGGCAACAAACAGAAAGTCGGCTCCACTGTGATCCATTATAATAACGAGCCGACACATTACCATACGTCCTTGAGAGCTTCTGTATATGTGAACGTTCCTCCTGTTTTCCTCATTCCCATCATTATTCATCATTCTGCATGTGTTTTATTTCTGTTCCGCATTCTTCTGTTTAATTAACCGTCAAGACACAGACATTAAAAGACTGGGAGAGACAGAAGAGGTTGACAGGAAGAGATTTAAGCCAAAGCAAAACATGTTTAATGGATTAAATAGTAATTAGCTGAGCAGAAACAGCCTCCTCTGTCTCGCTCACTCTCTTATTTATCTCTATCTGTTCGCAGGGGACATCACTCAGAAGGGTTATGAGAAGAAGAGGTCCAAGCTGATCAGGGCATATGTTCCCCATGCTGGAGGTAATTTAGCGACCTCTTGACCCCCAACACACACCAGCTCAGCCCACAGCATCGATCCGCTATCATGACAAACACAGCCGCCATGATTCAGTGAATGTAGGTTAGGAGTCCCTGGAGCTCAGCTTGGGCCTGCTCCTCCACAGTCGCCGCCTCCAAACAGCCGGTCTGGCCGTTTATCTCTGCGGTTTAGCGGCGCTGAGGGATGTTCTGTCAGACAGCACAGATAACCTGCATTCTTATGATTTCATCTGTGTCACTTATTTTGTGTTGTGGACTCAGAAAAATATGAGTTTTTCTGCAAATCATCTCCATGTTTGTGTTTTCCCTTTACGGCACCGGATCTACTGCTTTTGTCAAACGTGTCTGTGCATATCTGTGTGTGTGTGTGTGTGTGTGTGTGTGTGTCTATATATATGTGTGTGTGTGTGTGTGTGTGCGTCCGTCCGCCTGCTCGCCTGCTGCCTCTGTAGGTATGGAAGGTCCGATGTCCCACCGGGCTCCACTCGGACCTCCGTCTGCTGCCAGGTTCCACCGACGGAGAACCTCCGGTACCAGAGATGAACGCTACCGATCAGGTACCAGAACTACACACTTAACGTAAACCACTGCCTAGAATAATAATAATAATAATAATAATAATAATAGCGATGATAAAATAATAATAATAATGATATAATAATGATAATAGCAACAACAATAATAATAATAGTAATAGTAATAAAAATAGTAATGATGATATTAATAATAATGTTGATGATAATGATAAAAATAATAATGATATAAATGATAATGATATAATGATAATAATAATAATAATGTTAATAATAGTATTAATGATAATAAAAATAATAATCATCATGATTTTAATAATAATAATAATGATTATAATAATAATTAAGATAATAATAATAATAATAATGACAATAATAATAATGATAATAAAAATAAAAATGGTGATGATGATAATAATAATAGTAATTATTGTAATGATTATAATAACAATGATAAGATAATAATAATAATAGTAATACAAATAGTAATGATAATAATAATAATAAAAATAGAAATAATAATAATAACAATAATAATAGTAATACAAATAGTAATGATAATAATAATAATAAAAATAATAATAATAATAATAAAAATAATAATAATAGTAATACAAATAGTAATGATAATAATAATAATAATAATGATAATGATAAAAAATTCAACCTGACATGAGAAGAAATGTCCTGAAAACTCCTTACTGTTGCTCGTGAATAATTTTCTGTTAAAAGTTGTATACAAAAATAATTTTATAAGGTCTAATAACCTCATCACTTCACCTTCACGGCTTGTAGCACATTGTCTACCTGACAACGATGGGAAGAGGCATCCATTATGTTTTGTATCGCTAATGACTTATTGATGCTAAGGGTTCACGTGCACACGAGAAACTTAGATGATAGCCCCTTGACACCTGAATTTATTTACAATTATATAAAAACAATAATTTTATGTGTTTTTTATTTCAAGTTGATGTTAAATTAAGTGGAGATTGTTAATTTGTCTATAGCACATATAGTAGATATAAAGGTGTAATGCAAAAGGCATTAATGGTAAAAAAAATATTTTATTGATGCCGCAAATGCCGTTCAAACCGGTCCTAAGAGAAACCGGTGCTTGCAAAAGGTTCCTAGATATGCACTGAATATGCACGAACCAGCATTGGGGGAATGCATGCGCTATCTCGACTGCAGCGGTACGTTGCAAATTTGCGACAACCGGCGTTAAGGGGTTATTTTTTCTGCCAACGTCCCTTTAGGGGCTCTGTAGATTTCAAAGAATGTTTTATAGATTTAGTGCTTTAATGTCAAAGAATGTCAGGTTTTTCATGGGAGTTTACTTTTCACTTTAATATTTTTTATTCTCAAAATTTTGCCACCTTAACTTCTGAGAATCACCTGGTTTTGTCTGATAAATTAACTACTTTTTATTTACTTGTAATATCTTTTATTTTTTATCATTCTGACGTATTTACTAATTAAATACATTTATTAATTTTCTAAATTTGTGTTTTTTTTCTTGTAAATTTATGGGGTTTTTTTTTGTAAAATTGCCGTTTTATCCTCAGAGAATATTGGAGTTTTTGTTTTATAGATTTACGGCTTTAATTTCAAAGAACGTCAGAGGTTTTCATGGGAATTTATCACTTTAATATTTTTTATTCTCAAAATTTTACCACCTTAACCTCCGAGAACAACCCGGTTTTTGTCGTATAAATTAACTACTTTTTATTTACTTGTAATATTATTTATTTTTTATTGTTTTAACTTATTTATTAATTAAATACATTTATTAGTTTGTTAAATTTGTGGGGTTTTTTCTTGTAAATTTACTACTTTATTTTCAGAGAATATCCTTATTTTGGTTTTATAGCTTTGTTGTAACATCACCGCCTTAGTCTCAGACAGTATTTGGTTTTATTTCTGGTAAATTTGCCGCCTTAACCTCCGAGAGCGTCCACAGTTTTCACCCTAATAGCACCTCGATATCTGGTTATTAATTCTCAGGAAACAAGAGAATTAAACCCAGAGTCAGAAGTCAGCTTTCACTGGTGTTTATGCCTAATTGTCGTTGCCGTGCAGCTCCACACAGCGCTCATCTCTGGCTTCCTTCTCCTCAGACGTCCACACTGAGGCGGTTCAGGCCGTTCTGGCGCGACACGTGGAGAGGAAGGTCGCCGTGCCGATGCCGTCGAAGCGGCGATCGCTGGTGGTGCAGACCTCCATGGACGCCTACACTCCCCCAGGTGACGACAAGCACACACACACACACACACACACACACACTTATAGCGTTAGATCTGCTGAGGGGAAGTCAATCAGACTCTCAGATTAGCTCCGTTAACAGCAGCCGCCTCCTACCTGTGTCGCTGCTCCGTCACCAACACATCTGTAAACTGCTGTCTGAGCTGAGCTGAGCCTGAGGTCTGACCCTGGAGCGTCGCCCAGACAGGATTAAGCCTCTAACGCCGCCCCTCGGCTTCCTCAGAAAAACTGCAGAGACGCACATTTTCTGCGGCGTGAAAAACCCGTCGAGTCAGAACGAAGCAGAGAGCCAGAAAGACGCTTTAAAGACAGGAAACCAGCGAGCAGCCTGTCAGGGCCTCTGGCTGGGCGACCTCCTCCTCTAGATGGAGCTCGTCAGGTTGAGGTTAATCAGAGCTGATGCTTAGTTTTGACGTTGATTGAATTTTAATGAAGGAGGTGCAACAACTCTGCTCTCCGCTAATTCGCTGTTTAACCTTCGAGGGGTTTTTAAACGAAGCCGACGTCCAGCCAAAGGTCTGAGGCTGCTTGGAGGACAGTTTTTGTCTCGTGTGATTTAGTTTCTTCTAAATTTGCCGCTTTAATCTCAGAACACATCCTTGTTTTTTCAGTTAAATCAATCCCAGACAACGAGGTACTTTTCTTGTAAATTTGCTCCTTGTTTTTCTTTTACCAACTTAATCCTAATCTCACCTCAATCTCAGATCATTTTCTCTTTTTTCCCACTTATTTTTGCCAGTTTAATCTCACAGAATATGAGTTTCTATTGTGAATTTACTGCTTCAATCTTATGGAACAATTGAGTTTTTTTTTTTATCGTAAAATAGTATTTTTTTCTTCCCATTTTCCCTTTAATCTCAGAGAAAATCCTAGTTTTTTCTCATATTTTTTGTCGTTTTTCTTGTGTGTTTGCCGCATTAATCTCAGAGAATATCCAAGTTTTTGTCTCATGAATTTTAAATTTAGCTTCCTGTAAAATGACCACTTTAATCTCAGAGAATATCCTCGTTTTTTCCTCTTGATTTAATCCCAGAGAAAGTTTTTTCTTCTAAATTTTCCACTTTAATCTCAGAGAATATGTGAGTTTTGTTTTCTAGTAAATTTACCACCTTAAGCTGAGGGAATATTTGATTATATTTCTCTTTAATTTGCCACTTTAATCCCAGAGAATTATCTTTTTCCTTGTAAATTTACCACCATAATCTCAGAGAATATCCTTGTTTTGTCTGTTAAATTTGTATGTTTTTTCTAGTAAATTTACCACCTTAAGCTGAGAGAATGTTTAGTTTTATTTCTCATAGATATGCCACCTTAAACTAGTTGTGAGAATAAGAATTTTTTCTCGTAAGTCTCAGAAAACATCCTTGTTTTTTCTCTTCAATTAGTAAATTTATTCTTGTAGATTTGCCACTTTAATCTTAGACTGTATTTGTATATTTTTCTAGTAAATTTACCTCCTTAAGCTAGAAAATATTTGATTTTATTTCTCTTAAATCTGTCGTCTTAATCCCAGAATAGTTTTTTTGTTGTTTTAAATTATAACGCTTTAATCCCAGAAAATATCTAAATTTTTTCATGTAAATTTGTTTATTTTTTACTGTAAATTTACCAATTGAATCCCAGCCAACATGTTTTTTTTCTTGTAAATTACTCACTTTAATCTCAGAAAAGAGCCTTGCTTTTTTTTAGTAAATTTACCACCTTAAACTGAAAAGATATTTGATTTTATTTCTCTTAAATCTGCCGTCTTAATCCCAGAGAATAATTATTATTATTATTTTTTTTTTTTTGGTAAATTTACCGCTTCAATCTTACAGAACAGTTGTTTTTTTGTCGTAAAATAGTATTTTTTTCCTTCCCATTTCCCCTTTAATCTCAGAGAAAATCCTTGTTTTTTCTCATATTTTTTGTCATTTTTCTTGACTTTAATTAATTTTTCATGTAAATTTGTTTACTTTTTCTTGTAAATTTTCCACTTTAATCTTAGAAAATATCTGGTTATTTTCTTGAAAAATAACCACTTTAATCTCAGAAAATATACTTATTTTTTTCCTCTTAAATTTGCCACTTTAATCCCAGAGAATATCCAAGTTTATTCTCTTAAATTTGTATATTTGTTCTTGTAAATTTACCCCTTTAATTCCAGAGAATATTTGATTTTTTTCTTGAATATTTCCCCCCTTATGTCAGCGAAATACCACCTTAAACCCAAAGACTAGACTTGTTGTTTTCCCGTTAATATGCATGTTTGTTTTTATTTTTCTTGTAAATTTCCCAGTCTAATCTCTGCAAATATACGAATATTGATCTCATAAATGTACCTCCTCATACTGACAGATTAATTGATTTTATTTCTCATAAATCTCAGAGAATATCCTGATTTGTTCTTGTAAATTTACCAGAAACAGTCCCTCAGACGTCTGAGCCGTTCCTCTTATTATCGGCCCTCTCCTTCGGCTGACGTCCCGACTGCACTGTCCTGGCCTTTAAACTCCAGATGTCTCCTCACATCCTCGTTTCTGGGTCTGATGTTCGCGCTGTGAGCTCATCTAGAAGCAGTAAATTCTCCCTCTGAAGTGCAGCCTGGAGCTTCACAGCTTTAAGTCATTTGCTTCTTGTTTCGGCCTTAAACTGACTGATTATTGACGTTTGGAGCTGCAGAACTCGTTGCTTCAGTCACAAAACAGCTTCACAACCTCATCAACAAACAAACAAACACGTCTGCGATCGATCAATAACAGATGAATACCAGATGATCAGCATATGAATTAATGATAACTTAAGAGCTCCCGATTGATTTTGCTTTAGCAGAGTTTGATTGTACGGGTTGCAGAAATAGAGCGACATGCTGTATTTACATATTACACACTATGCTAATATGCTAAGATAACAGGCTCGGACCTCATGTTGAGCCCTCAGCAAGAAAGCAAACAAGCATTGAAATGTTCCTCTAATGTTGTATGAAGGTTATATCGACAGTTAGCTTAGCATAAAGCCTGGAAGTGGCTGATACGAAAACCAACCTAGCAGCAGCATTGTTTAATCTATTAGCAAGAAACCATTGGAGACTTTATGCTGAGATGCTAAGCTAACTAGCTCAGATCTCATGTCGAACCATCAGCAAGAAAACAAACAAGCGTTGAAATGTTCCTCTAATGTTGTATGAAAGTTAAACAGACAGTTAGCTTACCATAAAGTCTGGAAACGGCTAATAAGAAAACCAACTTAGCAGCAGCATTGTTTAATCTATTAGCAAGAAACCATTGGAGACTTTATGCTGAGATGCTAAGCTAACTAGCTCATATCTCATGTCGAACCATCAGCAAGAAAGCAAACAAGTGTGAAAATGTTGTACGAAGGTTAATTAGATGGTTAGCTTAGCGTAAAGTCTGGAAACGGCTAATAAGAAAACCAACCTAGCACCAGCATTGCCTAATCTATTAGCAGGAAACCTTTGGAGACTTTATGCGAAGATGTTAAGCTAACGAGCTCACACCTCATGTCGAACCCTCGACAAGAAAGCAAACAAACGTTGAAATGTTCCGCTAATGTTGTATTAAGGTTAAATAGACAGTTAGCTTAGCGTAAGTCAGGAAATGGCTAATAAGAAAACCAACCTAGCATTAGCAGGAGCATTGTTTAATCTATTAGCAGGAAACCATTGGAGACATTATGCTGAGATGCTAAGCTAACTGACTCAGACCTCATGTAGAACCCTCAGCAACAGAGCAAACAAGTGTTGAAATGTTCCCCTAATGTTACACGAAGGTTAAGTAAACAGTTAGCATAAAATCTAAACATATCAATAAAAAAAAACAATCTAGCAGCAGCATTGTTCAATCTATTAGCAGAAAACCGGTGGAGACTTTATGCTAATATGCTAAGCTAACTAGCTCTGACCTCATGTCTGACGTTCAGCAACAAAGCAAACAAGCCTTGAAATGTTCCTCTAATATTGTACGAAGGTTTAATAGACATTTAGCTTAGCGTATGTCTGGAAATGGCTAAGAAGAAGGCCAACCTAGCATTAGCAACATAGTGTAACATATTAGCAGGAAACCATTGGAGACTTTATGTTAAGATGCTAAGCTAACAGGCTCTGACCTCATGTAGAACCCTCAGCAACAAAGCAAACAAGCGTTAAAATGTTGTACGAAGGTTAATTAGACAGTTAGCTTAGCATAAAGTCTGGAAACAGTGAATAAGAAAACCAGCTTAGCATTAGCATTGTTTAATCAATTAGCAGGAAACCAGTGGAGACTTTATGCTAAGATGCTAAGCTAACGGGTCAGACCTCATGTAGAAACCTCAGCAACAAAGCAAACAAACGTTGAAATGTTCCTCTAATGTTACACAAAGGTTAATTAGACAGCTAGCTTAGCATAAAGCCTGGAAATGGCTGATAAGAAAACCAACCTAGCATTAGTAGCATTGTTTAATCTATTAGCAGGAAACCAGTGAAGACTTTATGCTGAGATGCTAAGCTAGCTAGCTATATAATGCATTGAAATGTTCCTTTAATGTTGTACATAGGTTTTTTTCTGTTTACCTGCTCATGTGTTCATGTTTTTATAATGCTGTACGAAGGTTTTGCACTAACGAATAATGGCGGCTGCTGACTCTCACCAGGCCTGTCCCCCCTGTGCTCAGACTCGTCGTCGGGCTCCGAGGAGGAGGCGGGGCCAGGTGACGACATGTCGGGCATGGAGCACTGGATGAGCCGCCCGTCACAGTTAGGCCCCGCCCACCTGGGCTCCACCTCCTCCTCGTCCTCGTCCACTCAGAGCGGCGGCAGCGGGAACGCCGGGCGGCTGGCCGACTCGCTGGCGCACACGCACATCTCGCACCTGGCGCACACACACCTGGCGCACACACACCTGGGCCAGTCGCACCACCAGCAGAGCCACCTGTCGCAGTCGCACCACGGTAAGACTTAGTCTGGTTTATTATCCTGGTTTATTTATCCTGGTTTATTATCCTAGTTTATTAATCCTGGTTTAATATCCTGGTTTATTATTCAGGTTTATTTATTCTGGTTTATCTATCCTGGTTTATTTATCCTGGTTTACTATCCTGGTTTATTTATCCTGGTTTAATATCCTGGTTTATCTATCCTAGTTTATTTATCCTGGTTTATTTATCCTACTTTATTATCCTGGTTTACTTATTTTGGTTTATTATCCTGGTTTATCTATCCTGGTTTATTAATCCTGGTTTATTATCCCAGTTTATCTATCCCGGTTCAATATCCTGGTTTATTTATCCTGGTTTATCTATCCTGGTTTATTATCCTGGTTATTAATCCTGGTTTATTATCCCAGTTTATTTATCCTGGTTTAATATCCTGGTTTATTATCCTGGTTTATTTATCCTGGTTTATCTATCCTGGTTTATTATCCTGGTTATTAATCCTGGTTTATTATCCCAGTTTATTTATCCTGGTTTAATATCCTGGTTTATTATCCTGGTTTATCTATCCTGGTTTATTTATCCTGGTTTATCTATCCTGGTTTATTGTCATGGTTTATTAATCCTGGTTTATTATCCTGGTTTATTTATCCTGGTTTATTATCCTGGTTTATTTATCCTGGTTTAATATCCTGGTTTATCTATCCTAGTTTATTTATCCTGGTTTAATATCCTGGTTTGTTTATCCTGGTTTATTAATCCTGGTTTATTATCCTGGTTTATTAATCCTGGTTTATTATCCTGGTTTATTTATCCTGGTTTAATATCCTGGTTTATTATCCTGGTTTATTTATCCTGGTTTAATATTCTGGTTTATTATCCTGGTTTATTATCCTGGTTTATTATCCCAGTTTATTTATCCTGGTTTAATATCCTGGTTTATCTATCCTGGTTTATTAATCCTGGTTTATTATCCCAGTTTATCTATCCCGGTTTATTTATCCTGGTTTATCTATCCTGGTTTATTATCCTGGTTTATTTATCCTGGTTTATTATCCTGGTTTATTTATCCTGGTTTGATATCCTGGTTTATTATCCTGGTTTATTTATCCTGGTTTAATATCTTGGTTTATTTATCCTGGTTTGATATCCTGGTTTATTATCCTGGTTTATTTATCCTGGTTTAATATCTTGGTTTATTATCCTGGTTTAATATCCTGGTTTATTATCCCAGTTTATTTATCCTGGTTTAATATCCTGGTTTATCTATCCTGGTTTATTAATCCTGGTTTATTATCCCAGTTTATCTATCCCGGTTTATTTATCCTGGTTTATCTATCCTGGTTTATTATCCTGGTTTATTATCCCAGTTTATCTATCCCGGTTTATTTATCCTGGTTTATCTATCCTGGTTTATTTATCCTGGTTTATTATCCTGGTTTATTTATCCTGTTTTAATATCCTGGTTTATCTATCCTGGTTTATTTATCCTGGTTTAATATCCTGGTTTATTATCCCAGTTTATTTATCCTGGTTTAATATCCTGGTTTATCTATCCTGGTTTATTATCCCAGTTTATCTATCCTGGTTTATTTATCCCAGTTTATTATCCTGGTTTGATATCCTGGTTTATTATCCTGGTTTATTTATCCTGGTTTAATATCCTGGTTTATTATCCTGGTTTATTTATCCTGGTTTAATATCCTGGTTTATCTATCCTGGTTTATTTATCCTGGTTTATCTATCCTGGTTTATTTATCCTGGTTTATTTATCTAGGTTTATTATCTTGGTTTAATATCCTGGTTTAATATCCTGATTTAATATCCTGGTTTATTTATCCTGGTTTATTTATCCAGGTATATTATCTTGGTTTAATATCCTAGTTTATTATCCTGTTTTTTTATCCTGGTTTATTTTTCTGGTTTAATATCTGGTTTATTTATCCTGGTTAACATAACATAACAATAAAATATGTAAAGCATGTTTTATATGCAAATTAAAGTAGTTTTCTCATTTCCAGCATGTACATATAAATGCAGCTGCCAGCGGACCTTCACAATAAGAGTCAACATAATAATATGTTAATTCCACTACAGAGGAGACAGTATGTGGATATATCAGTACTGGCAGTTGGACAAAATGACTTAGAAAACATAGAATATTTGCAAAAATCCAGTTTCGTGCTTCTGTATTAAAAACAGAGATTTTGTCAAGTGAACAAGGTCCATTTAGTCGATGTTCTGGAGCTTTCGGTTTAATGTTATCTTCACCAGCAGATGTGCAATAAGGACATGAGCTTGTTAAAAGGCTCAAAAATGTGCTTTTCCACAACATAAACTAAATTAATTTTGTAGTTAGACTCAAAATCGTGTTGATCTGAAAGCTGCATTTCTCCCAGAGCCACAAAATCACAACAACACAGAGATTCAAGACTGTTTATTACCAACAAGGTGTGATAAATTAGAACAATTTTAAGAAAATAATTGCATAGAAAGTAGAAACATTAAAAAAAAACATTAGAAAAAGAGCTCCTGGGTTGATATTTGGCTTTAATGGTGCAAAATGGCTGAAAAATTTGCATTTAAACTAATTACCAGTCGACTTTTGTGTCCCCTAGGAGATGAGAGGCCACACTCAATATGAATATATGTAATTTAATCGATTGTAGATTGATAAATGTTGATTCCTGTTTCCTACGTAGACACTCAGATAATACATGTAATAGTTTATAGAGAAAAATTGGACATTTCATGCATTAATGCTATATTTTTGAGGTTCATACATGCAGTTTAACACTTGTTTTCTCAATAGTATCTTCAGAAAGGCTCTTATTTTGACAATTTTTCCATGCTTTGATTCATTTTCATTCATTCTCTCAGATTCTCAGACAGTTTATTCACACCAGCTCCATTTTCTCAGCTGGCTCTTGCTAAGAACTGTAGCGTTTCCCTGTTAGCATCAGCCCCTCAGGCCTGCACATACAGCGTTGTGTTGTGCGTCCAGGTATCGGCCACCTGTCCCTGAAGAGGAAGGGAGCCCTGAGCGTCGCGGAGAACGGAGGGTCTCTGCGGCGATCCTGCGAGTTCGGATCCGACATGCTGTGGCCGCCGCCGCTGGAGTCAGACGGTGGGTCAAAGCCGGAGCAGAACACGTCAGAGAGCCTCCACAGGTCGAGGAAGCGCCTCAGTCGAGCTTAAATCTGGGCTGAGAGCGGCTTTTAGCTGCTGGAGTAAACAGGCACTCAGTGTTTTTATTGATTCTGGAGCAGCATTTAATCAGAGATCGATTGGAGATCTGACTTGAGTTGTCTGTTTGCTGCTGCGTCTGTGGAAACCTTTTGAACCTGCTCGCTTCAGCACGTTATATAATAAATCTGTTATATTCACAGCTGTTTGAGCTAAAGACGCAGGTTTCATTTGTAGATTTGACGCTTTTTATGTGCTAGTTTTAGAGTTTTTGCATCAGGAACCAGTTAAAAGTCTGCAGCATCAGTCATGTGAGCTTGTCTTCCTGTTTCCTGATGCACGTATCTTAATAAATGTTGAGTCCAGCATTATTCTTGGTGGTTGATTAGCAGGTGAACGCAAATGCTAGGGCTCGGCTGTTATTACAGTAAAGCAGCCGCCATCCCTACAAGGTCTTTATCCTGCTTTGTGTTTCATAGAACGCAGGAGGACGCCATTTTTCCAAGACATGACATGCAAACTCATTGTTTCTCCTTTTAGAGACTTTTCTGCTTAGCGAGGCTCATTACAGCTGATTTAGCCCTCCTTACTGCCTTCATAGCGACGCCCCACTGTACTCTCCTCACAGCAAACCCACTAGTGACAAATCAGTGAAAGAAAATAGAGAAGGACAGCCGACGAAAAAAGATCGATAAACCAGGAAATTAGCTTCTCACATAGCGGCTAAGGCTATGCTAACAGCTAGCAGCTAAGCTATAAGGCAGCCACAGATGACCCTGAAAGAGCATATGGAAGGCAGGGAGAGAGGTTAGACCGATTATTGGCCTGTCCGATTATCATGGCCGATATCTGGCATTTTTCCGGTTATGGGTAAATTATTGGCCAATTATTGATAAATTAAACGCCAGTCTACGTCACCACCTTCATTAAAGGTCCCATATTTGTCCTCACAGTGTGTCTTTCAGCTCCAAATACTGTAATGCTAGTTCATTTCACCATGACTGTACAATTCCTGGTTTTAGAACCATAAACGGCTCTGAAAACCAATAATCTGCTGCTGTTCCCGCCCCCTTCAGGAAGAAGACTCTCTCTGCTTGAGCTGGATTGGTCGGTCAGGAGGCAAACTAGTTGTTAAAGACTTGAGAAATGACAAAAGTGAACATTTTAATATATTTATAGCTTTAATTTTACACCACAAAACACAATGAAAATGGGTTTTCTTTATCATCTGCTCTTATTGTGAAAGTCCAATGGCAGCTGCAGCCATTAAATGTGATGTTTTTTAAACCGTAACACTACTTATATTAATTTGTAATAGTTTAACTTAATAGACAGAGATAGGGAATGGTGGAAGAAGTACCTTTGCATATAAGTTATGCAAAGGTACTTTTAGTTTAGCATAAAAGTAGCATACATACTTTTATGCTAAACTAAAAGTATGTAAGTATAATCAGGAAAATGTACTGTGTTAGTAAAAGTAGAATAAAAATATCCTCCTGCAATTAGATTATTATTGCTCAGGATTTACTGTTGTAGCGCCTCAGAAAGTCAGAATCGATGAGCAGAATTGGAGCTGCTACACTACAAGTGAAACCAAACCCTAATCAGTACAAATAAGAAGATCAGAGTAATCAATAACCTGAGGCCGAATGGGTCAGCTGATTCTAATTGATAGATGAAGCCAGAGAAGGAGGACTCAGTGGTCTCAGAAGTGTCTCTCAAGCAGAAACTGAACAAGAAACACAAGCCGTTGCCACAAACCAGGAGATTAGCTCCTCTCAAAGTAGCTAAGGCTACGCTAACAACTAGGGGCTAAGCTAGAAGGCAGCCGCAGATTAACCTGAAACAGAGTCTGGAAAACAATTATTAATAAAGCTTTAAGATGTGGACCTTAGTGGGCAATAAAAGTGACAGAACAGTGAAAGATTAAGAAAAGAACAGCAGACATAACTGCAGGAGACAAACTGGTCATTTAACCAGGAAATTAGCTACTCTCATGGTGGCAAAGGCTATGCTAAGAGCTAGCGGCTAAGTTAGAAGGCAGCCACAGATTATCCTGAAACAGAGTCTGGAAAACAATGATTATTAATGCTTTAAGATGTGGACAATAAAGTGATGGATCAATGAAAGAAAATAGAGAAGAACAGCAGACATAACTGCAGGAGACAAACTGATCAATAAACCAGTTAAGTAGCTACTCTCATTGTGGCTGTGGCTATGCTAACGACTAGCAGCTAAGCTAGAAGGCAGCCACAGATTATCCTGAACCAGAGTAGGGAAGACAGGGACAGGGACAGATTGATTATTGGCCTTGTCGATTATATTAGCCGACATTTGGCATTTTTCAGATTATCTGTACATTATTGGCCGATTATTGATAAATTAAATGCGCTATTCTGGGTTCAGTGTAGCCTCCTCTTTCCGTCTGTCGTCACTCTGTGGTCTCAGAAATGTCAAGCAGAAACTGTGCAAGAAACACAGGCTGTTCCACAAACCAGGAGATTAGCTACTCTCACAGCAGCTAAGGCTACTCTAACGGCTAGCGGCTAAGAGTAGACAGCCACAGATTACCTTGAGTCTGAAAAATAATAATTATTAATGCTGTAAGATCTGGACCTTAGTTGGTAATTAAAGTGAAGGAACAGTAAAAGAAAATAGAGAAGAACAGCAGGAGACAAACTGATCAGTAAAGTAGCTACTCTCATTGTGGCTATGGCTATGCTAACAGCTAGCGACTAAGTTAGAATGCAGCCACAAATTACCCTGAAACACAGTCCGGAAAAGAATAATTAATAATGCTTTAAGATATGAACCTTAAAAGTGACAGAACAATGAAAGAAAATAGAGAGGAAAATCAGATGCAACTTCAGGAGACAAACTGGTTATTTAACCAGTAATTTAACTACTCTCACGGTGGCTAAGGCTATGCTAACAGCTAGCGGCTAAGCTAGAAGGCCGCCACAGATTAACCTGATAAAAATGACAGATCAGTGAAAGAAAATAGAGAAGGACAACAGACGTAACTGCAGGAGACGAACTGATTAATTAACCAGAAAATTAGCTACTCTCATTGTGGCTATGGCTATGCTAACAGCTAGTAGCTAAGCTAGAAGGCAGCCACAGATTACCCCGAAACAGTGTCTGGGAAACAGGGATTGGGATAGACTGATTATTGGCCTGGTCGATAATCGTGGCCGATATTTGGCATTTTGTCAGTAAATTATTGACTGATTATTGATAAATTAAATGCAGTACTCCAGGTTCAGTGGAGGCTATGCTAACAGCTAGCAGCTAAGCTAAAAGGTAGCCACATATTATTGGTTATAGGTCTTTCTTGATCACCAATAATCGGCCCGATCGACATCCAGTGATGTCAGGCCTCACTGAGTCCTGGGTTTGTCAGCGTCGTGACCCAAATTAACCACGGGACTAAACGACCATCAGGACGTGTCTAATTGAGCGTGGCGGCTGTAATAAGGATAAAGGTGAACCCTGAGTCACTGCTGGCTGTTTTCTGGTTTCTCTCTGCTTCATTCTCTTCCATTTCTTCTTCCCCCTGCCTTCAGAGAACCACTCGGCCCCTCCGGATGTGACGGGATACTCGTCGGACTCGTCCCACTCCCACACCGAGCGTCACCACATGGCCAACATGGGAACGATTGCCAGGAACACGCAGAAGTACGGCAACGCAGAGCGCATGGAGACCGGCGACGGTAGGAGTCATCCGCCTCGAACGCACCTCCAGGCTGCAGCCGGCTGCCGAGTAAAGACGCCGGAGATAAAAATAGCAGCTCTTTAATCAGGAAGTGAGCTCAAATTGGACCAGCGCCTCAGAGAACTGGCCAATTACACAGTTTCTGGAGATGACGGTCCCCTGGATGAACAGATTGGGCTTTTTTTACCATGTATTTTTTTTACTGAGCACAGCTGACGGAGCACCTTTGTTCTTTCTCAGCACGATTCACAACCATAGTCACAGTTAGGAAGCTGAGAGCTCAACAGTCTGCTAGCAGCAGAGAGAGGGAAGCCTTTTGCTCAGCGGATGGAGGGTTTCAGTCTTTTTTCTACACGTTTTACAAGATGCAGTCAAAAAAATGCAGCTATAAAATTATAAAACAGTCCCTTATTTAGATTTGGCAGCCATTTCCACTGAAGTAGAGTCCTTGCGCAGCACTGAACAGTTAATTGATTTCGAACCCAAATATGAAACGGTGCAAGGAAATTGCAAAGGCTGCAGTTTAGGATATGCATTAAAGTATTCACCCTCCCTAGGAAGTTTTCCCCTTTATCCCGACACAAATGAGACACAGAATTACAATAATGAGACACAAAACGAGACAAAAAATGAAAAACGAGACGTAAATTGATCGCAAGTGAGACAAGAAAAGACAAAACAAGACCTAAAACAACACAAGCAAGTCACCCCTCCAGTGCCAGTTCACATTGCTACTACACAACCCAACCAGCACTGCCACATTGCTGCTAAATGCTAATGCTAACTGCTAATACAAACAGCACTGCCACATTCAACTGACTCAGGCCTGTTTAGGAGATGCTCCAGGTAGCGACCAGTTCTGATGCTACCATTTAGCCAGCTGCTAAATGCTAATTCTAACTGCTAATCCAAACAGCACTGCCACGTTTAGCTGACCCAGGCCCGTTTAGGAGATGCTCCAGGTAGTGACCAGTGCCGATGCTACCATTTAGCTAGCTGCTAAATGCTAATTGATAATTCAACTAGCACTGCCACATTCAGCTGACCCAGGCCCGTTTAGGAGATGCTCCAGGTAGTGACCAGTGCCGATGCATTTACATAACTGCTAAATGCTAATGCTAACTGCTAATTCAACCTGCACTGCCACGTTCAACTGACCCAGGCCCGTTTAGGAGATGCTCCAGGTAGCGACCAGAGCCGATGCTGCCATTTAACTAGTGCAAATGCTACATGCTAATGCTAACTGCTAACTGCTTAAAATATACTAGCAAACTCACCACCCACAAAGAGACTATTCAGTCGGATTCGCTTATAATGCTAACTGCTAAAATAACAGTGACAATTTCAGGTTTTTATCATCATTAGTTCTTGAAATATCGTCGTTCAAACAGCCTCAAATTTCAACGTGCGATTATAAGTGGTGAACGTGGGTCGACGGCTAGTTTTTTGGTAACCACTTGATATGTCAAAGAAACATCATCATAATTTTTGATGAAAGAGTTTCAGGCAAGTCAGAGTTGGTCGAGCTGAAGGTCTCTGATGTTTTGAGTTGGAATAACCCATTAAAGTCTGACTACTAGTGAAGCCATAGTCGAGGTCTGGTCTTGTGATAAAGGCCCCAAGTCATTGTGTTGAACGTTGTCCCTTTGACACCACAGCTGAACTCTGCGTTGACAATCAAACCCTTCATTGTGCACAACCATGTGAATATCGAGGAAAACAACAAACATGCTCCTGGTGCTTCTCCCACTGTGAAAGCCCCGCAGACCCTCCTCTCATTACAGTGAGCTCAATGGAGGAACATGTGTAGCAAAGGTTGATATGGCGACGTCACATGGTTTCCTGACTAGTGAGAGTTACTATTTACACGTTGCATGGATGTGACCGTGCACGTTCAACACCGGCACGGCTTTTTGACCTCAGAATCGAGTCCAACAGCCTCCTGATCTAGTGCACCGATCTAGTCTCGGTAGCGGCAGAACTTTTCCGAACTCTTCGGGTTCGTCAGGACTGTAGCTGATCAGCTCTTGTTCTCCTGCAGGTGTTCCAGTCAGCAGTCGTGTGTCGGCGAAGATCCAGCAGCTGGTGAACACGCTGAAGCAGCCGCGCAGACCTCCGCTCAGAGAGTTCTTTGTTGACGACTTCGACGAGCTTCTGGAGGGTTAGAAACTTCACTTCTGTCTGCATGACAATCTGTCGTTCTGCACTGGCATAACTAATACATAAAGTGTGGTTTCATTAACTCGAGCATTTTAGACAGTTTGGTTTGCACCGTAATAAACTGTTGTTAAAAAAAACAGCCAAATTCTAACAGTAGTGCACAGTTTGTGTGTGAAATTGATGCTTTTTTAGAGCCAAAAACAAGAATGACTGTTAACAGCAGGCTGCAGTAACAACAGACAGTAGGAACGGCACAAGACATTTCACATAAAGCAACACAAATGAGACGCAAAGGGACGAAAATGAGAAATAAAGCAACATAAATTTAAAAAATAACAAAAGCAAGACATAGAACGGCCCAAATGAGACACACAAAATGTCACAAATGAGACAAAAAATGACAAAAAATATACACAAAATGACAAAAACAAGACATAAAATGATAAAAACAAGAAATACAACGCCACAAATGAGACGTAACATGACAAAAACGAGACACGAAGCGACACAAATGAGACAAAATGACATAAATGAGACAAAACGACAAAAATGAGTCACAAAATGAGAAAAACGAGACAAAACGACCCAAATGAGACACACAAAATGACACAAATTAGACACAGAGCGACAAAAACGAGACACAGAGCGAGAAAAACAAGACATAAAACGACAGAAATGAGACACAAATGACACTGAGACATAAAACGATATAAGCTAGACATAAAACACTCCAGACGAGACACAAAATGAGAAAAACAAGACAGAAAATGACACTAATGAGTCACAAAACAACGTAAACTAGACACAAAGTGACAAATACGAGATGCAAAATGACACCAATTAGACACAAAATGATAAAAATGAGACCAAATGACAAAAATGAGTCAAAATGACACAAACGAGACACACAAAATGACAAAAATGAGACACAAAACAACAGAAATGAGACATAAAATGACAAAAATGAGACACAAAACAACAGAAATGAGACACAAAATGACAAAAATGAGACACAAAACAACAGAAATGAGACACAAAATGATAAAAGTAAGACAAAACAACACTTATTAGACACAAAATGACAAAAACGAGACACGAAACAACAGAAATGAGACACAAAATGACAAAAATGAGACACAAAACAACACAAATGAGACACAAAACAACACAAATGAGACACAAAACGACAAAAATGAGACAAAATGACAAAAATGAGACACAAAACGATAGAAATGAGACACAAAACGAAAAAGTCAGACAGGAAATGACACATACGAGAAATAAAACAACATAAACAACAGACAAAATGACATGAATGAGACACAAAATGACAAAAATGAGACATAAAACAACAGAAATTAGACACGTAATGACAAAAATGAGACAAAATGCCAAAACAACACATAAAATGACAGAAATGAGACACAAAGTGACAAAAATGAGACAAAATGACAGAAATGAGACACAAAACGAAAAATTTAGACAGGAAATGACACAAACAAGAAATAAAACAACATAAACAACAGAAAAAATGACAAAAACAAGACACAATGATATGAATGAGACACAATAATAATTTTAATAGAAAAGAATCGCTTTAATCCAGCAGTTGTAGCAGCAGTAGACCAACATGAATCATATGGAGCAGAAATACCAACAGGTTCAGCTGGTAAAGGAAGCTAAAGTCTTCGAGGTTTCTGCAGATCACCAGTGTGTTTGAGCAGCTCTGACCGTCTGGGCGTCTTTTCTGTCTCCGCCTTTTCATTTCTCGTCAACAGTCTTGAGAAACTCAGACTTTTTGAATTCTTCTGCGATATTTTACGACTCGCTGTAGCTCTCTGTGGTTTGGACACGCTGGATGACGATGAGCTCAGTCGATGTTGTGGTTTACGACCTTCACTTCACCCTGGATCCGTTTTTCATGACGGCGGCTTAAAGTTGAATCCCGTTAAATCCCCTCAGCCTCACTGCGTCTAAACCGAACATCGGCTGAACACTCTCAAACTTTGCACCTTTTTTTACAGCGCATCTGTGTTGATAACAGGTTCGGCTAATTAGTTAATGCGTTACAGTGTGATTGCAGCTGCTGAACGTGCTGCTAAACAAGCCGGAAAAACCCCTCACGGTCTGTTTTCTGTCTCCAGTCCAGCAGCCGGACCCCAACCAGCCCCGACCGGAGGGGGCCGAGATGATGCCGGTGAGAGGGGAGGCTCTGGGGGTCGTCACCAACTGGCCCCCGTCCCTGGAGGCGGCGCTGCAACGCTGGGGAACCATCTCCCCTAAAGCCCCCTGCCTCACCAGCCTGGACACGGCCGGGAAGCCCCTCTACGTGCTCACATACGGTAAGGAGACGCTCAGGCTCAGCTTTTATTAGCAGAATTCAAAAACATCAATGCACCAATCAGGTATAACATCATGACCACCTGGCTAATACTTTGTTGGTCCCCCTTATGTGGTCTAAAAAGCTCTGACCCATTGGGCATGGACCAGAGGACCTCTCATTGGGACGTTGGCAGTGGATCCTTTGGGGACACTGATACCCCTTTTCCACCGAGCTGGTTCCAGGTCTAGTTCGGAGCCTGACTTAGCTCCAGTTCTTTGTGTTTCCACCACCTAAGCACCGACTCCAGGTGCTAAAAACTGGAGCTCAGCAAGCACCAACTCTTTGCTGGTCCAGAGCTAAGCACCGAGTACGTCAGGGGCTGGGGGCGGGGTTATGGTGACCAACCATCAACGGTGGAAAGGGACACACAAGCGCTAATTAGCGTCCTTGTTCTCCAGGATGTCCCTGGTCCCATCACACATGTATTGGAATGACTCCTGGAAGTTTAGCACAAACTGTTGACCTGAAATCCGCTACAGTTGTGTCCCACCAGTAGCGTGATCACGGATGTGTCCAGGCAACAGGAGGACCTCCGCCTCACAATCAGCCTTAAGACCATCTATTGAGAGATAAACATAGATATTATCAACTTACTGCTTTTGTTTAACTGCTATGTAATGGATGCTAGCGTAGTGGTTTTACAGTGACCCAATGGCTCCAACTTGACTCCTTGTCAATGGAAACAGGTTCTTAGGAGGAACCAGATTAGAACCAGCTAAGAACCAGAACTATACCTGGTTCTTCTTGGGAAGGAAGGAAGGAAGGAAGGAAGGAAGGAAGGAAGGGAGGAGTGAAAGAAAGAAGGAAGGAAAGAAAGAAAGAAAGAAGGAGGAGGAAGGGAAGGAAGGAAGGAAAGAAAGAAGGAAGGAGACAGAGAGGGAGGAAAGGAAGGGAGAAAGCAAGGGGAAGGAAGATAGGGAAGTGGGAAGAAAGGAAGGGAGGAGGGAAGGAAAGAAGGAATGAAGGGGAAGGAAGGAAGGAAAGTGGGAAGAAAGGAAGGAAGGAAGGGAGGAGTGAAGGAAGGAAGGAAGGAAAGAAAGAAAGATAGAAGGAGGAGGGAGGGATGGAAGGAAGGAAGACAACAAGAGGAAGGAAGGAGGGAGGGAAGGGAAGGAATGAAGGAAAGAAAGAAGGAAGGAGACAGAGAGGGAGGAAAGGAAGGGAGAATGGAATCAAAGAAGGAGGTAATCAAAAAAGGAACGAGAGAAGGAAGGAAGGAATGAAGGACAGAAGGAGGGAGGGAAGGAAAAATGGAAGCAAAGGGAAGGAAGGAGGGAAGGAAGTAAGGAAAGAAAGAAAGAAGGAAGGAGAGAGGGAGGGAGGGAAGGAAGGGAGTGTTGACCTTATTGTGTTTGTTTAACTGCTATGTAATGGATGCTAGCGTAGTGGTTTTACGGTGACCCAATGGCTCCAACTTGACTCCTTGATAATGGAAAAGGTTCTTAGGAGGAACCAGATTTGAACCAATGAAGCACCAGAACTAGGACCTGGTTCTTCTTGGCGGAAAAGGGTTAACAGGGTGTCCTATGGGGTCTGGAACCAGGACGTTGGTAGTGGATCCTTTGGGTACTCTGGCTTGTGTCAATCAAACTTGTTCCACTGCATCCTGTTGATGCTTGATCACAATGGGCTGTAGGAAGTCTGGAGGTCAGATCAACATGTTGGACCATTGTCATGTTCCTCCACATGTTCCTGATTGGTTGATGTTGTTTCCATGTGGTGGGGTGCATTTTCCTGCAGTGACATTTCGGTGTGATGCATTTTGATCTGTAGTAAATCGACACTTAAGCCAGCCTGGGTCTATATTCAGTTTATACCAGAAGGTTAATGTCTATAAATAAACATTTGACTGTAAAAATGTTGGTAAAACAGTCACATAGGAAGATAAAAGTCCCTTTCAGCAGTTTATTAAAGACCCCAGGTTCTCATCCTGGTCTTGTTCTTTATGTTTTTAATAAACTCATTGTGCAGGAATGCATTACTTCCTTCTTCCCTCCGTCTCCCTGAACACCTGTCCACCAACTGTGCATTAGCTTTTAAGCACAATCCATCCGTTCTCCAGACGTCGATGCTTTCTTAAACGCCGTCCCTTCAGACGCTGTTTCCCCCCCCCCCCCTTTTATCGGCTTCACATTCTCAAAATAGAAATCCAAGAGCGCTGCCGTCCTCGGTGTGCCTCTCTCACACCTTCGTTTCCTGTGTCCCGATCCCTGCAGGGAAGCTCTGGTCTCGCAGCATCAAGCTTGCCTACAACATCCTCCACAAACTGGGCAGCAAGCAGGAGCCGATGGTGCGACCGGGAGACCGGGTGAGTCACGCTAATCCACCACCACCACCGCAGATTTTATGCTTTATCTTTCTGCTTGTTTCACTCCCGCAGGTCTGTTGTCCGTAATGAATCAGCAGCAGAAGTTAGGGGTTGGCAACTAATCTCAAGGTCGCCGGTTCGATCCCCGGTCCCCCCAAGTGCCAAAGTGTCCTTGAGCAAGACACTGAACCCCAAGTTGCTCCTTACAGCTTTCACTTCTTCTTTTTCTGTGTTTGGCAAAATGATTTACATCCAAATAAATGTGAGCTTGTGTTATGAAAAATTTAAGGAAGCATCTCCGAGGTAATTTTCCTAATTAATAAGCAACTGATCAGCTTGTCATATACCTTGAGCACTGTTTGGGTTGCGTTAATTTTGCCGTTCCAAGCCGCAAACAGATGACAGAAGCCGCTGATGTGGCTGTTTGGGATCTAACTGAGACTTAAGGATGCTTCTTAATTTGATCTCGGCTTGACTCGACGCATTTGCACCATCTGGAAGTCATGAAGCATCACAGAATACTGAGTCATGGTGCCCCTTTGCAGCTAAATGCTCTCTGCTCGCTAACGCTGATGCACCAGCCAGGTACTGCAGCCAATCTGCAATACCTGAAGTGTGCTTTATGGAGGAAAACAGTGACTCGAATCTTTATGCACCAATTTGTTCCTTTTCCACGTCAGTTTCACGTCGAAATGCTTTTATATATGTAAAAGAGAACACAAAATTAAGGCGCCAGGTGACGAATCTAAACATTTCAGCAAACAGAAGACACAACAAAGGCCAGAAAAGCAAATCATGTATGTGTATGTTGAGGCAGCAGCTGTAACAGCACATGGGAAAAGTTGATATTTGATAGTAAGTAATACAGGATGCCTTAGACCAGGGGTGTCCGATCCTGGTCCTCGAAGGCCGACACACCTGATTAAATGATCAGGATCGTTATCAGGCTTGAGGGAAACATCTAAAACATGGAGGATATGGGCCCTCGAGGACCAGGATTGGACACCCCTGCCTTAGAGCCTTACTGGTCCGTGCACGTCGCGGCCATTCGTTTTGTTATTTTGAGATTTCAAAATAAAAACGAAAAATAAAACTGTTTCCCGTTTTTTTCAGTGATAATACAAAATGAAAAACGGAAAACGGGCCCTAATTCATTATCCATTATCCGTTATCCGTTATAGATGTGTTTGTAAATGGAAATTAAAATTAAAATACACCCGTGGAAAACTTATTTCTCTAATTCTTGTTGGTTTTGGCTCCGTGACCCGTCTGACTTCTGAATGGCGGAGCTAGCGATTTAGCACCAGCGATTTAGCTAGCTCCGCCGCTAGCGCTAAATCGCTACTTTGCTTTCTGGCAAAGCTAAAGGAACAGAAAACCTCCAAACCTCCCCAAAAACGTCCCGAAAAGCAGCCGAACGCTAGCGATTTAGCACTAGCGGCAGAGCTAGCGGCACCACAAGGTCCCTCCAAAGGGACAAATAAACCCCACACTGGTGAAAAGTCCACTGTGAAATAGTGAACAATGTGAGCCAAGCAACGTTTGGACCCCACAGTGGGTCTTCATCAGGCCACGGCACACAGCAAGGTCTGCTAACAGTGAGCTAACACTGGAGCTTTAGATACCAGATCCTTCCTCATCAGAAGTCAGACGGGTCACGGAGCCAAAACCAACAGGAAGTAGAGAAATAAGTTTTCCATGGGTGTATTTTAATTTGAATTTCCATTTACAAACACATTTAATTAAATCAGATAACAGATAACAGATAATGGATAATGGATTAGGGCCCATTTTCTGTTTTTCATTTTATATTACCACTGAAAAAAACGGGAAACGGTTTATTTTTCGTTTTTATTTTGAAATCTCAAAATAAGAAAACTAATGGCCGCGACGTACACGGACCCTTACTGTTACACTCCAGTATATTTTGAATTGTCACCTACTGTCTGAATTTTGTGTTTCCCTTCGAATAAATAGGCACTTTTAGCATGAACTAATTGCAGAAAGAGCACAAATCAGTGTATAGAAATTCACCATAAGTGTTTGACGCTCAAATTTTCCTGTTGGACGACACCCAGACCCCCTTTTTAGTGCTGGAAACTTCATCAGAACTTGTGTTTTCCACAGTTGTTTTTGTTTACAAACTGGTCTGATTCGGGCTCCCGTCACCTCTGATCTCTGTCGTCTCTCCAGGTGGCGCTGGTGTTCCCCAACAACGACCCCGTGGCCTTCATGGTGGCCTTCTACGGCTGTCTGCTGGCCGAGGTGGTCCCGGTTCCCATCGAGGTGCCGCTCAGCCGCAAGGTAAAAGCACGCCAGGAGTCCCGCCGCAAACCAGACGCTCCCCATATCTTATCTTTATCCATCGCTGCAGCTTTAACTTTGACACTGAAGCTCCACAGGATTAGCTCCTCAGCGGGAGGTCAGGTAATTTAATTTTTCACCGCGCTGCTGTGTGGCGTTAATCCTCCGCGGTTCGACCACATCTGTTTTTCACCTCGTGCCCGGCAGCTCCCGACTCCTGCTGGGTTTCATTTCAGCGCCGTTACTGTGAGACTGCAGACGGCTGGAAAACAGAAAGAAAAAAAGATGTTTTGGATCTTCGGTCTCAGCTGTTTGCTAGCAACAAGTTATTTCTGAGAAAATAATCCTGTCTGGGCAGAAAAAACACGTCTGACACGCGAGAAGCGAAGCCTCCTGCTGCCCTGGAATCGCAGGAAAAACGCCGTCATCACTTCGGCTGTTGATCTGTGACATTTCTCTCTTTGGAAGGAGCTGGCAGCCGAGGAGAACGCACGTCCCGCTTCGTTTAGTTGCATTTTTATTGTCTCTGCCTCGGCCTGTGGAGCCTCAGTGAGACTTTGCTGCAGCAGCGTTGGCATGGTTACACGGTGATTACTTGCTGCAGCAGAAAATGCCTTTTTGCTGCACGTTGGTTGCCTCCGTCGCCCCCCCCCCTCCTCCCAAGTTCTGCATCTGTGCTGCAGGATTTTCCATAAAATTTCAGTTGCGGTGCAGCAAACGTCGCCTCACAGTGCTGCATGTGGACGTAGATCAGCTCTCTGCATGCAAACACCACAGCACTGAGC
The DNA here is from genome assembly GCA_024666655.1 of Dascyllus trimaculatus. Classification (NCBI taxonomy): domain Eukaryota; kingdom Metazoa; phylum Chordata; class Actinopteri; family Pomacentridae; genus Dascyllus; species Dascyllus trimaculatus. The sequence goes on from CM045466.1 coordinate 3,818,570, forward strand.
AAAACACGGAGTCTGAGTCTGCATTTAAACTGATTTATAAAAGCAAGCATCAGAAGAAGGTGCATTAGGTTTAGTTTTTCTGATTGGTGGCTGCATCTTCTTGTTTCCCCACTCGTCCAATAGGATGCCGGCAGCCAGCAGATTGGATTCCTATTGGGCAGCTGTGGCGTTACCGTGGCGCTGACCAGCGACGCCTGCCACAAGGGTCTCCCCAAGAGCGCAACAGGAGAGATCCCACAGTTCAAAGGTGAGGCTGAGCGTCATCAATCACAGCTGGTTGTCGAGGTCTGATGCTGGGGGAGGGTCTGCACATAAAGGGCTTCGACTCAGACTGAATATATTACCCATTATTGTTATTATTATCAGCCGCTGCGTCTCAGAGACCACGGTGGAGCCTTCAGCTGAAGATCTGACACAGAAAAACTGCAGATTCGAGAAGCTAAAAGCAGCTTTGAACCGCAGTTAAAGCAGATCAATGAATCAATAAATAATTTAACAGTCGACAGTTGAACCCTCTGAACCCCGACAGCTTCATCAGGTCGCATTTTCACTCACTGTTGGTTCATTTTTCACTGCAACTTAAAGTCCAGCACCTCTATGGAAACAGAACAACCATGAAGAAGGTCCACATGTGTTACTAATGCTGGAAACATGTCAGCTCCTCATGCTAAAGACTTTATTTACAACTTTAAATATTATACAAGTGGTGTTTTCTCTCTACTCCACACATCAGCTGGAGAAAGATGTTTCACCATCCTGGATGTATCTTCCAGCAACTCCCTCCTTCGTTTTCGTCGCTCATTAGCACCGAAATTTTAGCTTTTCAGCGCAAGTGGCTTCTTTATGGACTGTTTTTAAAGGAGACATGTAGAATCAATCGGTTTTTAATCAGATTTTAAGGTAAAACGGGTTCTTTTTTCAGAGGAAACCGCTCGACAAACATGATTAGTTCAAGAACATCGGAGAGTTGAAAATGTGAAGGGTGACACAGTTAAATGACCATAAATGAGAAAGTTGAGAAAAAACAAAAGGTGAATTACTTTATTTATTTTGCAAAAAAACCCAAAACAGATTGCCAGTACTAGAAAACATCAGGGAGCCCCACATGCTGTAGATATTTTACTGTTTATGTCTTTCAAACCTCTACAAACTCATTTTCTACACTGCTCTAGAAAGACGTTTCACCGTGCTGAATGTATCCTCCAACAGCTTGGTTCTCTGTTCATTTATTTTAATAACTTAAGCATGTTTAATTTTGCTCCTAATTGCTCTAATTTGCTCTCATACTAGTCTCCTATCTGCTGTCTGTATACACTGCCTGCAGTTCAGCCAAAGAAATGTGTCATGTGATGGTTGGTCACAGCGGACTTGCTCATGAATTTTTTGTTTTTTGAACGATCTGTTTAGGATTTGTTTATTTTTGGCAATTTTTAATTGAGACTTGTAAAATGAAGCGATATTAATTAAATATCACGGTTTTATCCGTAGATTTGGTTAATTTTTCCAAAGAAACTGCACATCAAACATTAGTTGAAGTTGAAAATATGTAATATGATAGTTAAAGTGCCGTAAATCAAGAATAAGGAAAAAATAAAACTTGATTTACGATGTTTATTCTTCGCAACATTTTTACAAGAGCCAGGATTAGGGATGTAACGGTCCACAAAAATCACGGTTCGGTTCGGTTCAAAACCCTCTGGACTCCACAGACATGCCGGCGCGTCAAAATGACACGACCGATTTAAGATGACGTAGCATCAAGACGCCTCGCTGAGTCTCCGTTTCAACTTGTGTCCAAAGTATGGATTTTAAACTATCTACCAGTCTTTGAATTGTGTTGATCGGCCAAGTAAAACCAGAGTTATGACCAATAATAAACACCATACTTTCTCAACGTTTGGAACTCCTTATGGCTTTGGTCTGGTCCACTTGTTTTACTACTTTACCAGGAAACCCAAGTGATCCCAGACGGGTGGTTTTAACCACGGCGGAGCGTCTTCCAGCTCCGGCTTCTTGCTGTTAGCATTAGCCATCCCATTAGCATTAGCCATCCCATTAGCATTAGCCATACGTCACAGAAGCAGGAGAACAAACGGTCCGTCACATCCTGTGTCCCACTGGAAACTCCTACTTGTTTTTAGTTCCTCAATACTGTTCATCTGTGAGACAGAAAAGGTCCACTACGAGGTTCATAATTAAAACAGTTCTGTACATCGGCCATTCTTAGTAGTCTTAAGATGTTCGTACTGCGGTTCACCTCTGTACCGAACGGTTTGGTTGGGTTTGTTGTTACTCCCCTAGCCAACATTGACATTTAACTACTTACATCCTTACAGCCTCTACCTGCTAGTTTTCCTCTCTACTCTGCTCATCAGCTCTACACAGAGGTTTCCCCATGCTGAATGTTTCCTCCAACAACCTGCTGCTCTGTTCACCATTTATGAGCCGTGCTGCATCCATTTGATCGATCCAGTGTCTTTTATTCTCCTCTCATTATCCGATTGTCTAAAAAGACTTGAATCTTGTCCAAAGTATCATCAATTTTCCCAAAAAGCGTCTAAACTAACTCAAGAAGTGTCCAAAATAACTTGAAACTGCCTCAAAACGACTTAAAATGTGTTCAAAATCACAACTTTTTGATCATTTTGGAGCTTTTTTTAAAATTTTGGACCAGTTTTAGTTCAAAATTTCACCATGCTGAACGTATCTTCCAACTACTTCCTGCTCTGTTCACCTTTTTAAGCCCTGCTGCTTTTATTTTAATGATCCAGTTTGTTTTATTTTCCTCTCAGTCCTTTATTTCAGCCTGTTGGTCCCAGATAAACCAGACATGGCTTCTTGGTCGCACCGATTGTTTCTTATCTCTGGAGGTTTCTGGTGAATTTAAAAGTGATTTTTATGAAACGTCACACATCACATCTCAGATTTTTAGCTAAGATTTGGTTTATTTTCCCAACAGAACCACTTATCTTCAAGATCAGTCACAACACGATGATTCTCTCTGGTTTTTATGTTTATCTCTGATTATTGGCGTCGTTTTAATCATCTTTTCAAGACAACTGGCCTTTCAAACCCACCGGCGGGTTAAGAAATAATTCAGCCTGTGAAGCTGTAATTCTTGTTTTGTGTTTGACTCTTTTACTTCAGGTGTTATTCATATATTGTTTGTGGAAACACAGAGAGGCCTGCTTTGTCCTGTGAATCGTTGAACAGCTCCTTCAGTCGTTCATGTCACTAAACTCTCTGTTGTTGTTTCTGTTGTTTTCACCGTCTCTTCTCCCTGCAGGCTGGCCGAAGCTGCTGTGGTTTGTAACCGAGTCCAAGCACCTTTCCAAACCTCCCAGAGACTGGTTCCCTCACATCAAGGACGCCAACAACGACACCGCTTACATAGAGGTGAGCTAACAGGCTAGTGGGCTAACAGGCTAGCGGGCTAACAGGCTAGCGGGCTAACAGGCTAGTGGGCTAACAGGCTAGCGGGCTAACGGGCTAACGGGCTAACAGGCTAGCGGGCTAACAGGCTAGTGGGCTAACAGGCTAGCGGGCTAACAGGCTAACGGGCTAACAGGCTGTAGCACACAAGCAAACAATGAAGCAGTGGATGTAGAGATTTGTACACTGCAAAAACTCCACATCCCACCAAGTTTATTCGTCTTATTTTTAGTCAAAGTGTCTCAACCCACTTGATTTAAGATAAATTCACTTTACAGGTAACATTTCAGCAGATGGAGGGACGTGTTTTAAGACAACGCATCTTAAATATCTTGTTAAGTCAAACAATCTTGAAATGATCTTGTTTTAGTTGTATTTTACCAGAAACAAGGTTCATTTCATTTCATCCATGTTTCAAGCTGAGCTGTTGTTTGTATCAGATAAATAATCTGGATTTAAGAAATAAAGTAAATACATTTTATTGGAAAATCACCAATTCATATCAGAAAACAGCTGCATGTGGAAAATGTGTAAAAAAACAAAGCAAAAGTCTGCTTTTGAGTTAAAACACCTCCTTTTGGGCGTAGCTGGCTTCACCTAAAACACAACACCTTCAAATGCTGTCAAACACCACTAAATATTAGGATTTCTAGCCAACTGTGAGAAGACATTATATCTCAGAATGCTTCAATTAATCTGTGTGATCTTATTTCAAGTACAAGATGGTCTTAAATCTAGAGAAGAGCCACGATAATACAACTAAAATAAGCTGAATACATCTCAAATTAAGAAGTTAAATCTATTTAATTCTTTAGCATGTCTGGTTTATTCTAAGACACCTCAGCTTGACAATGCTGCTAAAATATAACTTAAAATAAGTTTTCCCTGCTGATTTTAAGACGTCAATATTCTAAATATCATGTCTTATTTCAAGAAATCTGACCAAGCAAATGTTCACTTGTTCTATTGGCAGATTTTTACACTTATTTCAAAGTAAAAGTGCCTTGAAATTAGTTTTTTTTCTTGTTTTGGGAGGGGCATTTTTTCCAGTGTAGAGATGACACATGTTCAAAAGTCGCACACTCTGATATTTCACTGGACCGCCTTGCGTTCCCTGTGGCATCGATCGATAAGCTTCTGCAGCGTCACAGCATTTATTCATTGCGTTAACTTTCCGCCAAGATCTTGCGTTGATGATGGGAGAGTCGGACCGCTGTGCTACGTCTCCTCCAACATCCCAAAGATCCTGAATGGGCCTGAGGTCTGGCATGATGGGTCATCACTTCATCCGCCTCTCTTCTTACCCTGATATTACCATGATGCCACTGGCTTTAGATGGTTTAGTTTATTACAAATGTGCATGAGTGTGTATGTGGTTTGTGTGTGTTTTTGGTCACTGCACAGCAAATTTCCTTGACAATAGAGCTGTTTTATTCTAGCGTTGCAATAAAAAGACATTAAATTGAGAGCTAAATAATGAGAAGAGCTCAACAGGAGGCCCCTCCAAACATCTCTCGTCATGTTTACAGTCAGAATATGGTGGTTTTGTGCTGAACACCATGGAGATGAGGTGACTCATGTGTTGTTTTTACCCCCCCAGTATAAGACCTGTAAGGACGGCAGCGTTCTGGGAGTCACTGTGACCAGGATCGCTCTGCTCACCCACTGCCAGGCGCTCACCCAGTCCTGCAGCTACACCGAAGGTTACGACGGCACTGAAAACTCACACGGCTCCGTCTGTAGGTCGCTGCTGAATAATTTAACCATTGCTTTTTTTTTTATCTCCGCCGGCAGCTGAGACCATCGTGAACGTCTTGGACTTCAAGAAGGACGTCGGGCTGTGGCACGGCATCCTGACGGTAAGGAGGAGGCAGCTCAGAGGTCATTTAATGTTTGGTTTTCACCGTTTCAGCTGAAGCTAGAGGTTGAAGTCTACTATTTTAACATTCACTTCATGGCATTTTCTAAATCTTACACTCACCGTCACTCATTGTACGCTCAGGTTCCTCATTATCCTCAGATTCCCAGGACTTGTTCCTGATGTTTTTACTTGGAATTAATTGCAAACTTGCCTCAATCTTAAAGATCAGATGCTACTAAGTGAATTCAAAGCACATTAGCATCCAGCATGATCCACACTGACGACCTGTTGCGTATATTTTTGCGGTTTTCTGACACTAAAAACTTTCAGAAAGGGACACAAACAGTAAGAAACATGCTAGAAGGACGTGGCGTTAAGTAGGTATGCAGGATAATATCGGCGTCTGATAATTATCGGCTAATATCGGTAATTATGACGTCATACCGATAATTCTGATAATAAAAAAATGAGCCGATAATAATAAAGACTTGGAATGTTGGTTTTTGCCGTTGGTCTGTGTGTTGTGGTTTGTGGTCATGCCTGGCTCCTCAACCCCTCCCCTCCGCAGCGTTACTGTCGCATGTGTGTGATGTCATCAGACTGCGCGTGCAGAGAAGAACAAGCAGCATGGCGTGGCACTGACCAGTGTTTACCTTGTCAGAAGAAGACGTTTGACCAGGGCTGGTCCCCAATATTGGAATATCTGAATATTCGTTTGTTGTGGTGGTACTGGGATAATAATTTTGATATTCGAATAGTCGTGAGCGCTGCTGAGCATTGTTGAGCGTTGTTGAGGCTGTAGTACGGCGCCGTGGTTGTAGTACGTGGACCTGCCAACTCTGGTGTCACGCTCCAGTATCACCCCCTGTTCCCTGAAGCTCTCGCTCCTGCTTCTACATCTATCTCCATCTACTAAATCTAATTTCGTGTCACGGATTAAGAAGAATATTAAATGGAAATAAAACACGTAGACAAAGACTCACACGTATGGAAAACTCGGCTTCCTCTTGAGCTAGTTTGCCCACGTGAGATGCTACACGGCACGCTATTGGCTGATGGATGGGAGGCGACCAATCAGAGCGCTGTGTTCTGTATCCTGGGCTCTGATTGGCTCTAGCATCAGTCTCCTTTATCTCCCGTGTACAGCAGCGTTCAGCATCTGTCCGTTTCACATCCACGTCTGATCGTAGCGTTGCTCTGCGGTGTTGAATTGAGTTTATTCCAAGCCCTTTGACGTTGACCAAACGTTTTACACCTTCTAAGGCTTCTGGCACCGAACCCAAGCGTGGGGAGGGTTTATAAAGCCTTAAAATATATAGAAATAATAAATATAAGGTCACTACTTCAATTTTTGGCCATTATTTAGCCTTATGTTTATGGTCTTACCTTCTGTTTTTCTTTTATTCCACTTGTTCCTTCCCTTACTCGGATGTGGCATTTTATTATTTTATCTGGTGTTGTTTTGCTATTTTATTTTGAAAATCTTGTACCATGATTGACCAGCCTTGTGTTGTTTTATTGTTCTTCCTGAGTTTCCTTCTTTTCTTTTTGGCCTGTTTGTCTTCAGAGAACTTTGTAAACTCAGGTGCTACATCACAATAACCTCTTCAGCTTTAAACACCGTCTTCTTCTTCTTCCTCTGTTTGTGCAGAGCGTGATGAACATGATGCACGTCATCAGCGTTCCCTACTCGCTGATGAAGGTCAATCCTCTGTCGTGGATCCAGAAGGTCTGCCAGTACAAAGGTCAGACGCCGGCTCCAACCGCCACTCCGTCTCTTCTCTCCGTTCACCTGCCCGTCAGATAGATTAAACGCTGATTTTCTCCCTGCAGCCAAGGTGGCCTGTGTGAAGTCCAGAGACATGCACTGGGCTCTGGTGGCCCACAAGGACCAGAAGGACATCAACCTGAGCTCGCTGCGAATGCTGCTGGTGGCCGACGGATCAAACCCCTGTAAGGTCAAACTCCGCCTTCGCTTCGGGAGACTTTGGCGAGGTGTATTTGAGATAGAGAATGTCAGGGAAATGGATAAACTCTCCTGGGACCTCGGAAAACTGGGCCACTTTACAGGAATAGAGCGGGATGTGTCCGACGCACAATAAGTGGTTTTAACCGGACTGGAGAGGCGGCTTTAAGACACCAGGAGCTGATGGTTTACGTGTTCTAGCTCATTAGCCTCGTGCTGTTTGCCTCAACGCCGACCACAGCAGCTTCCTCCTGCTGCGGCGGCTTGAAACCCGCCTGATGTCGGCGTTCTGACAAACCGTTGAGTCACGGTCACGTGGCTGAGCTGGTGCTGTCGCTCCGCGGTGCCTTCAAGTGAGCTGCGGCATCAGAGTCAGGAAATACAATGCAGGAAAATGAGATTAAAACACAAAAGCAGAGTTTAGAAGAAGATCTCAGAAAACAAAGAGGTGTTCAACTGCTGCCTGTCTGGTATTAATAGTGCAGCTTTCTAGTACTTTGGTTTGTCTTTCTAACAACACGACCAGTCAGTTAAATGGGTTTAGTTCTTATATCTTTAATGGTCCGTGTACGTCGCGGCCATTCATTTTCTTATTCTGAGATTTCAAAATAAAAACGAAAAATAAACAGTTTCCCATTTTTTTCAGTGATAATACAAAATGAAAAATGGAAAACAGGCCCTAATTCATTATCCATTATCCGTTATCTGATTTAATTAGATGTGTTTGTAAATGGAAATTAAAATTAAAATACACCTGTGGAAAACTTATTTCTCTACTTCCTGTTGGTTTTGGCTCCGTGACCCGTCTGACTTCTGATGAGGAAGGATCTGGTATCTAAAGCTCCAGTGTTAGCTCACTGTTAGCAGACCTTGCTGTGTGCCGTGGCCTGATGAAGACCCACTGTGGGGTCCAAACGTTGCTTGGCACACATTGTTCACTATTTCACAGTGGACTTTTCACCAGTGTGGGGTTTATTTGTCCCTTTGGAGGGACCTTGTGGTGCCGCTAGCTCTGCCGCTAGTGCTAAATCGCTAGCGTTCGGCTGCTTTTCGGGACGTTTTTGGGGAGGTTTGGAGGTTTTCTGTTACTTTAGCTTTGCCAGAAAGCAAAGTAGCGATTTAGCGCTAGCGGCGGAGCTAGCGCTAAATCGCTAGTGCGAAACCGCTAGCTCCTCTTCAGAAGTCAGACGGGTCACGGAGCCAAAACCAACAGGAAGTAGAGAAGTAAGTTTTCCACGGGTGCATTTTAATTTTAATTTCCATTTACAAACACATCTAATTAAATCAGATAACAGATAATGGATAATGAATTAGGGCCTGTTTTCCGTTTTTTATTTTGTATTATCACTGAAAAAAAATGGGAAACAGTTTATTTTTTGTTTTTATTTTGAAATCTCAAAATAAGAAAACGAATGGCCGCGACGTACACGGACCTTTAATACTAAAGCATTCTTACGGTGTACAGCAGAGCTATCACCTTACAGTCATCACATCCCTTCTAAGGTGAGGTGCCACTTTGGAAACACAATGTCAAAAAGCCATGACACCTTTCATCACTACTGTGGCCCAGAAGGGTCAGCACAACCGCAAAAGCCACAACTTTTATAAAGTTATGAAGAGGTGCTCCCAGCATGCATCAGGATTCTGTTCATGTCCTTTGTCTTGCAGCTTTATGCTGAAGGGCAAGTAAGAGTTTGTTTTTCTTGGATGCCGTCGATAGCAGCCGACATTATGAAGAGTCCTTCACTGTCTGAGCTTCACAGAATCTCTGATTTCCATTAATACCCCCTGTTTCAAGTCTGAAGCAGCTGCCGTCTGTTTGTAAAAGTAGTTCTCTGTCTGTGGAGTCGTCTTAGCAGGACGACCACTGCAGCCCTGATTAGTGGTACCACACCTCCCTCTATACCTCTGGATCACATCTACAACTGTTTCCAGTGGTTTTTAGTTGATCGTCATGGATCATTTCCATCTTTGTGAAGTCTTACGATCAGATCTTTCAGTTCCTCTGGTAGTTCTTTTCCGTGTGGAGCCATGATGCAGGCATAGACACATCCCATAGGTTCAAAACATAGGAACTTCACAACCCATTTCATAGCCATGTTCAGTTCTGGTGACTGGAAATAGCAGGTGAACTTGGTTTCGTTTGATCTCAGGTGTATTTCCTTTTGTTGCTTTGAGTTTCTACTTTGAATTTTCAGTAAGGCCTTTTTAAAGACTTTGTTTTTAGTTGTTCATGATAGGAAATACTCCACCGTTCAACTTAGGAATAACACAGTTATGAAGAGGTGATTCAATTTTGAATCATTTGGCATTTAAAGCGGCATTTCACTGTGGCGTACTCACTTCTCTTGAATGCTGTAAATAGATTTTAGATGCTTCCTGCCTAAGACTTCGCTCCAGTCTTCTAACCTCAACAGAAAACATAAAAATAACAAGCTGCTAACTGAAATGTGTTACCTGGACGAATGAAATAGAAAGAATTGAGTTCAGCTGCTGCTTTGAAAGGAGGAAATCCACCATTAGGAGGTTACGTTGATCTAATTATTTGGGCTAAAACATTCGAAACCATCAGAGCAAAACAATCCTTTGAGTGTTTTTTAATCTCATCCGGGGAAGCAGGAGAACTGATTAAACGCTGCTTTTTGGAAAGCTGCACGACGGCTGTTTGATTTCTGTGCAAAAGTTGCTCAACAACACCCCTGAACTGAACCAGATCTGACGGCCGGCTGCTATTCCCGTCTCTTAGGGTCCATCTCCTCCTGCGACGCCTTCCTCAACGTCTTTCAGACCAAAGGGCTGAGAGGCGAGGTCATCTGTCCCTGCGCCAGCTCCCCCGAGGCCCTGACGGTGGCCATCAGGAGGTACACGACTCGCCCACAAGCACACAAACACACTCTCAGCCCTGCTTTACGTACACTGATAATGCAAATATGTCCACACAGACAGAAGTGCAAATCCCTTACACACCTATGCAAACACATCCACTGAGAGTACATCCTGTAAATACATGATCCCTTACATACAAAGTCACTCAGAGAAGTCCTGTTTGCTTCCCTCTGCAGCACTCAGACTGCCTGAAAGCTGCAGTTTGTGCTGGAGATTGTTTGATGCTGGACGCTCCAGATATCAAATCTTCCTTTCAGCAAGAAATACATTTATTAAAACAGTAAATGTCAAAGAATTCAGTTTGGAATGCAAGTGAGACAATAGAGATGGCAAATCCTGGCCGTGGAAAGACATTAGCTTCACTAGATCTTTAAATTTTATGGTAAACAACTACTTATACTGCAGCAACTGATATTTAGAAACACCTGTACTGACAACAACCCTGGCACACCTGCTTTAACCTGATATGTACCTTTAAAATTGTCTGCATAAATCAGAATTCATTGTTCCATCAGTGATGTCTCGCCGCCCTGCTCTACATAAAGCAACACAGCCTCAAACCATGATACTGCCACCACCATGCCAGTCAATTTGTGCGACTCTGGCCTGCTGGAGTCCAGGCAGACATGTATATTTACACAAACCCTCTCCATACAGTGGTGCTTCAACATATTGTAAGCTCTTTAGAGTTTTCTATGTTTCTGCAAAAATGTCAAATCATGTTTTCACACAAGTCCTAAAAGTAGAAAACTCAATCTATACACTCAATCAAAACGTATTTAAACGGCAAAATATGTTCTGATTGAGTTCATGTAACACTGCACAGTTCATTTAAAAAGATGAGACACTCTTGAGAACAAAATTGAGCTTTTTGGACATCAGACTAGATGCTATGTTTGCCGGTCACCAAACACTGCACATTAGTGATGCATGGTGGTGGCAGCATCATGATGTGAAGCATGGTGGTGGCGGCATCATGATGTGAAGCATGGTGGCGGCAGCATCATGATGTGAAGCATGGTGGCGGCATCATGATGTGAAGCATGGTGGTGGCAGCATCATTAGTGAAGCATGGTGGTGGCGGCATCATGATGTGAAGCATGGTGGTGGCAGCATCATGATGTGAAGCATTGTGGTGTCAGCATCATGACGTGAAGCATGGTGGTGGCATCATCATGACGTGAAGCATGGTGTTGGCGGCATCGTGACATGAAGCACGGTGGTGGCGGCATCATGACGTGAAGCATGGTGGTGGCATCATCATGATATGAAGCATGGTGGCGACAGCATCATGACGTGAAGCACGGTGGTGGCGGCATCATGATGTGAAGCATGGTGGTGGGATCATGATGTGAAGTATGGTGGCGGCATCATCATGACGTGAAGCATGGTGGTGGCGGCATCATGACATAAAGCATGGTGGTGGCAGCATCATGACGTGAAGCATGGTGGTGGCGGCATCATGATGTGAAGCATGGTGGCGGCGGCATCATGATGTGAAGCATGGTGTTGGCGGCATCGTGACATGAAGCACGGTGGTGGCGGCATCATGACGTGAAGCATGGTGGTGGCATCATCATGATATGAAGCATGGTGGCGACAGCATCATGACGTGAAGCACGGTGGTGGCGGCATCATGATGTGAAGCATGGTGGTGGGATCATGATGTGAAGTATGGTGGCGGCATTATCATGACGTGAAGCATGGTGGTGGCGGCATCATGACATAAAGCATGGTGGTGGCAGCATCATGACGTGAAGCATGGTGGCGGCATCATTAGTGAAGCATGGTGGTGGCATCATGACGTGAAGCATGGTGGCATCATCATTAGTGAAGCATGGTGGTGGCAGCATCATGATGTAGGGATGTTTCTCTGCAACAGACCCTGGAAGGCTTTTAAAAGTAGAGGGTTCACTTTGAAAGAGGGAATGAGTACTTGAGCACTGTTGGTCTCTACAACCCTCCCTATTTACAGTATTTGTTTACATGTTGTGTTTTGTGTTCAGGCCGGTGGAGGACAGCAGCCAGCCTCCGGGTCGAGGCGTCCTGTCCATGCAGGGTCTGACCTATGGAGTCGTCAGGGTCGACACTGAGGAGCGTCTGTCGGTGCTGACGGTGCAGGACGTGGGAACCGTCACACCAGGAGGTACGTCCATGTGTTCGTGTTGTACGACTAAAGTTCCTTAAGCTGGTTCGCTGGTCCTGTTCGGCTGCAGTTGAGTCTTGGATTTATAGTTTCAGAGTCATGACTGCAAAACTTGGATAGTGGGTCAGAAATGTTTACGCTTTAAGGAGAATTCTGGTGTATTTCAACTCGGTATGTTTCCCATTTTTGTGGCGGTTGTGGTTTTGTGCATCATGCTAACTTAGCACTCTTCCCCTCCATTGCAATTAGGGAAACTGAGCCTAGTGGAAGGCAATAAGCTCCCTGCAGCTTTTCCAGAGAAATATATTTCCATGAATCATTTCAAACGTCATTATTTAGCTGTCTGCACACAACTTGCCTGTTCTGGTTCACTGTCCCCACCCTCCCTGTGTCATTTTTGGCTACAGCAGTTAGCTTTTTATCAGAGGAACAGGTCTAAAATGCTACCGTGCTCTACAGTAAACAGCAGACAGACATGCAAGTTAGTGAACCAGAAGCTAGTGGATAAATAGCAATCAGATCAATGATAATGTTGCTGCGTAAATGCTGGATGTGGAGATAATTAGGGCTGAAGTCAACCGAGGAAAGTCTTGGCTGAGTGAAATCATGCCTTCAACCAATTCATTGGTCATGAGTATTAGCGTGAATAAATGCTACTATATGCAGCGTATTAAAATATAGTTTACAGTCGTCCCTCGCCGTTTATCGCAGATTTTTAAGTTGTATAAATCTAATTTTATGTCACGGATTAAGAAGAATATTAAATGGAAATAAAACAGCAGATGAGTAGACGAAGATGCACGTATGGAAACTCAGCTACTTCCTCTTGAGCTAGTTTGCCCACATGACATCATACACGGCACGCTATTGGCTGATGGATGTGAGGCGACCAATCAGAGCGCTGCGTTCTGTATCCTGGGCTCTGATTGGCTCTCGCATCAGTCTCCTCCATCTCCCGTGTACAGCAGCGTTCAGCATCTGGCCTCGTCTATTTCGCATCGACATCTGATAGTGTTGCTCTGTGGTGTTGAATTGAGTTTATTTCAAGCCCTACGATGCGCCTTCTAAGACTTCTGGCACCGAACACAAGCATGGGGAGGGTTTATAAAGCCTTAATATATATATATGTAAATAATAAGATAAATATAAGGTCGCTACTTCGTGGATCTTCCCATATCTAGTTCGTCCCAGCTTGAGTTCACCCTTATTTGGCGGTCGGAGGTCATTAAGCCTCCGAGAAGACTTTGTCATGGTGCCCCTTTACAAGCTAAACCCCGGCGATGCTCTCAGGATGCTCTCTGCAAAACTCCTCTGGCGTTCGTTGTAGTATTAAACACTAAGAGGCTTTTCGGCCATCGGTTCAAACAAAACGGAGAAACGCTGCTGATCAAGCTTCGTAAATGTCAAGTAAGTCAGATCTAGCAGTCTCCATTAGGTTGGGGAAGTTTCAAGTAGTGAACACGTTAGCATGTTAGCATGTTAGCATGTTTGTTCCTCCTGTTGCTAAAAACAATGGATTAATCCTGGACGGCTGTTGATTTAGAGCTTTTCTCCTGAGAGCTTATCAACCAGCCAGTCAGAATTGCCAACGAATTCATGGCATCACTGTGAAATCCAAAGCTAGGATTGCATTTCTGTCCACATTAGCAGCTAAGTTTAGAGCATGTGGGGCAGTCGAGGTGCTCCCTGCTCCTGTGATACTCCTCGCGCCAAAAACCCCATTAAGTCCATTACATCGTAAAATTAGCTTTAAGGGTGCGTAAACGCGCCGCCTCTCCTTCTTCCATCAATATCCAATTTTTTTGGGAGCAGTTTCTCCTCATGACTGAGCGGTTTTAGTGCGCTCTGCTCTCCGTTGTCAGAAGCCGCGAACGCCAGATTTCAGCACAGCGGCGATCCATTTTAATCAACGGAGTCTGGTAGAATCCTCACTGGTAGTTTAACAAGGTAATGCAGAAGCTTTCAGGACGGAATACATCCACTAATGAAGAATCCATGAACACCACTGACGACGTTTGGCTCTTTATACAACAGTAAACCTCCTGTTTTTAATAAACAGTAGTTATTTTCATTCTGGGTTAGTTCCTTCAAAATAAGACGCTCAGTTTCTGTCATTAAAAGATGATTAAAAACAGAAAACCTTCATAGTTAAGAGCCTGTAATCAATGTGTTTCTACTGTTTCTGCTGATAAAATTAATGTAAAATGTTGGTAATTAAGCTGATAGACTCCACTGAGATGCGATTATCATAATTTCTAATAGCCACTTCAACTAATTGATCCCTAATCTTGCTTAATGTGGACTTAATGTGATGCATTACCAAGAAGACTGTTTGCAAGAAGACAGATCAAAGATAAATCCCACTTCAGTATTTTTCACTTGAGACAAACTGTTTGTAAAAAAAAATCAACAGTTAAACATCTTAGAGAGTGAATGACAGTGTGCAGCAGCATAGGGTTTATTTACCTTTTTAATCAGTCTTATATATTGTTTAAAAATGCAAGAAATCTTCTTTTTTTTACTTTCAATATATACATTTTTTAATTTTTACCATTTTAGTCAATTTTATTTAGTTGTTTTTTATTTATTATATTTTTAAGGTCAGAAATACATAATTTTTTGATTTCCACTGTGGTTTTTCTGATTTTATTTACCCTTTTATTCAATTTTATGTAGTTTATTTTAATTTATTATGTTTCTTAGGCAAAAAAATCTATTTTTTTTCTTGATTTTTAATATGATTTTTATTATTTTCTTTATTGTTTTAATCAAATTTACATATTTTTTAACATATTGTATTTTAAGCAAGAAATCTATTTTTTCTTAAATTTCAATATGATTTTTATTTTATTTAACTTTTTTAAAATACATTTTATGTAGTTTCTTTTAATTTTTTATGTTTTTGCGGCAAGAAATAAGTTCTTTAAATATGTTTTTATTATTTTATTTGCCTTTTTATTGTTTTTTATATATATATTTTAATGTATTATGTTTGTGAGACAAGATTTTTTTCTTAATTTGCAATATAGTTATTATTTCATTTACCTTTATAAATCAATTTTATATATATTTTAATGTTTTAGGTTTTTGAGGCAATTTTAAAACGGCATTTTAAAATGTGTTTTTTACTATTTTATTTACCTTTATAATTCATTTTTATTTATATTTTTATTTATTATAATTTTGAGGTGGAACTTATTTATTCTTGATTTTCAATATAATTTCTTTATTTTATTCACTTTTTAAATTTTAACATTTTATTTGGTACATTTTTTTATGTATTATGTTTTTTCTTTATTTTTAAAATATTTTTATTATTTTATTTACCCTTTAAATTTTTTTATGTATTATGTTTTTGAGGCAAAATTTTTTTTCTTAATTTTCAGTAAGGGTTTTATTATTTTATTTACCTTTTTAATCACTTTTAGATAATCTTTTTTAATGTATTATGTGTTGTTTCACTCCAGTACAGTGTTATTTTGTTAAATATTCTAATTAGTTGTTTTTGAAGCACTTTGAACGGCATTAACTTGTATAACTGATTGAGATCATCATAACCGCTTTAAAACAGTAAAATACACAGAATAATGTAAATAAAATGCAGTTTTCGCAGTGAAATCTTTAGTTTTCAGCTCCATGTGCGGCGAGAACCCAGTCGAATGTGTGGAAACAGAAAATGACACATGAGCCGGTGAAGGTTGGTCTCCTCTAATCCATGAAGACGGCAGTAATCTGCAGGAGGCGTCGTGTAAACCCCGCTGATCAAACACACAGGATGCCACAGCTAATCAAACATCAGCGTGTCGTCGCCGTGGACCCACGCCCCCTGGTGGCCACCGTCGGCATTACACCTGCTGCACACGTTAATTAAGCTCCCGGCTTCGTTAAGGCACGTTGGACGCCTCTTCTTCTGCCTGGAGATGATTCACGCACTTCTAAAACCCTCAAATCAAGCAAAGATTCTTGCGGAGTCACTGAATTTGATCCCTACAGATTCAACGTTTAGTTTAACTGGACAAGAAGATCTCCCCTCTTGGCGATTGACGGCGTCGTTAACGAACCACTGGCACCAAAAACCTGCTCCAGATGCTCCGTTTTAACCCAGTTGCAGCAGTAACCTGGTTTAACTTCCGCTCAGACAGAAGCAGACGTCAGATTTGGGTTGGACCGGCCGACTTTGAGCTCCAGATGCTGGGAAATGTGGTTTAGTTTCACTGAGAGGTTTGTCTGGAGCAGTCGTCAGCTTTTTAACTGATCGCTGACTGTTTTCTATAATTGGTTAATGGGGTTTCGGTAATATTTTGATTTTAAAAAAGTCTCCGACGTTGAGAAATCGGACTAAGACATGTGGTTTACTTTAATGTGGAACGATTAACCGATTAATTGTTAAGCATTAAATCAGTTTGGTTCATTTTTAAGTGGAAATTCTCAGACTGCAGCTCCTTTAATCTGAATATTTTGTGTTTGTTCTCCTTCCTCTGTGACGGTAAACTGACTATCTTTGGATTGTGGACGAGACGAGACCTTTTTCAGCATTTTCTGACGATCAGGCAGGAAAATAATGGATTAAACGACCATTATAATGATCACCAGTTGCACCAACATCCATCCATCCATCATCTACACACCGCTTAATCCTCTGTAGGGTCACGGGGGGAGCTGGAGCCTAGTCAATCGAACCAAGCACATTCACAGATAACTTAGAATAATCAATTAACCTCAGCATGTTTCTGGACTGTGGGAGGAAGCTAGAAAACCCACAATGCACAGGGAGAACATGCAAACTCCACAGGCGTCCTAACCGGGTTGCGAACCGGGGATCTTCTAGCTGTGAGGCGACGCTGCTAACCACCGAGCCACCTTAATATAGTATTATATATCAGTAGAATAATTTCTGTAAGTCTGTGTTGATCCTCCGTGGTCCAGGTCGTTGTATTTCTGATGTCTGGATTCACCAAAACCACTAAACAGTTAGAAAACAACCAACAGCTGCTGTCATTGGCAGCCGGATGGAGACCAGTGAAAGTCCACCGATGCTAACCCCCTGGTTCTCCCTCTCTCTCTCTCCCTCTGTGTTCCTCTGTGTGTTTCTATGTCTCTCGCCCTCCCAGGTCTGGTCTGCGTGGTGAAGCCTGACGGCGTCCCCCAGCTCTGTCAGACGGATGAGATCGGTGAGTTCTGTGTTTGCTCCATCGCCACGGGAACGTCCTACTACGGCCTGACGGGGATGACCAAGAACACCTTCGAGGTATTTCAGTCTATAATCTGTTAAATGGTTCTACTTCCTCTGGTGTAGTCAGGACTCGTCGTTGAGGCGTCTGTCTTAGTGTTATTCTTATTTACTCCTAACCCTGATAGTTACACTTGTCAGAATCTGTTTTACTGTGAAACACTTTGACTCAACCGCTTTAGTCATTAAAATGTAAAAACAAGGAGCTGAATTGACCTGTTGGACTATTCAATCATGTTTTTGTTAAATTTCTGGGCTCCTATTTACCTGTTTTTAGTAGACTTGTCTTATTTTTACTACATTCCTGAGATGACAGATGTTAGAACCCGGTCATTGTTTTACTTTATTTACTGTTGGGACGTTAGTTTAAATACTGAGCAGATAAAAACACGACAATAACAAACCACCGTAGCTGAAATCACATCAGATAAAAGATGATAAATTCTGTTTTAAGAAAAAAAAATTGAGCTGAGCCAATTTGTTTTTTTATAAAAGCTGACTTTTCAAAATAAGACTTTTTCATAAGAAAATAAAATATTTTTAAAATTATATTTATTATACTTATAATAAATATTTCAATTCATTATTTCTAATAAATATTGATATAAATATTTCTACTAAATTATATTCATTACAATTTTGTCAGAAAATACAATAATTTTTAAAGCACTTTGTACCTTTGTTTTGAAAAAACGCTATAGAAATTAAGTCATTATTATTATTATTATTATTATTATTATTATTATGATTGTCATCATCTTCATTATATCATCATATTGATTAGTATGATTATTATTATTTATTTTTATTATTATTATTGTTATTATTATTAAATATTCCTCAGTTATTATTTTTACTATTATTATTATTGTTGTTATTTTATTATTATATAAATATTAATAATCATAGTGTTTTATTATTATTATTTTATATTGTTGTTGTTATTCAGGACCCAAATTGTGTTTGTTTTTCTTACTTTCATAGACAGAAATTGCATCTTTTGTTACTTGAAAATAAAAAATCTGAATTAAAAATAGATGTTTTGCTTTTTGTTTCGAGGTCAGAGAAACCTTTTGCCATTTTTTCTGCATTTTGTGGGTTATTTTCTGATTTTAATCTAGTGTTTTGTTGCTGTTAAATGCGGACTTACACTGAGGAGAATTATTATTATTACTATTATGTTATTATTAATATTATTATTATTATTATTAAGGAGCACAATTGTGTTTGTTTTTCTCACTTTTATAGGAAAAAATGTGACGTGACAGTAAAATGAGAATTAAGAAATAGGTGTTTGTATTTTTGTCTCAAGGTCAGAGAAACCTTTTTCCATTTTTTCTGTCTTTTGTTGGTTATTCGTTGGTTTTATTTTAATGTTTTGTTGCTGAGTTACAGAGAGGAGGAATCAAACGGGCAGTGAAATCCTCTGCAGCGCCTGTTTGACCGTCACGTTCCCTTTATTAAGACCAGCAGTGCGACATCACCAGTGTGAAAGTTAAAAATACTGTGATGTCTGCTTTTAGCTCTGGTCCTGGCTGGTTGCCATGGCGACTGCTGAAGGTGTGTGTTTGTGTGTGTTTGTGCTGCAGGTCTACCCGGTGAGCTCCAGCGGCGGCCTGATCAGCGAGTACGCCTTCGTCCGCACCGGCCTGCTGGGCTTCATCGGCCCCGGCGGCCTCGTCTTCATCACCGGCAAGATGGACGGCCTCATCATGGTGAGCGGGCGCAGGCACAACGCCGATGACATCGTCGCCACGGCGCTGGCAGTGGAGCCCATGAAGTTCGTGTACAGGGGGAGGTGAGTGCAGATTGTACCATCAGCTGGGAGGCAGCCAGATGTCCGACTCCGGCACATCCACTGTCACGCTGATAAATGAGCAACACGGCCGCACATAATAAATCCAATAAAGTAGAGCAACAGTGGGCGAATTCACACGCAGGAATAAAGTGAAGTTTAATTGTGTCCACGGCCACCGAGGAGGAAATTCATCTTTCAGCTGACAGGCTGCAGTGACGCCTTCTGGAGCTATTTAAAGTTCCTATTTCAGGAGGAAGCAGCTGAGAGCACATAAAGTCCTGCTAAAGTATAAGACTACATTTAATTTACTGTTTATATTCACTATATCACCAAAAGTATTGGGACGTCTGCCTTTACATGAGCTTTAATGACGTCCCATTGTTAATCCGTAGGGTTTAATATGGAGTTGTTCCACCCTTTGCAGCTATAACAGCCTCAACTCTTCTGGGAAGGTTTTCCACAAGGTTTAGGAGTGTGTTGATGGGAATCTTTGACCATCTTCCACTGATGTTGGACCAGAAGGCCTGGCTCTCAGTCTCCACTCTAATCCATCCCTCAGGTGTTCTATCGCAGTGGTTCTCAACTGGTCCAGCCTCAGGACCCACTATGTCTCTATTAATGACAGTCGCGACTCAAATTGTTGAAGTTTGCTGTTCCTGTTAAAAGATTAAGGTTTATTTGGGTGGAGTCTCAACGCATTTTGATACAACTTGGGAAAATTTTGGCTTATTTTTTGCTCATTTTGGTATTTTTGGATGCTTTTGCAAAGTTTTGGGCATATTTTGGCCCATTTTGACAGATTCTGAGCACATTTTGGTTCATTTTTGGCACATTTTAGCATAAATTTCTCCAATAAGCTGTCAGAACCAAATCTAGAGGTTAATCATGGGCAACTACTGGTGTCACCACCACTAAATATCCTGCTATTGAAAGCAAACTGTCATCAGAAACATCCTTTAAAATAAAAGACTTTACACCACTACTTTTTTTGGGGGTTCATGCTTCTCGACCCTCTGAAAATGACTTCGCGACCCGCTTTTGGGTCCCCAACCAGTGTTCTATCGGGTTGAGGTCAGGACTCTGAGTAGATCAGTCCAGTTCCTCCACACCAGACTGGATCATCCATGTCTTTACTGATTTTGCTTTGTGCTCTGGTGGCGGCCATGTTGGAACAGGAAGGGGCCATCCCCAAACTGTTCCCACAAAGTTGGGAGCATCAAATAGTCCAGAATGTCTTGTTCTGCTGAAGCATTAAGAGTTCCTTTCACTGGAACTAAGGGGCCCTGAAGAACACCCCCACACCATAACCCCCCTCCACCAAACTTTACACTTGGAACAATGCAGTCAGGAAGTACCGTTGCCCTGGCAATCACCAAACCCAGACTGGTCCATGGGATGTCCAGACAGAGAAGTGTGATTGGTCCCTCCAGAGAACTGGTCTCCACTGCTCTAGAGTCCAGTGACGACGTCCTTTACACCACTGCATCCAACACTTGGTGATGTGAGGCTTGGATGCAGCTGCTGGACCATGAAACCCATTAATGAAGCTCTACCACTGTTCTGGAGCTGATCTGGGGGACACACCAAGTCTGGAGGTCTGTAGCTATCCTGACCCCTCTCTGTGGTTTTACGTGGTCTAACCCTTCATGGCTGAGTTGCTGTTGTTCCGAGTTGCTTCCACTTTGTTATAAAACCACCAACAGTTGACCGTTGAATATTAAGTATGGAGGAAGTTTCTCCAGTGAGTCTTATCTTGGTACCACACCTGAATCCTCTGAGCTCCTGAGAGTCTTCCGCTAATGTCTGTAGAAGCAGTCTGCATGTCTAGGGGCTGGATTTATACACCTGAGGTCATGGAAGTGATTGGAACACCTGGATTCAGGTATGTGGAGGGGAGTCCAGGTACTTATACAGTGTTTATATTGTACATAGATGTGATGCTGTGTCGGGTAAATCGAGGTCGCACACTGTTTAGGGGAGGAAACCAGCCAAAGCCAGATGGAACAAGGAGGGAAAACAAACAAAAACAAGATAATCTGGAGTTTCTAATCAAAGAGGAAGCCGCTGTAAAAACGGTGAACCTGAGTTTATGCTGCTCACGTGGCGTTAAAGTTCCTCCGTGCGTTCCTGAAGCTCACAGTGAATCTACGGTGAAATAAAACAGCTGCATCAAAAAGCAAAACGACCCTCTGAGGTCAGTTTCTCTGGGTTCTGCTCCTCTGATGTTGCACCGAGGCGCTAAAGGAGTGAAGTGTGAGACCAGATATGTGGAGGTGTGTGTGTTTTGCTGGTGACTGACGGATGCTTGCGTCGCCGTGGCTGCAGGATAGCGGTGTTCTCGGTGACGGTGCTGAGGGACGAGAGGATCGTGGTGGTGGCCGAGCAGAGACCCGACTCCACAGAGGAGGACAGTTTCCAGTGGATGAGCCGCGTCCTGCAGGTACTTTCCTTTCTTTGCAACCCTTCAACACCTTAAATGTCTTCTGCAGTTTATTTCTTCTGTCAGGTAACAAAATCTCTCCATCGTCCTGCATTTGCTGCTACTTTTTACTACTTGCTGCCTCAGAACTTGAAGCGATGAGCTGTTAATGCTGAAATTATAGGATTTACAACCTTTAATGGTAATTTGGACGTGTGGTTCAGGCTCCCATGTCTATGTACTGGTGCTTTTCAGATGTTTTGTACTGTAAATTCTTGTTTTTCATTCATCTTGGGGAATATTCTAATAATTTGAGATGCTAGATTTTGTATTTCTGTCAGCTTTAAGCCATAACAAGCAAAATACAAACAAAAAGAGGCTTGAAATGTTTAACTTTAATGAATTTATGATGTGTAAAAGTTCACCTTTTTGAATTTATTCCCAAAAAAAATTAACTTTTTCAAGATATTCTGAGTTTTGGAGATGCGCTGGTGTATAAGGTGGCAGCAGTCAACCATTCTTCCCTCTGTCCTTTGGCTTCCACCTTGTTTAGGTTTGGTGTTTTCTGCTCGTGTCTCGTTTTTACTCACTGTTTGGCTCATTTTTCACTGCTATAAGAAGTCCTGCACCTCTATTTAAACAGAACAGCCACGACTAGAAGGGGAAGGAACTCAGACATGCCTCTAGTGAATGATTTCAAAGTTACAATACCGGAAATCATTTTAAAACAACAACAGATCAGTTGAATATCGTCATGTTTTCCAAATGCCTCCACTCCAATGGTTCCACATACTATAGATATTTTACCATCCTCTACCTACTGGTTGTTTTTCACACAACTCTGCAGATTATCTCTTAAAAGCTGTTTGTATCTTCCAGCAACCTGCTCTTCTGTATGCTGTTTTTGAGCCATGCTGCATTTATTTAATTACTCTAGTATGTTTTATCTTCTTATCTATCTCTATGTTTTGCTTCATTACTTGTCTCCTCTCTGCTGTGTGTAAACACTGCCTGCAATTCAGCTGAATACAGTCGTCTCTCGCTATATCGCGGTTCTCTTTTCACGGTCTCACTGTATCGCAGATTTTTAAATCGTATATAAAATCCGTAGCGTACAGCAGATAAATAGATGCACGTATGGAAAACTCAGCTACTTCCTCTTGAGCTAGTCGGTCTCTGGTTGATCGGCGGTGATGGAAGCCAGCCAGAACCTTTGGTCCCACACGGTGAGAGTTTACTGGAAATGACCGTCAGAGAACCGGTGACAGTCTGTAGGATTACCGTAACATCGTCATCAGTTTCCAGGTAGGTAGGCAGCCGGACGTCCTCGGTGTCGGTGTGTTTAAAGTTTTTCCCAAGTGGGCGTTTCAAGTGGATCGCTGCGTCGCTAGTTCCATTATCGGACACGGCTGTAGAAGCTCCTCTAGATGGAAGGTTTAAGAGTGTAGGAAGGGTTTATAAGAGGGTGGGGAAGGTTAATAACAGTGTGGGGAGGGTTTATAAAGCCTTAAAACATACATACATAAATGATAAAATAAATATAAGGTCGCTACTTTGCAGGTTTCGTCTATGGTGGGGGGTTCTGGAACCAAACACAGTTGAGTCACTGGTGGCTTCTCGGTTGCGCTAAGAATCACAGAATTTATTAGTGTTTTGCAGAATCTAGTTTATTTTTTGGCCATTTTATAAAGGAGACGTGTAGAATAAAGTAGCTTTGATAGAATATCCTGATTTTAAGCTAATTTTTTAGTTGTTTTATCAGTCGGAACCACATGTCACACATACTATCGATCAAATTAGGTAAAAAACAGACTATTTATTCAGTTTTTTGGGATTTAGTTCGCTAAAATAAACTTGTTCCTAGTTACAGCTCATGTAAGATCTCCCCGAACTTCAGCACAAGACACTTATTTTTAAGCATTTCTATTGGCGGTTTATCGATCCGTGGTTTGTTTGATTATTGGTTGTGCTTTTTGTAATTCTGTCACGGCTTTTTAGTAGAAAAACTGCCCCCAAAACAAAGATTAAAGTGTTAGTTGTCGTGTTTATGACTGATTTCTGACCAAACCTGCACCATGAGCTTCATAACATCATTAGATATCTTAAAACAGAAAGACTAAGAGTGGAAACTGGAGTGAAGGTAGCATTAGAGAAGGCTTATGTAGGTATGAATGTTTGACAATCATACTTTGACTACTCACTCATTTCAGTCTGAAAGTTCCTTCCCGTTTCAGAAGTTTGCTCTGGTTTTGCTGCTACAAACTAAAGTTCTAGTCGGTTCATGAGGTGGAATCATCAAGAGAAACCCAAACCACAGTAGCATCAGCAGATGATCCCCCTGACTGTCCCTGTTTCAGGCCATAGACAGCATCCACGGGGTCGGGGTCTTCTGCCTGGCTCTGGTTCCGGCCAACACCCTACCCAAGACTCCCCTGGGCGGCATCCACCTGTCTGAGATCAAGCAGCTGTACCTGGAGGGGGGCCTGCACCCCTGCAACGTCCTCATGTGCCCCCACACCTGCGTCACCAACCTGCCCAAGCCCCGGCAGAAGCAGCCAGGTCTGTCCGCGGTCCCGGTTTGTTGATTCGTTGCCGTGTGCAGTTGTTGGTGTGCTGACGGACGTGTTTGTGCTGCAGAGATCGGACCCGCCTCTGTGATGGTGGGGAATCTGGTGTCAGGGAAGAGGATCGCTCAGGCCAGCGGCAGAGACCTGGGGCAGACCGACGACAACGACCAGGTGAGACTTCAGGGTCAATTTGATTTGGCTTTACTCACAAGAACCTACAAAACAAGACAATATCAATGATTTAAAAACATTAAACAGAAAATAAGTGACTGTTTAAGTTTTCACCTCCGTCAAGTTAGTATTTAGTTGATGCACCTTTGGCTGAAGCTTGCATTGAACCTGTATGACTCGGCCTCAATCAACCTGGACATCTGGACGCTGTAATTTTACCCCATTCATCTTCGCAAAGCTCAGTTAGATTAAACCAGGACTGTCGAATCCCGAATCCTCTCCAAGCCTCAGTTCTCTTCCAGACTGCATCAGGTGGTCCTCCAGGATTTCTCCATGCTTTGCTGCATTCATTTCACCCCCTACCTTTACAAGCCTTCCGGGGCCTGCTGCTGGAGAGCATGCCCACATAATGATGCTGCCACCGCCGTGCCTCACAGTGGGGATGGTGTGTTTGTGATGATGTTCATTGTTCGTCGTCTGCCAAACATAGTGTCCAGACTAAAGCTTAATCTTGGTCTCATCAGATCAAAGAACCTTCTTCCAGTTGACTTCAGAGTCTCCCATGTGCCTTCTGGTGACTCTAGTCCAGATTTAATATGAGCTTTGTCTAACAGTGGGCTTCTTTTGGTGAAGAACATGCAAAAGTTGTTGTATCAACAGTCTCTCCCATCTCAGCTGCTAAAGCTTGTATCTTCTTCAGGGGTGTCATATTTGTCTTGGTGTCCTCCCTCACTAGTCTCCTTCTTGTAACTCCTTTAGAGGAGTCATAGGTGTCTTGGTGGCCTCCCTCACTAGTCTCCTTCTTGTGTCTCCTTCAGAGGAGTCATAGGTGTCTTGGTGGCCTCCTTAACTAGTCTCCTTCTGGTGCCTTCTTCAGGGGAGTCATAGGTGTCTTGGTGGCCTCCCTCACTAGTCTCCTTCTTGTATCTCCTTCAGAGGAGTCATAGGAGTCTTGGTGGCCTCCCTCACTAGTCTCCTTCTTGTATCTCCTTCAGAGGAGTCATAGGTGTCTTGGTGGCCTCCCTCACTAGTCTCCTTCTTGTATCTCCTTCAGAGGAGTCATAGGTGTCTTGGTGGCCTCCCTCACTAGTCTCATTCTTCTAACTCCTTCATAGGAGTCATAGGTGTCTTGGTTGCCTCCCTCACTAGTCTCCTTCTTGTATCTCCTTCAGAGGAGTCATAGGAGTCTTGGTGGCCTCCCTCACTAGTCTCCTTCTTGTATCTCCTTCAGAGGAGTCATAGGTGTCTTGGTGTCCTCCCTCACTAGTCTCCTTCTTGTAACTCCTTCAGAGGAGTCATAGGTGTCTTGGTGTCCTCCCTCACTAGTCTCCTTCTTGTAACTCCTTCAGAGGAGTCATAGGAGTCTTGGTGGCCTCCCTCACTAGTCTCCTTCTTGTAACTCCTTCAGAGGAGTCATAGGTGTCTTGGTTGCCTCCCTCACTAGTCTCCTTCTTGTATCTCCTTCAGAGGAGTCATAGGAGTCTTGGTGGCCTCCCTCACTAGTCTCGTTCTTCTAACTCCTTCATAGGAGTCATAGGTGTCTTGGTTGCCTCCCTCACTAGTCTCCTTCTAGCACAGTCACTCAGTTTTTGAGGACGACCTGCTGTTGGCAGATTTACACTTAATTGATTTCGGGGGTAAAATTGGGAAACTTGGGAACATCTTTACGTGTATTTTGATTCTAGGAGGTGAAATGTGAACACATCTGGTGTTATTTAATACAGATTTGTTCATTAACAGGTTTGCAGCACAACATGGAGGTAGAAAGATGTGGAAGTGCTAAATCAAAACAATCATGATTATAATTTTGGTCATGACTGTGAAGCCCTGTTAAATACTAACATGCCAAACTCCCTCCTTTGTGCTTTGAGAGAGTCGATGTCTTGTTTTCGTAGAACTTTGACTAATCACAGAACTGAGTGAAGGTCAAGACTCTTTTTCTCAGCTGCAGATTGAAAAGTTGACATTTTCGGGGAGCAGCATCCCTGATAATCCTGTAATCAAGAGCGGCGATTGATCTTCAATCATAAACCGGCGATAAACCTTCCAAACAGTCGGCTCGCTGCGTAAACAGCCCGACGAATCAAAGGTTTGAGCTGCTGCGTCTTTGAACTGCTCATAAATGGACTCCTCAGAGGCAGCTTCCAGAATTGGCAGGTCGAATTTTACCTGCTTTGAAATTTCACAGTCTGTGATATTGATTTAACCACTTTAAGGACAGAAGGCAGAGACTCAGCAGTAAAACAAATCATGCAGCAACTGGTGAGTAAGCACATCCTGACATGGGATTCATTTGACAGTAAAGACTTATTTATACCGGCTCTGCAGTCTCACTCTGGTATCGGCTTTATTGGAGTTTTATTGGAGTTTTATGTCTCCTGTGTGCGCTGCAGTTTAAATATTAAACGCTGATGTTACAGTAATTGATATTCTGCATCATTTTATTCCTGCTGTAAACACGTTGGATGCCGCTGAAGCTGGATCAGAACGAGTTGAGAGTCTGGATGGAGTCTGTTTCGCAACTCTGAGTGGTGGTCAGCTTTAAGGAATCACACGTAGCTTTCACAAACCGTACGTGGTGGAACTAAAACTACATCCCTGCCTGTGCTTTCTGTTGCAGTTCCTGTTCCTGTCGGAGGTTTTGCAGTGGAGGGCTCAGACGACTCCGGATCACGTCCTCTACACCCTCCTCAGCTCTCGGGTAACAAACACCGCAGTTAACATTCATCACACGCAGAATCAGCCTCTGAACTGTGCAGCAGCGGCCAGAAGCTGTTTCCCTGTAAATACAATCCGTGGATAAGTCATACTTCCACTTTGGTTTGAAGATTTTCAGATCCATGTTTTACGTGCGGCGGAAATAAGTACTGCAATAACAGAACTGGAAATTTGCTGCAAAACAAGTTTTCTACCAGGCTACAGTTCTCTTCCAGACTGCATCAGGTTGTCCTCCAGGATTTCTCTATACTTTGCTGCATTATGTCACCCTCTGCCTTTACAAGCCTTCCAGGACCTGCTGCTGAGAAGCATCCCCACATTATGATGCTGCCACCACCATGCTTCACAGTGGTGATGGTGTGTTTGGGATGATGTGCAGTTTTGGTGTCCACCAAACATAGTGTCTAATCTGATGGCCCAAAAGCCCAACTTTGGTCTCATCAGACTAAAAAAACTTCTTCCAGGTGACTTCAGAGTCTCCTCATGTCTTCTGGTGACTCTAGTCCAGATTTAATCTGAACTTTTTCTAACAGAGTCTTTCTCTTTGTCTACATGAAGCTTTGACTGGTGAAGAACAGACAACAGTTGTTGTATGTCCAGTCTTTCCCATCTCAGCTGCTGAAGCTTGTGTCTCCTTCAGAGGAGTCATAGGTGTCTTGGTGGCCTCCCTCACTAGCCTCCTTCTTTTAACTCCTTCAGAGGAGTCATAGGTGTCTTGGTGTCCTCCCTCACTAGTCTCCTTCTTGTAACTCCTTCAGAGGAGTCATAAGAGTCTTGGTGGCCTCCCTCACTAGTCTCCTTCTTGTATCTCCTTCAGAGGAGTCATAAGAGTCTTGGTGGCCTCCCTCACGAGCCTCCTTCTTGTATCTCCTTCAGAGGAGTCATAGGTGTCTTGGTGGCCTCCCTCACTAGTCTCCTTCTTCTAACTCCTTCAGAGGAGTCATAGGAGTCTTGGTGTCCTCCCTCACTAGCCTCCTTCTTTTAACTCCTTCAGAGGAGTAATAGGTGTCTTGGTGTCCTCCCTCACTAGTCTCCTTCTTGTAACTCCTTCAGAGGAGTCATAAGAGTCTTGGTGGCCTCCCTCACTAGTCTCCTTCTTGTATCTCCTTCAGAGGAGTCATAGGTGTCTTGGTGGCCTCCCTCACTAGCCTCCTTCTTGTATCTCCTTCAGAGGAGTCATAGGAGTCTTGGTGGCCTCCCTCACTAGTCTCCTTCTTGTATCTCCTTCAGAGGAGTCATAGGTGTCTTGGTGGCCTCCTTCACTAGTCTCCTTCTTGTATCTCCTTCAGAGGAGTCATAGGTGTCTTGGTGGCCTCCTTCACTAGTCTCCTTCTTGTAACTCCTTCAGAGGAGTCATGTGTGTCTTGGTGGCCTCCTTCACTAGTCTCAGCCTGAAAATATCCCTAGAAGTCTGGATAGCTTTTGAAATTAAAAATGTGTAGGAACCCCGTTGAAACATGAAACTGGCTCTTGATGACTGCAGTGCAGCGAAGGACTAACCATCCGTCTGTTCTCCTGCAGGGGGCGGTGTCGAGCTCCCTCACCTGTCTGCAGCTGCACAAGAGGGCGGAGCGAGTGGCGGCGCTGCTGATGGAGAGAGGAGGTCTTCAGGAGGGAGACCACGTCGCTCTGGTCTACCCACCAGGTCGGACAGGATGCATTGAACAGCAGCATTTAGGAAGTTGTACTGTTTTGTTTATCACACCTGTGTTCGTCCTGCAGGTATCGACCTGATCGCAGCTTTCTACGGCTGCCTGTACGCCGGCTGTGTCCCCATCACGGTGCGACCGCCTCACCCTCAGAACATCTCCACCACCCTGCCCACCGTCAAGATGATCGTCGAGGTCTGACTCTTGTTTTGTTGGCTCAAGCCTCCTTCCTTCTCCGGGTACAGCTGCAGTATTGAATTTTTTTTTCGGATCTTCAGGTGAGCCACTCGGCCTGTGTGATGACCACGGCTGTGATCTGTAAGCTGCTGCGCTCCAAAGAGGCCATGGCCACTGTGGACATCAGGAACTGGCCTCCAGTCCTGGACACAGGTATAGAAACCAATCGTTCCTCT
Organism: Dascyllus trimaculatus; assembly: GCA_024666655.1. Lineage (NCBI taxonomy): Eukaryota > Metazoa > Chordata > Actinopteri > Pomacentridae > Dascyllus > Dascyllus trimaculatus. The sequence goes on from CM045466.1 coordinate 3,847,826, forward strand.
TTAATCCTTACTATTACCGATGCTTACCTTTATCTTAACCCCAGAATAAATGGTTCTTTATAGTTTAGATATGCAAATTTGATCTTATTTTATTAAATATGCACTAGTTTGCATTAATTTCCAGAACAGAAATATGATTTTTTTGATGAAACTAACTTCAAATTTTATTGTTTTTTTGTGTTGACATATGAGAGTCAACGTTAATCAGAAAAATACCAAACACAGCCAGAAAAAAAGCCAATTTTCATCCTGTTTTTTTTAGAATGAAATGATCAATAAATCAGGGTGTGAACAAAAACTCCTTTCAGAGTGGGGGTGGGAATCACAGGGTACCTCACGATACGATACGATACGATACGATGTGATGGGATACGATGTGATACATGGCTCATGATACTGATACAGTGATACTGCAATAATCAATTTATTATTTATTATTATTTATTATTATTATCTATATATAAATATATCCCGTCTGACTTCTGAAGAGGAGCTAGTGATTTGGAGCTAGCGATTTAGCGCTAGCGATTTAGCGCTAGCGGCGGAGCTAGCGGCACCACAAGGTCCCTCCAAAGGGACAAATAAACCCCACGCTGGTGAAAAGTCCACTGTGAAATAGTGAACAATGTGTGCCAAGCAACGTTTGTACCCCACAGTGGGTCTTCATCAGGCCACGGCACACAGCAAGGTCTGCTAACAGTGAGCTAACACTGGAGCTTTAGATACCAGATCCTTCCTCATCAGAAGTCAGACGGGTCACGGAGCCAAAACCAACAGGAAGTAGAGAAATAAGTTTTCCACGGGTGTATTTTAATTTAATTTCCTTTAGATCAGGGGTGTCCAATCCTGGTCCTGGAGAGCCCCTATCTTGCATGTTTTAGATGTTTCCGTCTTCCAACACACCTGATTAAATGATTAGGATCGTTATCAGGCTTCTGCAGAGCTGATAATGAGCTGATCATTTGAATCAGGTGAGGCAAACATCTAAAACATGCAGGATGGTGGCCCTCGAGGACCAGGATTGGACACCCCTGCTTTAGATGCTCATTCAGTGTCTGTTTTGTTGACGGTAAGTAAAAAAATGCAGACCATCACCAGGTTTCTGATTGGAGGAGCTCCTCGGGTCATGATCAGAGCCTCCAGTCGCGTCTGAAGCTGCTGCGTTCGCTTCGGCCTCGGGTCAGAGTTTGCGAGGCGAGCAGGACTCTGGAGTCTGACGAGGTGAATGTGTGTTTGTGCTGCAGACGACCTGCCAAAGAAGAAGCCCCCAGCTCTCTACAAGCCCACCAACCCCGACGGCCTGGCCTACCTGGACTTCAGCGTGTCCACGACCGGGATGCTGGCCGGAGTTCAGGTCAGCTCGGCTTCTATCCTCTCAGCCGTCTCTCTTCTCCTTTATGTGAACTGGGAGGCAGAAATAAACGTCTTTACATCTCAGCAGCTTTTATTTCACACCTCCAACAACCATAAACCCACAGGGAGCCTTTGAGTAAATAAGAAATGATTCCACTGACAGTCAAGCTAATGATGAGTCTGTTATAATGCAGTAGTTTCCAGAACAGAAATCTGAATTTTTGATAAAATCTAGCTTCAAAGTTCTTGTTTCTTTGCATTTACATATGAGAGTCAAAGGTTTTTACATTCTTTTTCTTTCCTCTGTAAATCAAAAAACACCGTGAGCAGTTAGAAAATGTTGATTTTCTACAGGTTTTTAGGCATTAAAGTTCAATAATAAGCATTTCCATTCAAATTTGTGCACTTAAATTAAGAAAAATGACAGAGTTTTCGTAAACGTTTGAAAACAAGTTGATTTGTAGAAGAAGCAGGTTGAAATAATTTCACGTCACCAGAGTCGTCTTAAAGCTTTTTGGCTACGTGATGAAATTCAGCTTCGTTCAAAATTGTGGTAAGAAAATTATAATTCAGTTAAATTTATACTCATAAAACATCCGAAACATTCACATATTCAACTTTAATCCATATATATTCAATAAAAAACAAGAGTAAAGTTCGTGTTCGAAGGTTAAATACATTTTAGCTAGCGTTAGCAGCGTGCTAATGCGTTGCTAAGTTGTTAGCTAGAAGCTAACGTCTATAAATCAGGTCATAACTGATATCTGAGCAAACCCTTCTGTAAAAACCTTAAGAATATAGGTGGGATTAAACCTGGCAAGTTTGGTGTCTTTAAGTGCTGCTTAAGTGGAGATTTGTGGCTCAGAGTTGGAGGAAAACTTCATTTTTATTTACTTTTTATTATTTTAGATGCCTTTAAAGAGATGTTTGGTAAAATTCCAGACATTTTGACTGGAAACCACCATTTATGGGTCATAAAAAATGATACAGACATCTCCGTTAAACCTCCCCTGCTGCGGTTGGGCAGGGCAGTTGCACATGTTTTGGTTTAAATATGCAAGTTAAGGTAACATCTCATTAAATGTGGGTTAATTTTCAATTGTATATTTCCTCTTTTATTCGCTGCTTTTTCATTCTAGAGTTAAATCAGCTGCAGCGTAATGAGAAGACGTTAAAAAAAGACTAATTAAAGCACATTTTGCACCAATTTGCTTTGCATCTCATTATTTTTCGTCTCTTTGTGTGTTGTTGTGTCTCTTCCTGTCGCCTCCAGATGTCCCATAATGCAGTTGGGGCCTTCTGCCGGTCGGTGAAGCTGCAGTGTGAGCTCTACCCGTCCAGAGAGGTGGCCATCTGCCTGGATCCCTACTGCGGCCTCGGCTTCGTCCTCTGGTGTCTCTGCAGGTCGGTGCAGCGCTCAAATGTGTCCCCGCCTCCTCAGAAACACCATTAGATGCATGTTTTAATGCCGCACTTCACTCTGGTTGTTAGATTTGAGAGACGGATGTAAGAAAAATCAAAGCAGCAGGTGTCGAGGTATAAAGTTTTACTGCAACTGAAGCAGATAAAGTAGTAATTTACATCCATCCGTGCGCTTCCTGCCACTTCCTCCTTTTCATCCTGGAGGATACCGAGACATAAACTCTCCAGTGTTTCCTGGATCTGGTTGGATGGACCTAGAAGCTTCTTATACAGATGTTAAAACCACATCTGTTGGCTCTTTTCAATGCAGAGAAGCAGCAGTTTTACTCCAAGCTCCCTTATTATTATACACTGATCAGCCACAACATCCTGACCACTGACAGGTGAAGTGAAGAACAACCCAAAGGATCCAGTGCCAAAATCCTGGTTCCAGACCCCATAGGACACCCAGTCACCCCTTTTCCACTGAGCTGGTTCCAGGTCTAGTTCGGAGCCTTACTAAGCTCCAGTTCTTTGTGTTTCCACCACCTAAGCACCGACTCCAGGTTCTAAAAACTGGAGCTCAGCAAGCACCAACTCTTTGCTGGTCCAAAGCTAAGCACCGAGTACGTCAGGGGCTGGGGGCGGGGTTATGGTGACCAACCATCAACGGTGGAAAGGGACACACAAGCGCTAATTAGTGTCCTTGTTCTCCAGGACGTCCCTGGTCCCATCACACATGTATTGGAATGACTCCTGGAAGTTTAGCACAAACTGTTGACCTGAAATCCGCTACAGTTGTGTCCCACCAGTAGCGTGATCACGGATGTGTCCAGGCAACAGGAGGACCTCCGCCTCACAATCAGCCTTAAGACCATCTATAGAGATAAACATGGATATTATCATCAACTTACTGCGTTTGTTTAACTGCTATGTAATGGATGCTAGCGTAGTGGTTTTATGGTGACCCAATGGCTCCAACTGGACTCCTTGTCAATGGAAACGCAAACAGGTTCTTAGGAGGAACCAGATTAGAACCAGCTAAGCACCAGAACTAGGACCTGGTTCTTCTTGGTCAATGGTTCAGAGCATTTTGGACCACATATGATGGACCAACACAATCTTAGGCAGGTGGTCATGATGTTAAACCTGATCAGTTTATATCTAAGATTTTTAGACTGTCAAAATTGACGCGTTAGTGCGGATTAATCCATCATCATGACTAATCTGATTAAATTTATAGTGACGGTAACTCTACTTGTTTGTTTTTACTTCCTGTTCCGTCAGTCAGCTGAGTCAGCTCGCGTTCTGATTGGCTTAAATCCGTGACACGTGACATCACACACTGAGCTCGGCTGCTCTCAGAGGAAACCCCCACACACTACAGGGTTTATAGTCGCAAATATTAAGCATGTTCATTATCTACGATCTCTCCTTCTGAGCGGATCGGACCAGACAAAATCACTCTTAACACCCCACAGGAAAATCAGACACCATGTTGTTTGCAAACATCCGACAATCGGGCCTTTGCTGGCTTTGATCGTAAGGAAGAGATGGGGACAAAAATCTACCTGATTATCCTGGAGTGTGTACCGGCCTTAATGCGCAAATCAAAAGATCCATGAATGCATTGTAAAATCTAAAAGTTTATCCACAACTGGAAGCTGAGTTGAGCTGAGTGTTCTAAACGGCTTATTTTAGAGATCTGCTACAGAAAAGGACAGAGCAGCTCCTTTGTTACCGATCATTTGGCTGTTCTCGTGTCAGGAGCTCGTCTGGCCTCCTTCGGCATCGACCTGTAAACTTCTCCGCCGCCTTCGAAGCCTTAAATCTCTCCGGATCTCTGCTCCGGCTACTTCTAAACTCTCCGCTCGTAAATCCTAAACTTGGCGAGGGGTCCGGCTCCTGCTGCTAAATGTCTCACGTCTGGATGAAACAAGCTGCAAATCACCTCCAGGATGAGGATTCCTCACCTTTAGAGCAGCCATAAGTTTAAACCTGTGGATCCGACTGCCGTTTGATTTTAACCAGACTGAGAGCTCGTACAAAGGATTGGTGATCGTTTTATGGGCTGTAATCACTGAATACATACTGTGCATAACCAGATACTCTGCATTTGTGAGCACATTTAACTATTTAATGTGTTTCCGTGGTCTTACATGTTAAAAATATACCATTTGGTGGCCTGATTTAACAGTGAGATACACGTGCTTATAAACAGGAGTTAAACTGAGTGTAAATGCACCAAAGCTGAGCTCAACAGGATTAATATCAGTGCTTTTGCTCATTTAAAGTAGTTTGCATCAAATATTATGTAACTTTGCACATTCTCAGGTAAATAATTAAGACATTCCTGCACACTGGAAGCATTTCTATGACTTTTTGTGCCTCATAATTGTAGAATTGAATAGAACAGAAAAGCTTTTTTCATCTTCGATAATCCTGTAAGTAATTATACATGAAAAACGTACTTATTTTATTAATTATAAATAAGTACAAGGTGCATAAGGGAGCGGTTAAGTTGCTGGTAGACACTCAGGTCCAGGTTTAATTCATTAAAATGGATTTAATTTAGATTTAATCTGAGACATGTGACTTTGAGATTTCTCCAGAACAATGGAGGTGAATGGAGTTTAGTTTGTGTTGCAGGATTAAAATCTGAAAGTCAAACAATTCACCTGCAACACATCTTTCCACAAACAGTCCAGTCTTACTTCCTGCTTGCTCACATTTCTGTGTTTAACGCTTTGAAACCTCTGAGATCTGAAATCATTAACGGAGCCTGTTTTCCCGTCGCCCTTCAGCGTGTACTCGGGCCACCAGTCCATCCTGATCCCCCCGGTGGAGCTGGAGTCCAACCCGGCGCTGTGGCTGCTGGCCGTCAGCCAGCTGAGGGTCCGAGACACCTTCTGCTCCTACAGCGTCATGGAGCTCTGCACCAAAGGACTCGGCCTGCAGACCGAAGCGCTCAAGGTCAGAACCCCACCACCGACACGGCAGCACGTTAAGACCCAGAGGTGTTAACGTGAAGTCAGGAGGGCAAGAAATCATAATAAAACTGACGGCATGATGGGAAAAACATTGTTCTCTGTCGGGAAATTACAAGAAAACCCCAAAACTAGCAGCTCAGTTCTGAGTTTAATGGAGTAAATGTGATATATTTAATGAATCAGCATGTGGAGCTTCTTATCTGAGGGTTCAACCAAGCTAGAACTATGTATTACAAACACAACACATGCTCAAGGTTGCTAATTCCTTTCTTTTATACCGACATTGCCTCAAACCATCTGTTTTTCTTTGCACTTTAATGTAAATAACCTTTGCTTTGATTAAAATGAACTCTGCTGCAGTCAAAACTTTGGTGCGTACCAAACCTGTCTTAGTGGAATTCACCTGAAATATAATGTCAAGATGGACCAAATACGTCTTAACAATCCAAAAACTGGATTCACTCTCAATTCATCTCAGTATAGGAGTTACTTTGCCCACTACAGTGCAGTAAAAGCACTGTTTTGACTCCTTATGAGGTCTCCATGAGTTCTCTGCTGGTATAAATACCACTATATACATCTACAGGTGCATTCAGTCTGTGTAATTAGCATATAGCGTTGTTTTGGACGTTCCGAAATGTCTGCCGTAACATTTAGCCTGTGTAATTAGCATATAGCGTTGTTTTGGGCATTCCGAAATGTCTGCCGTAACATTTAGCCTGTGTAATTAGCATGTAGCGTTGTTTTGGACGTTCCGAAATGTCTGCCGTAACATTTAGCCTGTGTAATTAGCATGTAGCGTTGTTTTTGACGTTCCAAAATGTCTGCTGTAACATTTAGCCTGTGTAATTAGCATGTAGCGTTGTTTTGGACGTTCCGAAATGTCTGCCGTAACATTTAGCATGTTTAATTAGCATATAGCATTGTTTTGGACGTTCCAGAATGTCTGCCGTAACATTTAGCCTGTGTAATTAGCATGTAGCGTTGTTTTGGACGTTCCAAAATGTCTGCCGTAACATTTAGCCTGTGTAATTAGCATATAGCGTTGTTTTGGACGTTCCGAAATGTCTGCCGTAACATTTAGCCTGTGTAATTAGCATGTAGCGTTGTTTTGGACGTTCCGAAATGTCTGCCGTAACATTTAGCCTGTTTAATTAGCATATAGCATTGTTTTGGACGTTCCAAATTGTCTGCCGTAACATTTAGCCTGTGTAATTAGCATATAGCGTTGTTTTGGAAGATCCAAAATGTCTGCCGTAACATTTAGCCTGTGTAATTAGCATGTAGCGTTGTTTTGGACGTTCCAAAATGTCTGCCGTAACATTTAGCCTGTGTAATTAGCATGTAGCATTGTTTTGGACGTTCCAAAATGTCTGCCGTAACATTTAGCCTGTGTAATTAGCATATAGCGTTGTTTTGGACGTTCCAAAATGTCTGCCGTAACATTTAGCCTGTGTAATTAGCATGTAGCGTTGTTTTGGACGTTCCGAAATGTCTGACGTAACATTTAGCCTGTGTAATTGGCATATAGCGTTGTTTTGGACGTTCTGAAATGTCTGCCGTAACATTTAGCCTCTGTAATTAGCGTATAGCGTTGTTTTGGAAGATCCAAAATGTCTGCCATAACATTTAGCCTGTGTAATTAGCATATAACGTTGTTTTGGACGTTCTGAAATGTCTGCCGTAACATTTAGCCTGTGTAATTAGCATGTAGCATTGTTTTGGAAGATCCAAAATGTCTGCCATAACATTTAGCCTGTGTAATTAACATATAGCGTTGTTTTGTACGTTCCAAAATGTCTGCCGTAACATTTAGCCTGTGTAATTAGCATGTAGCATTGTTTTGGAAGATCCAAAATGTCTGCCATAACATTTAGCCTGTGTAATTAGCATATAGCGTTGTTTTGGATGTTCCGAAATGTCTGCCGTAACATTTAGCCTGTGTAATTAGCATATAGCGTTGTTTTGGACGTTCCGAAATGTCTGCCGTAACATTTAGCCTGTGTAATTAGCATGTAGCATTGTTTTGGACGTTCCGAAATGTCTGCCGTAACATTTAGCCTGTGTAATTAGGGTGAGTTACCTCTAGAACGCAAATATTCTGACTTGTTTGGTCAATTTAACAGTCTTAAAGTGAATTTCTGAACAGTTCTGGAAAACCGGACCTGAGACTCGATGTGGAATGGGTGAATTCGTAGACGACAAATGCTGATTGGTTAAACTTGGAGAAAAGAAATGCTTATTGGTTGAATTCAGATAAGACATGCCTATTGTTAGAACTCGGAAAAGACAAATGCTGATTGGTTGAACTTGGAGAAGACAAATGCTGATTGGTTAAACTTTGAGAAGACAAAGCTGTTTGTTTAAATTTGGAAAAGACAAATGCTGATTAGTTGAACTTTGAGAAGACAAAGCTGATTGGTTAAACTTTGAGAAGACAAAGCTGATTGGTTAAATTTGGAAAAGACAAATGCTGATTGGTTAAGCTTTGAAAAGACAAAGCTGATTGGTTGAACTTTGAGAAGACAAAGCTGATTGGTTGAACTCAGAAAATACAAATGCTGATTGGTTGAACTTTGAGAAGACAAAGCTGATTGGTTAAACTTGGAGAACACAAAGCTGATTGGTTAAACTTTGAGAAGACAAAGCTGTTTGTTTAAATTTGGAAAAGACAAAGCTGATTGGTTAAATTTGGAAAAGACAAATGCTGATTGGTTAAACTCGGAGAAGACAAAGCTGATTGGTTGAACTCAGAAAATACAAATGCTGATTGGTTGAACTTTGAGAAGACAAAGCTGATTGGTTAAACTCGGAAAAGACAAATGCTGATTGGTTAAAACTGGAGAAGACAAAGCTGATTGGTTAAATTTGGAAAAGACAAAGCTGATTGGTTGAACTCAGACTGGACAACAATCACAGTTGTTTCTAGCCTCTTGATGTCCCAATCTAGTAGCTGTCTTCTGTCTGATGTCATTGTCTTCAACATCAAGTCCAACCATTTAGGCCTCCATTGTTGTAGTTCCTTTGTGCTCACAGACCTGGAGGTACTTCTGGTATCTAATGTTTGCACCAGTTCCTGCAGTCAAAAGCCTCCTATTAACAGTAGGTCTTGGGGATGCTGTCACTGTCCGTCCTCTAAATTTCAGTTTAAGGACAGATCACCACTGATTGTGCTCCCACTGAAGTCCAGCTATCAGGAGCTCACAAAGCCACGGTCAGAAGATGCACCTCGATTCGTTCTGGTCACTTTTCCCAGGACGCATCAGTGCAGGTGGACTGAGCTCGGCAGATAAAGCCACATCCCCTCCGTGAGCCCACAGATCCACAAAGACGCTGTTTGACTTCCCTCAGCAGTAATAAACTCCGTCTGCTGAGCCCGAGGCGCCGTCTGAGTGCTGGACTCGCCTCTGATTGGTCGCTGATGGAAGCCAGAGAGTTAATTTTAGTGATTATCTGTCTTTAGGTCTCCGTGGAGACTGAAAGCTCAGTGCAGAGCGAGAAGTGGCCTTTTCCTAACAGAACTCTCTCCTCTGGACTCTTGTGCAGCGACAGAAGGATCAGTTTTTCTTGTGGCAAACAGAAACAGCAGCAGATCCTGTGACTCCTTGGAGAGATTTTATTTACAGCTGCACAGTTTTGTGTGTGTGGATGCAGCAAGATGGGATTAGGTTGTGTTTTTACACTGATGTAGAGGCAGGAAGTTTATCAGAAGACAAAAGAACACATACATTTAACAGTTTATCATCCCAGTTGTCCATATATGTGTACATGTACAATACAATGCCTGTAAAAAGTACTTCATAATGATTCCACCACTATGCTTCATGTCATGATGCTACCACCGCCATTCTTCACATCATGATGCTGCCACCACCATGCTTCACATCATGATGCTGCCACCATGCTTCACATCATCATGCTGCCACCACCATGCTTTATGTCATGCTGCTGCCACCACCATGCTTCATGTCATGATGCTGCCACCACCATGCTTCACATCATGATGCTTCCACCCCCATGCTTCACATCATGATGCTTCCACCCCCATGCTTCACATCATGATGCTACCACCGCCATTCTTCACATCATGATGCTGCCACCACCATGCTTCACATCATGATGCTGCCACCATGCTTCACATCATCATGCTGCCACCACCATGCTTTATGTCATGCTGCTGCCACCACCATGCTTCATGTCATGATGCTGCCACCACCATGCTTCACATCATGATGCTTCCACCATGCTTCACATCATGATGCTGCCACTACCATGCTTTATGTCATGCTGCTGCCACCACCATGCTCCACATCATGCTGCTGCCACCACCATGCTTTATGTCATGCTGCTGCCACCACCATGCTTCACGTCATGATGCTGCCACCACCATGCTTCACATCATGATGCTGCCACCACCATGCTTCACATCATGATGCTGCCACCACCATGCTTCACATCATGATGCTGCCACCACCGTGCTTCTCGTCATGATGCTGCCACCGCCATGCTTTACGGTGGAGATGGTGTGTTTGTGTTGATGTGCAGTGTTTGGGGTCAACCAAACATGCCATCTATTCCATTGTCACCAATCGGTTGCACCTACATTGTACTAGGTCACTGTAAAGGGCGTGAATACTTGTGCAGTCATTTATTTACATTTTATATTTTTAATTAATTGATGTTATTTTGTAGAAATCTGTTGTCGTGTTTAAATTCTTTTCAAAAGAGCTGAATTAAACTGACCACATTTCAGTGCTGAGTAGCAATCAAAGGGCAAAGCTTGTATGTGTGGTGAATACTTTTATAGGCACTGTACATACCAGACATTCTCATGAAGTAAACCCTCAAACAGATGTAAAGATTCCCCCCTCATTCCTCTGTCTGATTAAATGTTTTCGCCGTCTTTTTTCGTCCAGGCTCGGGGTCTGGATCTGTCCCGGGTCCGGGCCTGTGTCGTGGTGGCGGAGGAGAGGCCTCGGATGTCGCTAACTCACTCCTTCTCGAAGCTCTTCAAGGATCTCGGCCTTCACCCTCGGTCTGTCAGCACGGCTTTCGGCTGCAGAGTCAACCTGGCAATCTGCCTGCAGGTGAAAAGACAAGCAATGGACTGTACATTTGAGACACGTAGTTAGTAGTAGTTAGTATGTAATGTATGTAGAAGCTACGGCTTATAATGCCTGCCTTTTTAACTGTGCACCAACCAGAAAAGCAACTCAGATGTCCTCTTTATATACACCGATCAGCCTCAACATCCTGATCACTGACAGGTGAAGTGAATAACATTGATCATATTGGTACTATGAGACTTAGACACCCAAATAAACATCGTCCCACAACAAACACACTCCCTCATGCTGATGGAAATCCCAAATGTCACTGGATGAAAATGCCCCCCACCACATGGAAACAACATCAACCAATCAGGAACATGTTGAGGAACATGACAATGGTCCAACATGTTGATGTGACCTCCAGACTTCCTACAGCCCATTCTGATCAAGCATCAACAGGATGCAGTGGAACAAGTTGGATTGACAGAGGCCCCACTGCACAAGCCAGAGTACCCAAAGGATCCAGTGGTTCCAGACCCCATAGGACACCCTGAGAGGTCCTCTGGTCCAATGGTTCAGACCACATAAGGGGGACCAACACAGTACTAGGCAGGTGGTCATGATGTTATGGCTGATCCTTGTATATCCTATACATGAGTTAATTATGCTTCTCTTAACTATTTCAGTTAAGGGTTGTTGGTATTTTCAGTTCATCATTGCAGCTTTTCCACATATTTACTGCCATTACTGACGTCTGTACGCTGTCAGAGCTACCAGATCACCAATTTAAATGTAAAAACTGACGCTGAAACTTGTGATCTGTGTTGATTGACTCTTTATTCACATCATTCCTGATTCAAGTTAAAATTTTGCCTGTTTAATTCAGCCAGAGTTCTTGTGCAGCTGCTTCCATTTAGACGACATGATAAGCCTTCCTTAATCCCACAGTGGGGGAATTTGCATTGTTGAGGTGCAAACAGCTACGAAATATCGATAGAAAAATAAAAATAAAAACAATATGTGTGAAGATACTCGTTCAGATTGTCCACATTCCTTTATGTGGCACCTTTCAAGGTATTGCACAGACTCTTTAATGAGTAGAAATACTGACAGGTTTGTTCGTAAATAGAAAAATACTGATGTTGCGCATATTTTTTTATGTGCATCTTTAACGAAAAAGCATGTTTGATAATTGAGAATGTAAACAAGAGCCAGAAAACAGGTCGCACGCTGTTTTATTTAGACTAACTGGTCACATGCTCACTGTTTCTGCGCTGTGATTGGCTGCAGGGCACGTCAGGACCGGACCCCACTACTGTGTACGTCGACATGAGGGCGCTGCGCCACGACAGGTACGACGATCACCAATCAGTCCGTCAGGTTTCATGTTCCTTCTCCTCTGGACGATGTTTTGACGTGCTGATGTGTTTGTGTCCGTCAGGGTTCGGTTAGTGGAGAGAGGCTCTCCTCACAGTCTGCCCTTAATGGAGTCCGGCAAGGTGAGTGGGAATGTTTTATTTCCAAACGGTGCAGATGCGGTTAAAATGTTCAAGCAAATGCATCCAAATAGATGAAATTAAACCTCATTTTATCCCCTGGAGCGTCCACTTGAGAGGCGATTCATGACTGTGTATGCAAAACCCTTAAATACCATCAGTTCCAGGGTTCAGCCGGTTTTGCCGAGACGCGCAATCGGCAAACAAATTACACAAGACCCGCGGAGATGTCGGAACAGGGCAGCAGATTGAATGACGGCACTCTGCGGGGCTATTTCTGCTCTCGTCCTCCCACACCCAGTGAGTCAAATCAGACAGCAGGTTTGATTCATCCTCCCTTTCTGTCTGAGGATACGTGGGAGAAAAGAAGGAGTCGCATCAAGCCTCTGAGATGGCTGTCGAGCATCTCGTCTTGTCCGTTAGTGAATCTGCAGAACCTGGAGGGCTGAGAACGCTTTCCATGTTTGGATCTCCTTCTAGGTTTGAGGAGAACTGAAGGAGAACATGACAAAACTCTATAAATGCTTGTTTTAGGTCATTTCGTATCTGTAAAAGGTTCCCACCCAATTCTACAAACTAACTTTAATATATTTAATGAATCCATGCAACGATTTACCTTCATACTAGGAATATGTTTAGATCTAAAGGCCCTTGAAGTACAAAGAGGTGGGTTTTATGCTTTTTAATGGACTTTTTAATGTCAAAAATACCTAAAACCTGTCCAAAATGCCTCAAAGCATTTCTAAAGTTACTTGAAACGTTTCCAAAATTACTCAAACATCGTCGAAAAACCTGTTTAAATGAGTCAAAATTCACCAGCTAGCAATACTGTTCTGCTAAGTTCAACATTAGCAGCGATCTGTTGCCCCGTCTGGTTCTCTTGCACCACCACAGCGGACTCTTGCACCCTGCAGTACGCTTCTACATCGACTTAAACCCCTGGACGTCGGCAGAAACACAGATTCGGCTGCTGTTGAGCTCCTCTTTAAAGCTGCAGTCGGCAGAAATCTGAGAAGGGGCAAAAGAATTAAACAAAGAGAGCCTTCTTCCTGCAGTTCTGCCCACATAGAAATAGTGGAGATAAAACACCACATCCACCCTTGGATTCTCTCCTGTCGTTGCACCACCACATCCTCTGTTTATACTGTAGAGCAAAGCTTTAAAACTAAGACAAGAGGAGCTGCAGAAGTCTAGTTCCCTCTGCAGTACATTGAATGTTATAGTGGAGTTACTGCCCATTTACACTCAAATAAATTTGCCTACCTCAGCTTCAAGCATCATGTCCGCACTTGGATAATCGTTTTATTATCTCCAGAAAACAAAAGGTTATTTTACTCACACGTTCATCCTGTTGTCACCAGAAAGCTACCCTTTGTTTTCTCAAGATGTGAACTTATTCGCCTCTTGGTTTAGAAATAACCGGCCAGAAAACAAACAAAAAAACGCCCTGCGACCACTCATCAGAGGCTGGCAGATGGAAGAGGAGGGAAATATCACAACCTGCAGCAGAGGCCTCGCCCACGTCCAGCAGATATAGCGCCGCTTATTTTTAGAGCGGGTTTAAAAAACAACAAGAACGTTTATCTGCAACATGTTCCTCCAGCGTCAGGGCGTCCGTCTGACCAGCAGCGCCCTTGTTTTTGTCACTTTACCCAAGCAGAAATAGGGATTGCTCTAAATTTAGGCTCACGGTTGCAACTGAAAAGGATCAGAACGTTTTGTATTTGCAGGAACGCGCAGGTTTTGGAGTGACTTCAGCGAGTCTTGACCAAACCTTGCAGCCTCTCGTTCCCGAAAAGTCCCCGGAAAGCTCCTTAAAAAGTCGCATTTTCTGCGATGGCGTCTGGGTCATCCTTCACTAAATGCCGAGTCCTGCAGCGGCGCCTCCGATCTGCGGGAACAAATCACACTGTAGTCGTCTGACGGCCGAGCGGCGCTTATTTCACTCTCATTAATGGGCTCTTAGCAACTGAGCGAGCTCCATCAGCGGGGTCAGCCGGAGAAGTGACGGCCGAGCACCGAGTCTAAATATATAACAGTCAGACAGTTTATGATAATGGCCTCGATAACTCTGCGAGAGAACACGAAACACGGCGGTGAAGTTCTGCTCCTCGTTGGAAAAAAAGCAAATCCGCTGTGACTTTTTCGGTCTAAATCAACTTTTCACGCTCCGAGAGGTGAAGCTGCAAATGTTAAAGCTGCCAGGAAAGGATTTAAATCTCCTGGAACTCCTCGGAAATCTTTGTTTGTTAGGTTTTTTTTTCAGTTTTAAAGAAGGAAATCCTTTAAAAAAGAAGTTAGCAAGAGTACACAACTACACTAGTGGCATGGCTTTATAAATTTATTTACAAAAACCTTTTAGGGGTGTAAACATATCTCCTCTGGTTGGCCTCACGCCTTACCTTTTTTGACCCCTTAGGTAACTCTTCTGTAATTAAGCTACACGAAAGTCACAGAAGTTTGCTCCCCAACAACAACAAAGACACATAAAATGAATAAACAGATAATAAATGATAACATTATGATTGATTTTACTTTCACACTCCCGAGGGCCAAAACCAAATACTTAAAAATTCTCATTGTGATAAACAGGTTAAAATACGCAATGTTTATTTCCTCGGGGAGGTTTTAGTATCCGTACTCTAGGATTATACCCATTGGATGTAAACAGTTTATGGGATGTATTTATGATTCTTGCTCTCTGTAATTAATGCCGTCCTTCTTGTACTATGTGGGGTCTGATCATTGGTTGCAGAGTTACATCTGATCCCTATTTAAAGGCCGGTACACACTGCAGGATAATCGGGCTGATTTTTGTCCCGATCTCCTCCTTACGATCAAAACCAGCAAAGGCCTGATTTTCGGATGTTTGCAAACGACATGGTGTCTGATGTTCCTGTGGTGTGGTGTGTTAAGAGTGATTTTGTCCGTTCCGATCTGCTCGGAAGGTCTCGGAAGGAGAGATCGTTTATAATGAACATGTTTAATATTAGCGACTATAAACCCTGTAGTGTGTGGGGGTTTCCTCCGATGTCACGTGTACCAGATTTAAGCCAATCAAAACGCGAGCTGACTCAGCTGACTGACGAAACAGGAAGTAAAAACAAACAAGTAGAGTTACCGTTGCTAAAAATGTAATCGGATCAATCATGATGATGGATTAATCTGCACTAACGCGTCAATTTTGACAGCACTAAAGAATCTCTGCCCCTCGGCTCAGAGATCTGGATGGTCTGATGGAAAAACAGCTTCAATTCTAGTAACGCGCCGCATTTTTGGCAGCAACGGTAACGACGATATAATGATGGGAAGAGTGATCAATTAGATTACTGGTTACTAAAAAAAAGGAACGCCGTTATTAATGTCGTTATTTATAGTGCCGTTATTCCATCATGTTTGTTTACACTGCAGTCACGTTTGACTACTGAGATTTGGAATACTGAGCGTGAAGAAGCTGATAGTCTGCTGAAGAATCGGTTTAGATCTTATAGTGTGGTGGCTCTGTAGTGAACACCACACTATAAGATCAGAAGAGAGAAATCTTGTGCGATCTGTCTTTTGTTATCTTCAAGTTGTGGTCTCTGAATCTGTGAAGTTCTGAAAAGTCCTGTAGTGTGTGCCAACCTTAAGATGGCTTCTCTTTGTATTAGCCCATTTGCACGATGAACGTAGACACGTCACTAAGAAATGTATTTTTGAGTGCAAGTGTGCAGGAGTCCATTTGAAACTCCACTCCTACGCATCTGGATCATGTACTAGACGTTCTAAGAGTTCACTTGTACCAAACGAGACACTGAAAGTCCACAAAAGGTGCTTTAATTAAACGACCAACAGCTCGTGGACGGTCAACCCCCATTGTGAAACCTTTGGCTCCCCCTTGTGGCACATAAACATGTTGTTATTCTTCCTTTGAACTTTCTTTTTTTTTTTTTTTTGGTGTGTGTGCATCAGGAACTTTTCTTGGATGCCTCCTAGCAACTGCATCTCCGTTGCTCTGGTTGCTACCTTCTTGCAAAGCCACCTTTGCTTCATCGCTACGGAGACCAGATTTAAAATTCCGATACACTGAGTGCAGAGATTTAGCTGGAGCTTGCGGCCTTATTAACCACTACATGAACTGTTTTGGTTTGAATATTAATTTATACATGAAAGTCCTTCACTCCAGCGTTAACAGATGAAATGCACTGAGCTGTTAGATGGAGCGGATGATTCAAAAGCGAGTCCTGACTTGCGAGGAGAGCGAAGCATGAAGGAACATTAAAGCGACGGATCTTTTCTCGGAGCTTGATGAGCTGTTCTTCGTATGTTCTTCCCCCACACTGACACACAAAAGGGAGGACGTCATGTTTCAGGGCCGGTCATCGATCAGAACGCTGCTGATTTTGACTCACTGCATGTAGGAGGAGAGAGGGTGGGGGGGGATAAAAAACATCCAGTCAGACCATCGAGTCTTCTGAGGCTCCTTGAAAAGACGTTCGACTGTGAAAAAAGCACCCTCAGAAGTCTCGATCTGATTCCTCGTTTCACGTCGAATGCGCTCCATGAGACGCCGCCGCGAGCCGGCAGCCGAATTTAAAGCGTGACGCCGTGCTAAATGTAAACAGCTGCGTCTATTTATGGAGTCGCATTCATGCCGGAATCAAAGGCGTAACCATGGCGACCGGTTGTGTGTTTCAGATCCTGCCCGGAGTTCGCATCATCATCGCCAACCCGGAGACCAAAGGGCCGCTGGGAGACTCGCATCTCGGAGAGGTCGACGCACACACCAGCAGCCTCCCCTCTCCTCTCTTTGTTTTCTGTTTGAATTTTTCAACTTTTATCTCGTTTCTCTGTGATTTTACTCTCCGTTGCTCGTTCTTTCCTTCATTCACAGCTTCTTTTTCTTTCATCTTCGTGTTTTCTCTTGTTTTCTGTCCCGTTTTCCCCCCCGTTTGCACGTTCCTCATCCCATCCTTTCAGCCTTTTTGCCGTCTGAAGGCGTTAAAGATTTAAATTTATTCATAAAGCACATTTAAGTCGACCATAATGCTGCAGATAAGGAGTAAAATATGACAGGCAAACATGAAGACGGGGTGAAATCAGTTAGTAAAGCAAAATAAAATGGTGCAAAATACTAAAACAGGCAAAAGAGGACAGCAACTAGCAAGATAGTTTTCTGAAATGGAAATAAAAATGAACTATGAAGCCATTAAAAGCATGTACGAATGAAAATTTTACATTTCCAACAAACAGTGAGTGCCTCTTTGCATGCTATACTCATTTTTTCATGCCAATTTTCATTTAAACTTTTGCTAAATTCGCAGCGCAGTTAGCAACATTCGTACTTGTGTGAAGTTACAATAGAATAAATCGGTGTTTATTTGAACAGGGTGATAATTTGCATTGACAAAGCAGCAAAGGAGAATCATCAGAAGTAGAAAAAAATTTTAAAAATCACCAAAAAAATATACATAAATACTAGTTTTGATTGTCCAAATTCCTTTGCATGTGGAAATAACAGTATTAGACATAACAATGGTGTTTTACAGATGGTTTAATGAGTATAAATACTGCTAGAGAAGTGCTAGTGCTAGCTTTGTTTCCTTCATATAACCAGGCAAAGAGAAATTAAAGTTTTTAAACACCTGACAGTCTCGACGATCACTTCCGTCTTCTTCGGAATATCATCCAGATGTCAGGGATGACTACCTTATCAGCTGATGTTACTGAGGCGTGGTCAACCCGTCAAACTTGATAGGTCGACCACGCCTCCTGCTGTCAGATCACCCTCCTCCTCCAAGAACACTTAAAATCTTCAAGAGGACTTAAAATCAGCAATAGCCGATCACTGCCGGAGGGAGAACCATATCATAAACTGGGAAGAAGCCAGAGTCATTCGCGCCGAAGAAAACCGATTTAGACGTTGGATAATGGAGGCGGTGGAGATTCAGAAACGTGCCCCCAGGATGATGAACAGGGATGAGGGAGCCTACAACCTGTCCCACACCTGGAGTACCGTCTTGGAGGAGGGGCGATCTGACAGCAGGAGGCGTAGTCGACCTGTCAAACCTGACAGTAACATCAGCTGATAGGGTAGTCATCCCCAACACCTGGATGACATTCTGAGGAAGACGGAAGTGATCCTTGGAAACTGTCAAAATGTGTTTAAAAACTTTAATTCCTCTTTGCCTGATTATATGAAGGAAACAAAGCTAATCTGTCAAATGGAAGGCAAAATTAACTTCTTTATGCAAGTACTAGTACTGCAAAGAGTATATGTAGTATCTCTAATGTCTAGTACATGGAGAAAGTCTTTTTAAATGTAAAAATATTCATAATCCACAGCTTTAAATATGTTCTTAGCATTTATTATTCATTCACGTCTCATTTTTCTGTTTTTAAAGTTGCTTTTTGTGCCTCTTAATCCACCATCGCTCCTAATTTTGCGCAGCGACAATCAAGTCTTTCTATTCTTTTCTATTCTGGTTCCATTCGCTTGCCGTCTGCCTGTGCTGCCGCCGGGTTTTAACTCTTTCCTTCTTGCAGATCTGGGTCCACAGCGCCCACAACGGCAGCGGCTACTACAGCGGCTACGGCGAGGAGGTCCTCCAGTCGGACCACTTCAACTCCAGGCTCAGCTTCGGAGACACTCAGACGGTCTGGGCAAGAACCGGGTACCTGGGTTTCCTCCGTCGCACCGAGCTCACCGACGCCAACGGAGGTAGCATCCGTCTCTTACCGTCTCTTCGGTTTGTTTTTTCCTTCCTTTACGGCGGGACTAACTCTGAGCGTTTGTGTCCGAACAGAGAGACACGATGCTCTGTTCGTGGTCGGAGCTCTGGAGGAGGCCATGGAGCTGAGGGGGATGAGGTACCATCCCATCGACATCGAGACCTCCGTCATCCGTGCGCACAAGAGCATCATGGAGTGGTGGGTTTAAGCCTAACGCAGCAACATGTATAATATGATTTCAGTATACACTTGTAAAGACCATCTGCATCATGGCAGTGTTGAGTTTCCAATGACTCCCACAGCTCCTAACTTCTACGAAGGAATCACTGACAGAATCATGTGTTTTGGTTCTATCATAGATTGATTGAAGGTCTTCTGGAAGTATGACAAACTCTGCTGGGTCAAAAATATACAAACAGCAAGTCTCGCATCCTTTGGTCGTTGTGCCTTAGCTTGCAGCTTTTGATTTCTGTCTGCAAGCTTCTGGTTTATCTTTGACCACAACGCTTGACAGAATTGGTTCAATTTGTTGGACTCAGACTAGTTTCTTCAGGTTCTTGATGGATTTCAGTCAGGACTTTAGGAAGACCAGTCTAAAACCTTTATTCTAGCCTGATTGAACCATTTCTTTACCACTTTGGGCTCATTGTCTTGTTGGAACACCCAACTACGTCCAAGATCAACCTTCTGCTGGTGTTTTTAGGTTTTAATCCTCGTCCTTCATTATTCATTGGTTAAACGTCCTCAGTTGGGTGTTTCTAGTCGTATCTTTGATCCTACTCAACAGAATTGGTTTAGTTCAACTAAATTTGTTGTCTTTCTAGACTTGCTTCTTCATCAGTCCACAGGTTATTGATGGGTTTAAGTCAGGACTTTAGGAAGACCAGTCTAAAACCTTCATTCTGGCCTGATTGAACCATTTTTTTTACCACTTTCATGTGTTTGGGCTTGTTGTCTTGTTGGAACACCCAACTGTGTCCAAGATCAACCTTCTGCTGGTGGTTTTAGGTTTAAATCCCCGTCCTTCGTTATTCATTTGTTAAACATCCTCAGTTGGGTGTTTTTGGTTTCCGTCTACAAGCTTCTGTTTTGTCTTTGACCACAACGCTTGACAGAATTGGTTCAATTTGTTGGACTCAGACTAGTTTCTTCAGGTTCTTGATGGATTTCAGTCAGAACTTTAGGAAGACCAATCTAAAACCTTCATTCTCACCTGATTGAACCATTTCTTTACCACTTGGATGTGTTTGGGCTCATTGTCTTGTTGGAACACCCAACTGCGTCCAAGATCAACCCTCTGCTGGTGGTTTTAGGTTTTAATCTTCGTCTTTCATTATTCATTGGTTAAAAGTCCTCAGTTGGGTGTTTTTGGTTTCTGTCTACAAGTTTCTAGTTGTATCTTCGATCCTACTCTTAACAGAATTGGTTTAGTTCAACTAAATTTGTTGTCTTTCTAGACTTGCTTCTTCATCAGTCCACAGGTTATTGATGGGTTTAAGTCAGGACTTTGGGGAGACCAGTCTCAAACCTTCATTCTGGCCTGATTGGACCATTTCTTCACCACTTCCATGTATGTTTGGGGTCATTGTCTTGTTGGAACATCCAGCTGTGTCCAAGATCAACCTTCTGGCTAATGGTTTAGGTTTAATCCTCCATCTTCCAGAGCATGATGCTGCCACCTCCATGCTTGATGGTAGGTCTGGTGTTCTTGCGGTTGAAGGCCTCACCTTCTCTCCTCCAAACAATACTTCTGTTCAGGTTTTGTTCCATCTGACCACAGAACTTTCCTCCAGAAGGTCTTTTCTTTGTCCGTGCGATTAGCAGCAAACTTGAGTACAGCTTTAAGGTTCTAGAGGAGGGACTTCCTTCTTCATGTTGAATGTAAAACCCTGTGGACACTGACGTCTGTGTTCCAGCAGCTTCTAATTCATTGCAGACCTGCTTTTTGGTGATTGACTCTTGACCATCCTGGCCAGTTGTCTCTCAGCAGGAGGTGATAGTTTACTGTACGTTTTCTTCCTGATTAAGGCAGCGACACAACTGGACCACGAACTTTATACTCAATGTTATGCCCCGGCTGTCCAGGGTAGCCGAGGGAAAGCAGACAACAAACTGTTCGTAAAGATAATTTTGGGATCTGTAGCTGCTTTGAAATGGCTCCGAGGGACTTTCTTAACATGTTCAAATCAGATCTGTAGCCTCCCCGCTGTAGTGTTTGTGGCTGAGTCTAAAGTGCGGATCAAATAGGCCCTATCTAAATTGACTCAGGGGGAGTCACCAGCTGTAGTCAACTGTAATCACTCACGAGAAAATTTGATTAGCACAGCCTTCTACGTCATCAAAACTGATCATTTAAGTAGCTGAATATTTCTACTGTACGTATTCAGTTATAGTAATCCTTATTAATGAAGACAGGTTTGCTGTTACCCTGTTAATCCTTATTAACATGACGTCTGCATTTGTGTCCGTCAGTGCGGTGTTCCCCTGGACCAACCTCCTGGTGGTGGTGGTGGAGCTGGAGGGCTCCGAGCAGGAGGCCCTGGACCTGGTTCCCATGGTGACCAAGGCGGTGCTGGAGGAGCACTACCTGATCGTGGGCGTCGTCGTGGTGACGGACATCGGCGTCATCCCCATCAACTCCCGCGGCGAGAAACAGCGCATGCACCTCCGCGACGGCTTCTTACAAGACCAGCTAGACCCCATCTACGTGGCCTACAACATGTAGCCTGAGTGTGTCACCGTGTGCGCTAGTGTGTGTTCGTCCGAGTGTGTGTTTGCGTGCAGGACGGAGAGAGAGAGAGGGAGCGAGCGAGCATGCGTTTGTATGCTGTGGATATTGCCGTTGTTGTTCATTTATTTCCCGAAATCAAGATGTACTGTATTTTTGAACCTGCATATGGTGTGGTCTTAAATCGTCCGTTTTCTTTAAAGTCGTGTTGTGCCGGTTGGTTGACTGGTTGGTTGGTTGGTTGGTTGACTGGTTGGTTGGTTGACTGGTTGGTTGGTTGGTTGGTTGGTTGGTTGGTTTTTTACACCCCCGCTCAATCTCGTGACCGTTACCAGGATCTCGTCACTGTAGAAAGCCTTAGAGGGGAACACTGTGTTCGGCCGTCGTCTTTCCGAGGTCTTAGGAGGTAAAAGTAGAAGAAGAAAAAAAAACTAGACTGTATCTGTCATCATGTTTTACTGGTCGGGTCGAAAAAAAAATTACCCAGATTTGTGGTATTATTTCAAGAATTAGAACAGGGGCAGCCAGATTCTTGTAAAAAATATAAATATTGTACATAGACATAATAATCTATATGGAGAGGTACCTAAAACACAGTGAGGTGTAGTAGCCCCTATATGCAGCTTTCTCCACCTGCACCCTGTGTGTGTCTGTTTGTGTGTGTGCAGAGTGTGTGTCTCTGTCTGTGAGTGCGTCCATCGGTCTGTGTTGTCGTGCGACAGGGACGTTTGTTGTAATTTCAAAGTGAATCGGGCGCCGATTTCAGACGGAGACGATCAAAGAAGGGACGTTTTTGTGGGGCTGAACCCACAGAAAGGACAAGCTTGTGCGTTTCCAGTGTCCCAAAGTGTTGGAAAAACTACGACGACGCATCTTTCTCTTCGTCTAGTCGCGTCTGAAAGGTCGAGAAAACGCCGCAAGTTTAAGTCCGATGCAAGTTCTTTATGTGTAGTTTAAAGCAAAACATGCACAGCAGCTAATTCTGTTAAAACTGCAGACAGAAACCCACAAAAAGAACCGCTTTGTGTGTTTTCAGTGTCCAAAGTGAACTTTTTTCTCAATATAGTCACGTTTTAAAGGTTCTTTTTTACCCTTCTGGCAAAAAAAGCAACACAAATTAGTTTTTTTTGCAACATTTCAAGCTAAAACACATCCAACTTCTAACCTATACAACTATTTGTGCATGTTAAAATGTTAATGTGAAGGTGAAATAGTCAAAACGGCAGGCAGAAACTCACAAAAAAGAACAGCTTTGTGTGTTTTTGGTGTCCAAAGTGAAAGAAAAACCACACCGATGCGTCTTTTTCGGAAGCCAGCTACATTTTAAAGGTTGTCTTTGACCTTTCTGGCAACAAAAACAGCACAAATTTAAGTGCAATGCAAGTTTTTTCTGCAAAAGTGCCGCAAACATTTAACCTGCACAGTCATTGGTGCACTTCAAGTTGATTTAATGGATATGAACCTTTTAAAACAGCAGGCAGACACCCACAAAATGGAAATCTGTGTGTTGTGAGTGAATCTGGCTCCATTTTTAAGGTTCTTTTTGTGCATTTTCACCAAAAAACAACATAAATTTAAGTACAGTGCACGTTCTTTAAGCAAGAAGGCAGCAAACTTTTAACCTGAACAATAATTTGTGCAGGTTCTAGTTGCTTTAAAGGAGTTTAACCTGTGAGAAATGCAGAATCAAACCCGCTGAAGAACAACTGTGTGTGTTTTCGGCTTCCAGAGCGAAAGAAAAACCATACCGTTGCAACTTTTTCCGAATCCAGCTCCATTTCTAAGGTTCTTCTTTACATTTTCAGCAAAAAAACTCTGTAAATTTAAGTACAGTGCAAGTTTTTAAAGCAAGGATGCAGCAAACTTTTAACCTGAACAATAATTTGTGAAGGTTATAGTTGCTTTAAAGGAGTTTAACCTGTGAGAAGTGCAGAATCAAACCCGCTGAAGAAGAACTGTGTGTGTTTTCAGCGTCCAAAGTGAAAGAAAAACCACACCGATGCATCTTTTCCGGAATCTAGTCACGTTTGAAAGGCAAAAAAGCAACACAAGTGTCAGTACAATACAAGTTTTTTAAGCAAGAATGCAGCAAACCTTTAGCCTAAACAACAATTTGCGCAGGTTATAGTTGTTTTAATGGCATTAAACCTGTTGGAAGTGCAGAATCAAACCCGCTAAGGAACAACTGTGTGTATTTTCGGTGTCCAAAGCGAAAGAAAAACCATACCGATGCATCTTTTTCTGAACCTAGCTACAACTAAAGGTTCTCTTTTACAACACAATTTTGGCCCTTCTGACAAAAAAAAAACCCACCACAGATCTCAGTATAATGCAAGTTCTTTATGCTAAATCAAACCCACTAAAGAACAACTGTGTGTGTTTTCGGTGTCCAAAGCGAAAGAAAAACCACACCGATGCATCTTTTCCTGAATCTAGTCACGTTTGAAAGGCAAAAAAGCAACACAAGTGTTAGTACAATACAAGTTTTTTAAGCAAGAATGCAGCAAACCTTTAGCCTAACAAACAATTTGCGAGGTTATAGTTGTTTTAATGGCGTTAAACCTGTTGGAAGTGCAGAATCAAACCCGCTAAGGAACAACTGTGTGTATTTTCGGTGTCCAAAGCGAAAGAAAAACCATACCGATGCATCTTTTTCTGAACCTAGCTACAACTAAAGGTTCTCTTTTACAACACAATTTTGGCCCTTCTGACAAAAAAAAACCCCACCACAGATCTCAGTATAGTGCAAGTTCTTTATGCTAAATCAAACCCACTAAAGAAGAACTGTGTGTGTTTTCGGTGTCCAAAGCGAAAGAAAAACCACACCGATGCATCTTTTCCTGAATCTAGTCACGTTTGAAAGGCAACAAAGCAACACAAATATTAGAACAATGCAAGTTCTTTCTGTGAAACTCTGACTTTTAACATGCACATTAATTGTCTTCTTGCCAGTCAGCCGATCTTCTGCTGACTTTCTGAAATCCAGCCCCTGAAGCACCCAAAGCATCTCGTCGAGCAAAGTGCACTGTGTGAATACGAAAGAAATATATTATCAATGTAATTTAAAGGGAGTTTGAGGGAAACTCTTCGATCAAAGCCGACAGCGTCCCGGTGTTGCTGCAGCTCCTTCTCGTAGACCGTTGGGTCTCCTCTGAGGAGGCGCGAGACGATTAATGGGGCACAAAAATGACGTTACTGTGAACTTGCGCCTCCTCGGGCCTTATTCAGATGAAGCAACGTGTGGTGTCGACCCAAGCCGAACAGATCTCCTGTGCTCAGTCGAGTGAATGTAGCTGCAGGAACATCTGGAGGCTGTTGGGGGGGGAAGGGAACTCCAGATAAAGTTTACATGGAACAGCTCCTATTGTAGCAATAATCCCCGAAGGATGCTCTCTACTGCAGGATTCATCCTCTGCATTCTGCACAGCTGAGGTCGTCTGCTGCAGCTTTAGACATCAAAAAGCAGCTGTGGAGCTTCTGCGTCTTTTCCTCAGTGTCCTGATGGTGTCCTCTGACTGTTTCTAATGAGAGTCTGTTGTGCTGCGTCACAGAAAAGCAGAAGGATTAAAGTCGTTAAACTCGTTTTCTATTCAGACGTCAGTTTATGCTTTTAACCCTCTAAAAACTCTTTGGATTTTTGCCTCCTTACTCTTGGTGGCACTTGAGTCACTAATATCTTCACGGTTGCGTTTTGAAACCCAGAATTTTTTGTTTTTTATAGAATCTGATTAATGTAAACGGTTTATTTTCTATGATTTTTTAAAAAAATCAAAATTGTATAAAAGCCGATTAGTAGGAAAGAGACGTCAGGAATGTCTTTTTTGCAGCACGACAGTGAAAAAGCCACAAATCTTAAAAAAACGAATTATATTTTTTGATTATTTATGTTGCAAAAATGGGGGGGAAAAATGGAATCAACATGTGCAACATTTTTCCAAGTGCCCACAGGCATTACGATAAATTACAGATAAAAACAGCGTCAATACGTACGATATATATCTATTTAATTACTTATATTTTCAATTTGTCTCCTACACAGCCTGCAGTTCAGCCGAAAACTCTTTGGATTTTTGCCTCCTTACTCTTGGTCGCACTTGAGTCACTAATGGCTTCACAGTTGCGTTTTGAAACCCAGAATTTTTTGCTTTTTATAGAATCTGATTAATGTAAACGGTTTGTTTTCTGTGATTTTTTAAATATTAAACCTGTATAAAAAGCCGATTCTATTCTCAATTTAGTCTGATTTTCCGAAAGAGCAGATGATACCTTCAAGGACTGTAGAAAATCTGACAATTTATACTTTTAACCCTCCAAACCCCAAACAGTTTCTGGGTGTTTTTGCTCACTGTGGGCTCATTTTTTAGCTGCTTGAACCTCTGTGGAAACAGCAGCTGGTACGAAGGAGACGTCAGGAATGTCTTTTTTGCAGCACGAAAGGAAAAAAGGCACAAATCATGAAAAAACTAATTTAATTTTTTGATTATGTTGCAAAAATGGGGAAAAAAACCTGGAATCAACATGTGCAGCATTTTTCCAAGTGCCCACAGGCATTACGGTGATTCTGCATACTATATATATCTATTTAATTACTTACAGTTTCAATTCGTCGCCTACACAGCCTGCAGTTCAGCTGAAAACTCTTTTGATTTTTGCCTCCTTATTCTTGGTCACACTTGAGTCACTAATATCTTCAAATTTGCGCTGAGAAACCCAGAATTTTTCGTTTTTTATAGAATCTAATTAATGTAAACAGTTTATTTTCTATGATTTTTTAAAATTAAACCTGTGTAAAAAGCCGATTTTATTCTAGATTTAGTCAAGTTTTTCGACAGAGCATACGACTAGTTCAAGGACTGTCGGAAAGTTGGCAATTCGTCATGTTTGTACAGCTTCTGGCTCTGATAAAAGGTGTAATTTAGATGGTTTGTATGAAGACAACATGCCTTTCAAGCCCACTAGAAGGTTTTAGGGTTCTATGAAAAACTGTGCACAGGCAGTGTTGAATGTTTCAGAACCATCGCACCGCTTATTTTTTATGGATATATCTGTCGGTTTGAGACAAAACAGCTAAAAAGACTGCAGCGAACACTTTGTGCTGCTCGTAATTTGCAAATTAAACATATTTCCAGTGTATTTTTACTGACAGTGACAAGTTATTGCGTCTTGTTGTCAGTGTGGTCGAACCAGTCATGAAAAATTGTTGATAAACTTCAGTGGTTTTTTAGAAGATTTTACCAGATACGCATTAGATTCAGTAACGCAGGAACAAAGCACATCTGAAACCTTTAAAATCTGCGGCCTGTCAGCTCAATACTGTCATGGATCTTCATTATCTTCCTGTTTGAACTCATCCCAGGGGTGGAACCATCAGGAATGAACATTATCGTCTCCCAGCCGCCCCCTTGTGGAGGTTTTGGCGCATTGCATTGCGACACACGGAGCTTTGTGCAGTGAAATGCTGCAGCTTCCTGTTTGATTCGTCTCGATATTTGGGGTTGAATGAAAACATGAGCTGCTGTAGGATAAAAAAATAAAGATAAAACAACAGAGAATGATGAATCCTGCAGCAGAGCCTCTATGAAAAGGATCTTTTTCAGACAAACCCCAAATAAAAATGGTGTTTTCATTGTTTTCTGTAGGAATCCTGAGTAAAGAGCATCCTCTGGGCTTTGGTACAACGGCTACCACCTTGATGTGCACTGACCCAAGCGTCTCCTCAGATGTAGGGAGGATATATAAGATTATAAATAAGATAGAGGATTAAATAACTATATGAAGAGTTTTAGCCCAAACCAACTGTGAATTCTGGGAGTTTCTGCGGCCGGCTGCGGGTCGCCTAAAAACCCTTTATTCAGAGTGTTATTTAGAAAATACATCTCTGTGTGACGTCATCTCATCGCTCTTCTTCTGTGGTTTTACTTTCATTTTCTCCACACGTTTATCAGAAGAAGAAGAAGAAACTTTATGCATATCAGAAGTTGTTTAGCGCTTGTTTGGCTAACTTTGGGTTTGTTGGTAGCAGCGTAGCGGTCATGTTTCAGTCCCTGAGGGAGTGTGTGTGTCTGTGTGTGTGTGAGTGTGTGTGTTACCTGTAGATGTGTGTGTGTGTGTGTGAGGTGGAGGATGTTGACGAAGAAGGATTTCCCATCAGAAACCCTGGAGGAGGACCGGTGTGTGTGTTCGGGGCCGGATGGGAGACAGACTGCATGGTGTGTGTGTGTGTGCGTGTGTGTGTGTGTGTGTGTGTGTGCGTGTATATTGTATGTAAATAGTGTTGATTTTGTACGGTACAAGTGTGTGTGACTTGTTTTGTACACATGATAAAAAGATTAAATGACACTTTTATAAGAGCCTGCTATCGGCTCACCGTCACACTATACAGTGCAATAAAGTGCTTTGATTGGCTAAAACTCAGACTGGTCCTTTATTTATTTATTTTAGTATTGTTTTTGTGGTTTTTATTTCATATAGCAGCATTATAAAGTCCTGCATCTCTATGGAAACGGCACAGCTATGGCTAGAAATGGAGAGAACTCAGATTTTTTAATTATATTATTGCCATAAATTGGAAAAAAATAGCAGAAGTTGAATTTCTCTGACAGTTTATTCTACCAAAATTTTTTTTAAAAGCCTGGAATCGACACATTCAACATCTCTGTAAGTCCCCACAGGTGTTACTGATGCTGAATTAAAAAATGGAAGCTCTACATACCATAAATATTTAACTAACTATATCTAACGCTGCACTACACTGCCTGCAGTTCAGCCCAGAACTCTCTGAATTTTTGTCACGTGACTGTCGGTCTCAGCTGAGTCACTGATGGCTTCACAGTTCGGCCAAGGAGCGCAGAATTTTTTTGTTTTTATAAAATTTTTTTTAGTGTAAACGGTTCATTTTTTAGTGAATAGTAAAACTAATTAAATGACATTTTTATAGGAGCCTGCTATCGACTCACCGTTACACTATAAAGTGCTTTGATTGGCTAAAACTCAGACTGGTCGTTTTTTTATTTATTTTATTATTGTTTTTGTGGTTTTTATTTCATATAGCAGCAATAAAAGGTCCTGCATCTCTATGGAAACAGCTCAGCTATAGATAGAAGTGGAGAGAACTCAGATTTTTTAATTTGTTTTTTATTTACGAAGCTATAAATTGGGAAAAAAAAAAGCAAAAGTTGAATTTCTCTGACAGTTTATTTTACCAAAATTTGTTTATTTGTCATAACTCCAGCTGATGGATTGCAGTAAAGTAGTTTATTCCAACGACAAATCATAGGGCCACATCCATAACGACAGACTACATCAAATAAATAAATAAGGCCATTCGACTGGTAGGTGTTCCTCTAGTCTTAATGCTAAAACATTAGCTAAAATTTTAGCATCAGTGTTGATTGAAGAAACGATTCACATTTAGTTTGTGGTTTATGTGGTTTAGGTATGAGTGTGATCAGTGATGGGGGCAGGGGGCCGTTCTCCAGTGACTCTTCAAACATATTCATCAGGGTTTGGACTAATTG
Organism: Dascyllus trimaculatus; assembly: GCA_024666655.1. Lineage (NCBI taxonomy): Eukaryota > Metazoa > Chordata > Actinopteri > Pomacentridae > Dascyllus > Dascyllus trimaculatus. Next base: position 3,877,073 of record CM045466.1, read on the forward strand.
TTCTTTAAAGGCTTTAAATATATCGACTGGTGGATCATCCACTTTTCATACTTTGCCTTAAACACTTCTTCTACAGACAGTGAGGAATCCAGCTGCTCTCTGGCTTCATCAGAGAGACGACAGATTTGAATGTTATCTATAGAAGTAGTTTGATGTCTGGTGACTCCAGGGGCTTCTCAACTCTACAGTGTTTGAAAGAAACTAGCAAAGGTTCTATTAATTTCCACTGGATGTGACGATAAAGTCCCCGAAACTGTTAAAATACTATTGATGGTCTTGCTCGATTGCAGTTTCTTGATTTGTCTGCATCAGAGCCCCGCAGTGCTGTCGATGCTGGACTGAACTGCAGGCAGTGTTTAGAGGAGAGACGTCCAGCGTGGTGAAGCTGAAGTGGTCAAACATGTAGGTAAAGTAAAGCCACCAGACTCGTTTCAGTGAGTTTTTAGAGAGTTTTTCCCCCATTTTTGCAAACAAATAGTCCCCAGAATTCATTAGTCGTGGTTTTACTGGTATTTTAGTGGTGAATGAGTCCACAGAGGTCCTCCTGCCGTCCACATGAGGTCGCTGCTGCTTTTCAGACCAACACATTCAGAATCCCGGGAGGCTCCTTCCTTCACTGGTTGGGCAGCGGGAGCGCGCATCGGTTCTGGGTGCGCTTGGCCACACGTGTGACGGCGGCGCGCTCCGCCTTGAGCAGCGGAGTGAACCGGGACCAGCTTCCTCACTGCAGCTCCGCGCACCGGACCGACCAGACCAGACCGGCAGCGGCTCCTGACCCGGATTTAACCTCTGATCCGGACCCCCCAGCTCCGGCCTCCCCGCCCCTCCAACACCTGGATCAGCGTTTCTCTCCCAGCAGACTTTAAATCCTTCTTCTGTCAGATTCGGTGCGTAAAAGCGCAGAACCAGGCACCGACATCTGGAGACGTCTTCGCGCACTGGAATCACGCACTTTTGATGTTTTTGCGCGTCCTCGGCCCACGTGTTTCGCCGTGAGGATGACTGAGCTGCTGCCCAGGTGGGTTTAACCTGCGCTGGATGGATGAGATGCCGCCATGGCCTTTACGCACCGGCTCGCTCTGCTGCTGCTGCTCGGCTCCAGCTTCATCCACACGGTCAGTCCTCCACCATCATTACTCATTAAAATATCAGTGTTCTACTTAATATATGTGTTTAAATGTGATTCACGGGCTTTACATTTGCATTATGGGTAATTTTGTGGTGGATATTATGGAGTTTTACGCGTTTTTGTGACCTCATAGCGCTAAAATCCTCCAAACGAACGGCCAACCTGAGTTCCCACCTGGTTTATCTTTGCTTCCTCTTGCGTCCTCACTTTTAACCTCTCAAACCAGGTTTCTGCAGCTGTACTTCACTTAAATCCTCTCATTTCTGCGTTCTGTCTCGTTTATTTGGACGTTTCCAGGCTGTAAATCTCCTCAGACAGCAGCAAACTTTCCCCCTGCAGCTTCTCCTCGTTGTTGAACTGTGGCATGAATTAAACATCCACTCTGCTGCTGCTGGTTAAACTTTAATATTCACACACGAGGCTCAGCTGTTCCTCTCTTTATATTTAGAGTCATGACTTTATTAAAAGGACCTGAGTGTTGGGATGCGGCTGCAGATGATTCACTGTGGATCTAAGTGGGCTGGACGTGTCCGAGGCGACGCCACGGCCACAAAAATCCACTCAAGGAAGAGCAGCAGTGACTCACGTAGGATTCAACGGAGAGGAAACGCTCCTGGGTTGAAAAACCAGAAGAAAATCTACATTATCTGCATTTTTTAGCCACAAAATCTTGACGTTTATCTATAAATGAGGAGTCTGAGTGTTGGGAGAAGCACATTTTGAGGGTTTTTAGCCGATAATTTGAGTTTTCCTGCTGTTTCTGCAAAGATTAGGCTTCAAATACCTTTTAAAAATCTCAGTTTTCCATTCACAGACCTTTAAAAGAGATGTTCCTTCTTCTTCTAGGGCGTTAATAGTGCGACATTTGATCCAGCAGCATCTTAACGTTGAAATATAACAACTGTAATGCTACAAAATGGGACTGTGACCATACATGGATACATATATGAGGAGTTTAACGTTGGAAAAACCTGCATTTAGTGAAGTTTTTAGCTCATAATCTGAGTTTTAGGCCTGTTTTTCTGCTGTGTCTACAAACTTTTCTGATGCAAATAGACATTTAAAAGCTTCAAAACCCCTTAAAAATCTAGTTTTTCCATCTACAGACGTCAAAAGTGACATTTTGTTCTAAATATAACCACTATAACGGTATAAAATACGATCATGACCATATTTACATGCATTTAAGAAGGGTCTAGATGTTGAAAACCTGCGTTTAGTGAAGTTTTAGCTGCTAATCTGAGTTTTAGTCCTGTTTTTTTTGCTGATTCTACAAACTTTTCTGATGCAAACAGACATTTAAAAGCTTCAAAAACTTTTAAAAATCTAGTTTTTCCATCCACAGACGTCAAAAGTGACATTTTTTCCTGAAATATAACCACTATAATGTTATAAAATGTGATCTTGACCATATTTACATGCATATATAACAAATTTAAATGTTGAAAATCTGCATTTAGTGAAGTTTTAGCTGCTAATTTGAGTTTTAGGCCTGTTTTTCTGCTGTTTCTGCAAACATTTGTGATGCAAACAGACATTTAAAAGCTTCAAAACCCTTTAGAAATCTAGTTTTTCCATCCACAGACGTCAAAAGTGACATTTTTCTCCTAAACATTCAGGTTAAATGTAGTTTAACTTTAGTTTAAATGGCATCTACAGATTGAAATATAACCACTTATTTCTTGTTAAATGTGATCATGACCATATTTACATACATATATAATGATTTTAACATGGGAAAATCTGCATTTAGTGAGTTTTTGACTGATTAATTGAGTTTTAGTCTTATTTTTTTGCTGTTTTTGTAGATATTACTGATGCAAACAAACAGTTAAAAGCTTTAAAACCCTTTAAAAATCAAAATTTTCCATCCAAAAATGCCAGAAGGGATTTTTCTTTGAAATATAACCACTGTAATGCTATAAAATGTGATCATGACCATATATACGGAGTTTAACGTTGGAAAACCTGTATTTAGTCAAGTTTTAGGTGCTGATAAATTGAATTTTAGACCTGTTTTCTGACGTTTCTGCAACTTTAATGATGCAAACAGACATTTAAAAGCTTCAAAACCCTTTAAAATTCTTTGTTTTCTGTCTACAATCTTCAAAATAAATTTTTCTCCTCATCATTCAGGTTAAATACAGTCGAACTTTTGTTTAAACAGCATCTACAGATTGAAATATAACAACTATAATGTTATAAAATGTGATCTTGACCATATTTACATGCATATATAACAAATTTAAATGTTGAAAATCTGCATTTAGTGAAGTTTTAGCTGCTAATTTGAGTTTTAGGTCTGTTTTTCTGCTGTTTCTGCAAACATTTGTGATGCAAACAGACATTTAAAGCTTCAAAACCCTTTAAAAATCTAGTTTTTCCATCCACAGACCTCAAAATCCACCAGTTTCCTAAACTTCACTTGTTTCAGCAGCATCTTCACATTGAAATGTAATAAATAAAATAACTTTCAATGTTGGAATACCTGCATTTAGTGAGTTTTTAGCCGGTAATTTGAGTTTCAGGCACTTTTTTCCTGCTGTTTCTGTGAACTACTGATGCAAAAGGACAATTTAAACCATTACAAACCTGTAAAAATCTCAGTTTTTCTATCCACAAAAGTTAAAAGTGATATTTTTCTTAAACATCCAGGTTAAATACAGACTGACTTTAGTTTAAACAGCATCTACAGATTGAAATATAACCACTATAATGTTATAAAATGTGATCATGACCATATTTACAGACTCAGAAGGAGTTTAAGTATTAAGAAAACCTGCATTTAGTGAAGTTTTAGCTGATAATTGGAGTTCTAGGCCTGTTTTTCTGCTGTTTTTGTAGATATTTCTGATGCAAACAGACATTTAAAAGCTTCAAAACCCTTTAAAAACCATTTCCATCCACAGACGTCAAAAGTGACATTTATTCTGAAATACAACCACTTTAAATGTTATAAAATACGATCATGACCATATTTACATACATATATAAGGAGTTTAGCATTGGAAAACCTGCATTTTGTGAGTTTTGGGACAGTTTTTCTGCTGTTTTTCCAAACAAACTGATGCAAACAAACATTTAAAAGCCTCTAAACCCTGTAAAGATCTCAGTTTTCTCTCCACAGACCTCAAACTCCACCAGTTTCCTCCATATCTAGGTCGTTTACTGAGCACCGCTTGTTACAGCAGCAGCATCGACACGTTGAAATGTAATAAATAAAGTGAGTTTAAATGTTGGAAAAACCTGCATTTGTTGAGTTTTAATTTGAGCTTTAGGCCTGTTTTTCCTTCTATTTCTGCAAACATCAGACTAATAACAGCCTCAGAAACCTTTAAAATCAGGGTTTACTGCTGTTTTCTGTCTGTTCTCGTTCCTTTAACGAGTCGGGTTACCTGGAGAGGGATGTTTCTTTGTCTCGCTGGCTCGTTTTTCGAGCGGCGATGAGGTAAAACTCTGCAGACGCTGAACGTGTTGAGCAGCAGGGAGGCTCTGTTTGCTCTGCGCTGATTTATCACGCCTTTGTTTTTACCGTGGGGCTGAAACTGACCTCCTGTTCTCGTTTGGACGGCGGGCTTTGGTTTGTCGGCCCAGCAGCTGGCTCTTTAGCCTCGCTGGGGTTCTGTTCCTGTGGTTTTTAAGGGCTTCGTTTTGCGTCGTGGTTTCGGTCTGCTGCACACGGCGGACGGATTTCACAAGACTTCCTCAGCCAGAAGTGTGTCAGCCGAGGCCACGCTGGATGTGAGTGCTCGGCGTTTACACTGAAGGTTACTGACTGAGGCGCCGTCTGTTGAAACAACCACAACCAGGTCGCCGTGTTTCTCCTCCTGCTCCTGGTAAATCTGCAAACCAGCGGCCGAACTGGAGCGTTGAACTCCTGCGGGGTGACGTCGGTAAACTGGGGCTGACCTGGTTCATCGGCGGTGCAAACAGAGAAACCTCACAGCTGTCGCAGAGTCTACAAACCCTGCAGCTCAACCTAGACTTCATGCAGAAACGTCAGCTCTGGTTTTGAACCCACAGTCGAGCTGCTTCTTCACCTGTCGAGTTTAATGAGCACAGATTGGTTTTATCTCAGGGGAAGATCTGCAGACATCAGGAGCTGCTCCATCTGAGGTTTCATGTCATCATCTGTAGCTTAAAACAGGGAAAATATCTTTAATATGTAGAATTTTCCTCCCAATATTGGCATATATTCGTGAAATAATGATATTAATGCTGTCAGATTTTTGGTGCAGACATTATCTACAGTTAGACCTGTTTGTTTTGTTGTGTTACCCACGGCAACGGTGTCGACCGTGAGTAGGGCGGTACAGCCGTCTGTCTATATGTGTGTATGTATGTGGGTGCGTGGGTGGCTATGTCCGCACCATAACTGGAGAACAAATACAGATAGGATTATCAAACTCAGCACAGATGTTGATCTTGACCTACCCTGGTCACCCATTAATTTTGGAGTCAAAAGGTCAAAGGTCAAGGTCACAGGGGTGATTAGTGCAAAATTTCCTTATAATCGACTATATAAGCTTGCAGTGATGACCTTGAACTTGACCTTTGACCTTGAACTTACTGCTGTCTGTCCGTCTGACCAACCGACCGAACGACCGTTTGTCTGTATGTTGGTGTGTGGGTGGCTATGTCCGCACCATAACCCGATATTAAAGACAGATAGGATATTCAAACTCAGCACAGATGTTGATCTTGACCTACCCTGGTCACCCATTAATTTTGGGGTCAGAAGGTCAAAGGTCAAGGTTACAGGGCTACTTAATGCAAAATCCCCTTATAATCTCCTATATAAGCTTGTAGTGATGAATTTTGTTATATTTAAGGGTAGGACAACCACATTGCACTTCTTGACCTTGAGCTAGACCTTTGACCTTGAACTTACTGCTGTCTGTCCATCCGTCCGTCCAACCGACCGACCGGCTATCTGTATGTCAGTGCGTGGGTGGCTATGTCTGCACCATAACCCGATATTAAAGACAGATAGGATATTCAAACTCAGCACAGATGTTGATCTTGACCTACCCTAGTCACCCATTAATTTTGGGGTCAGAAGGTCAAAGGTCAAGGTTACAGGGCTACTTAGTTCAAAATCCCCTTATAATCTACTATATAAGCTTGCAATGATGAACTTTAGTATATCTAAGGGTAGGACTACCACATTGCACCTCTGGACCTTGAACTTGACCTTTGACCTTGAACTTACTGCTGTCCGACTGATAGACCGACTATCTGTCTGTATGTATGTCGGTGCGTGAGTGGCTATGTCCGCACCATAACTCGAGAACAAATAGAGATAGGAAAATCAAACTCAGCACCAATGTTGATCTTGACCTACCCTGGTCACCCATTAATTCTGGGGTCCAAAGGTCAAAGGTCAAGGTTACAGGGCTACCTAGTGCAAAATCTCCTTATAATCTCCTATATAAGCTTGTAGTGATGAATTTTGTTATATTTAAGGGTAGGACAACCACATTGCACTTCTTGACCTTGAGCTAGACCTTTGACCTTGAACTTACTGCTGTCTGTCCATCCGTCCGTCCAACCGACCGACCGGCTATCTGTATGTCAGTGCGTGGGTGGCTATGTCCGCACCATAACCCGATATTAAAGACAGATAGGATATTCAAACTCAGCACAGATGTTGATCTTGACCTACCCTGGTCACCAATTAATTTTGGGGTCAAAAAGTCAAAGGTCAAGGTCACAGGCTTAATTAGTTCAAAATCCCCTTAAAATCTACTATATAAGCGTGTAATGATGAACTTTGGTATATCTAAGGGTAGGACTACCACATTGCACCTTTTGACCTTGAGCTAGACCTTTGACCTTGAATTTACTGCTGTCTGTTTGTCCGTCCGATCGACTGACCGACCATCTTTCTGTATGTATGTCGGAGTGTGAATGGCTATGTCCGCACCATAACTCGATATCAAAGACAGACAGGATAGTCAAACTAAGCACAGATGTTGATCTTGACCTACCCTGGTCACCCATTAATTTTGGAGTCAAAAGGTCAAAGGTCAAGGTCACATGGCTACTTAGTGCAAAATCTCCTTATAATCTACTATATAAGCTTGCAATGATGAACTTTGGTATATCTAAGGGTAGGACTACCACATTACACCTCTTGACCTTGAACTTGACCTTTGACCTTGAACTTACTGTCGTCTGTCTGTCTGTCTCTCTGTACGTATGTATGTATGTGGGTGTATGGGTGTGTATGTCCGCACCATAACTCGATAACAAATACAGATAGGAAAATCAAACACTGCACAGATGTTGATCTTGACCTACCCTGGTCACCCATTAATTTTGGGGTCAAAAGGTCAAAGGTCAAGGTCAGAGGGCTTACTGCAATGTTTAGGAAGGCATACGGCAACGGTCTGCATCTCACTTGAGTGCATTCTCATTTTTTTTACTGACGACATGTAAATTTATCTTTTTTCTGTGATTTTAACATCTGTAATCTAACAAAACAGGGAAAATATATAAAATAGATTTACCATTTTTCAATCCTTCATATACATAATTTTTCTGTCAAATGACTGAAAATCTGTAGGACATAGAAGAGGGATTTTTTCCACTAATTTATAGTAAAAAATGCCAAAATTTTACTATGGACAAATATCGTAGCTGTAAAAACTGTGAAACATAACAGCAAATATCTGTAAAATACTGATATTTTTTCATAGTTTACAAAGAGTCCAACCTGATAAATTCATAGTTGCATGTTGTAAATTAATTAATTTTTATTTTTAATAGTGAGCTTAAGTTTTGGGATTTTTCTTCACTGGCAACATGTAAATTAATCTGTTTTTTTCTGTGATTTTTACAATTAAATATCTGAAATTCAAAAAAGCAGAGAAAATATGGAAGAAAAGATCCTTAATATGCATAATTTTTCTTTGGAATTACTGAAATTATGTAGAATATTTTTTTTATTTTAATTTATAATAAAAATAGTTTAATTTTATGGTTGTAGAAATTATTGTAACTGTAAAAACTGAAAAAAACAGCAAATATCTGTAATTTAATGATATTTTTTTGCTGGTTTAACCGTGTCACATGTTGTAAAAGGTTGAATTACTATTTGTAAAAATACAGATTTACATTTTTATTTACATTTAACATTTACATTATTTCCTTTTTTGTGTTTTTACGAGATGTTTTCTGTCGTTTAACACAAAAAGTCTGTCAAAAAAATAATTAATTGATATATTTTGTGACAAAAATGACACCTAACAAATGTTTGTTTTGCTGCTGGATGCATGAAGAAAACTCTCACAGTTCTTATTTCTCATTATTATTATTATTATTATTATATGAATAATCTACAAGAGCAGTTTGATAAAGATAACTCCCTTCGACTTAAGGTTCAGCTTCGTCCTGTCGTAGCTTTGGACGCTAATGAAGCCGACTTGACTCTAAAAGGGAGTTTTGGCTGCAAAAAGGGAACATAAAGGTCAGTTATTCAGAAATATTCCAGCCACAGAAGGAGGAAGTTTGCTGCCACGTGCAAAGAGTCTCTCTGAACTGAGCTTCTTGACAGAGCTTCCTGTTTCAGTGTTTCTCTGCACATGTGAAGCCTTCGGTCTGTATTCAACCACGAACTCCACTGCTTCTGTTGCTCCCAGTGAATCGAGGTCAGACGAGCTTCAGGATCACCAAGTGGAAAACCAATACTCCAGTTTAATCCAGGAGGTTTCATCTTCTACCTCCGTGTGCGTTAGCGCTCGTTAGATTACTACGAGATGAGATTATGCTGTTTGATAGATCCGATAAGGTCACGCGGTTCAGCCTTTGACCTCTGCTGCTTTCTATTTATAGTCATTTTTGTTTGTTTGGAGAAGCAGGAAATTGAATTTAAAGTCAGAATTTAAAGCCCCTTCCTTCAGGAACATCTGCACTCCACCTCAGATTTGTTTGTTTCCATCAATAACCGTCCGAACTCTCAGCAGTCTCCGTGCATTTTCAGCTGCAGTCGCATCTTTCATCGCTGTGGGCTCATCTTTTAAATCCTCTATGGAACCAGAACAACCATGAAGAAGGAGAGAGAACTTTAAAAAAAGATAAAGAAATTAATCAAATTTAGTTATACACGAGGTATAATTTGCATGAGTTTATTTTATTTTGAAAAGCCAGCATATTTCAGATTCCCTGGAAAGCCTCATGTGACATTTCAGAACTTTTATTTTGATAGTGTGTTGTACCTCGATGCATCCTGTTAACCTTTTTTCAGCTAACTTTTACTTTGAAAATACCACAAAACAAAAAAACAAACACGAGCTTCCTTGTCTTAGCCTTGTTAGAGTCGAAGAAACAACATGAAGCTGTTGCAGATCCTTAAACTACTGTCACCTGGAGAGACTCTTATTTTGAAGTTTAGACCAACAGATGTGGAACCAGTAAACACTCTGAGTGGTGGATGTTGGTCTGCGACTGTTAGAACCTGTTAGAACCTGTTAGAACCTGTTAGAACCTGTTAGAACATCTATCAAGGCTTAGTTAATGTCACTACTAACAGCTGTGTTGATTCGCCTTAGAGCTGCTGTTGTCCTGCTGATAGAGCCTCTATTACATGATTCATTGCTGATGGAGGCGGCCATGTTTGTAGTCCTTCTTTCTCAGTCCTGTATTTGCATTTTTCTTTCTTTTTTCAAACAGGAAGTGTGTGTGTGGTGTGTGTGTGTGTGTGTCTGTTGTGTACGTGTTTACATTTGTTTTGGTGTTTCTGTGTGTGTTTTTGTGTATGTTTTGGTGTGTGCATGCATGTGTGTTTGCGTTTGTGTGTGTTTTTCTGTGTGTTGGGGCATGTGTGTCTATGTGTGTGTCTGTATGTGTCTATGTGTGTGTATTTTTGTGTATTTGTGTCTGTGTGTTTTCATGTATAGTTCAGTGTTTTGTGTGTTGTGTGTGTTTTTGTGCACTCTGTGTGTGTGTTTTTTGTGTATATTCCAGTGTGTATGTGTCTGTGTGTTGCTGTATGTTTCTATGTGTTGGCTGTGTGTCTTTGTGTTTTTTGTGTGTTTCTGTATGTATTTTGTGTTTTTTGCTGTTTTTGTGTAGAGTGTGTTTGTTGGGTGTGTGCATGTGTGTTTTTGTGTGTGTGTTTCTGTGTGTATTTTTGTGCTTCCATGTGTTGTGTGCGTTTCTAGTGTGTTTTATAGTGTGTGAGTGTGTTTCTGTATTGATTCTGTGTTAGTTGCTGTGTTTTTTTGTGTGTAGAGTGTGTATGTCTGTGCGTTCTTGTGCATGCATGTGTGTGTGTGTGAACACACAGTAAACAGACCTCCAGCACACACACACACACACTCTCAGTATCTAAATGAAGTCAAGTCGACACACTTCTTTCTTTCTTTTGGATTGTGTGTCTCTTTGTGCAGATTGCTGCCCTTTGTGTACACACTGTTTGAGTGTGTGTCCTTGGTTACCGCCAGCTGTACCAGGGCACACACACACACATATACACACAAAAACACATACGGTAACACACACTCAACACAAAAAAACATAACAACAAACACAGAAACACACAAAAACATGTACATAAACACATTCACAACACAGACACATACACACATAGAAACACAAGTAACACACACACACAAATACAAAAACACATAGTAACACAGCACACACTGAAACATACACACAAAACGCACAGACACATTCACACATACACACGCTAAGAAAACACACTAGAAATGCACACAACACACAGAAACGGACACCTACACACACACACACACACACTGAACACAAAAAACACAGCAACACACACAAAATACATACAGAAACACACATCAACACATACAGACACACACACACACACAAAAACACTCACACTTTTCAAAACACTAGAAATGTACACAACACACAGCAACACACAAAAGTATATTCACAACACACACACACAAAACACAGACACATACAAAAACACATACAGCAACACACCCCAACACAGACACATGCACACATAGAAACACATGTACATACACACACAGATACAAAAACACATAGTAACACAGCACACACTGAAACATACACACAAAACGCACAGACACATTCACACATACACACACTAAGAAAACACACTACAAACACACACAACATACAGAAACAGACAGCAACACACACACAATACATACAGAAACACATAACAACACATATGGACACATACACACACAAAAACAGACACATTCACACTTTTAAAAACACTAGAAACGTACACAACACACAGGAACACACACAAAAATACACACAGAAACACACACACCAACGCACACACATGAACACCTACACCCACACACACACACAGACACTAGAGGCAGACGTGACCTGAGCTCTGCCATCATCCTCTGAACCAGTCAGACTGTGTCTCTCGTCATGATCGTCTAAATGTAAAACATGAGAAGGCATCATTTAACATTAACAGTTAGTAACAGCAGGTTTTACAATGAGGCTAATGGCGCTAACATGGTAGCCAGTGTTAGTTAGTTAGTTAGCTGCAGTATTAACAGCAGAGGACAGGCTAACGTTGCTGCTGCTGCTGGGTTCAGATTCACTCTGGAGCGGATTGAAAACACGACATTCATTCAGAGTTTTCTCATGCTGTGTGCACATGTGTCTCCATATTGGTAGGACTTCCTCCCTTTGGTGAAATATCCACTTCCCTGTTGCCCTGTTGTCCTCCTTTCTCGTGAAATGAAACCAAACTTTCGAGCGTTTGTGCCGCTTGGACGCCATGTTTCCATGTTTTGTTTTTAGAAATAAAAATAATTCAAACAAAGTATTATATACATATAACAAAGTGTTCAAGTGTTGCTGGACTGATCATATAAATAGTGCAAATAGTGGGAGTGCAGTATTCAGGTGAAGTTCTTATTGCACAGATGAGTCTGGAGGTGGAGGGGGAGGGTGGGGTGCATGTTCAGCTGAACTGTCCTATCAAGCTGGGGATGTCTGGGTGGTGGGGCAGTGGGTGGGGGGTGTGATGGCGGCAACAGCTCTGGGGAAGAAGCTGTTTCTCAGTCTGCTGGTTCTTGATTTTAATGTCCTGAATCTTCTCCCTGATGGAAGGGGGACAAACAGTCTGTGTCCTGGATGGGTGGGGTCTCTGGCGATGCTGCATAGATGGAGTCCAGGCTGGGAAGCTGAGCACCCACAATCCACTGTGCAGTCTTTACCACACGGGCCAAGTCCCTTCTGTTTTCAGCAGTTGGAAAACCAGACCGAATGCTCTCAATTGCACTCCTGTAGAAGTTGATAAGAAGCTGTGAGGGGAGTTTGGCCTTTCTCAGTAAAGAAAAGTCTCTGCTGGGTTTTCTTCACCAGGTGGGAGGTGTTGACAGTCCATGTGAGATCACTGGTGATGTGGAGACCCAGGAACTTGATGCTGCTGACCCTCTCCACCTCCTCTCCATTTATGCTAAGAGGTGGGGGGGTCACTTTCCTGGCTCTCCTGAAGTCCGCAATGATCTCTTTTGTCTTGGTGGGATTCAGCACCAGGTCCCCTTTGGAGCACCAGCTGACCAGGTGCTGGACTTCCTCCCTATAGTGGGTCTCATCGTTGTCAGATATTAATCCCACTATGGTGGTGTCATCAGCAAACTTCACAATCGTGTTGGAGGGGTGGATGGGGGGACAGTCATGTGTAAAAAGGGTAACTCAGCCTTATCTAAACACGCAGACATTATATGCACGTTTATGGATTTGTTGTGAGTCATACTCTCCAGTTATAGCATCATCTCTGTGGGTCATCACCACTGCATGTCTTCAAATCCACTGAGAATCAGCGACAAGAGAAAAGACAGTCAGTGAGGGCAGAAGTTCATTTAGAATTATCACATTTTTAATTTTTCCTAATGATTAAAATAACTGTGATAGTTGTGTGGACATCCATGAGTGTGCTGCAAACAGGAGCTGCTGGAGGCTAATTCGGCTCACTTTTAGTCAGTCTAAGTGGTTCTTATGCTGCACTAACCTGAATCCAGCATTACAAATGAATGAGAACGCTCTGAGTACATGGTGTACACAGGAACAGGTTTATCTTGACTCGACCCCTGAAAGCTGCTGCAGGTTGCACTGAGCTGAGCTTAGTCCAGGACGCTGAGGCACGTTGACCAAACAGCAGCGAGACGAAGCCCCAGGAGCTCTTTGTTCAGATAATATTCATAACATTTATTTCCCCTCCGTCCCGACAGGTTAATGGAAAGTTCCCTCACTGCCAGCTGCAGTGGGAGATGCAGAGGGCCAGGAGAGAGTGTCGGACACAACTGCAGAAGCAGACGCCGAGCACTGCAGGTACACACATGATAACACACACATGATAACACACACACACTGCAAAACACACACGATAACACACACACACACACTGGAGGAGTTGTTTGGAAATCCCCATGTGGAGGATTTTACGATAACACTGCTGGAATGTGCAGGAAGAGAAACTTGAAAGTAGTAAAAATCACAAAAAAATGTGTGTGTGTGTCTGTGTGTGTGTGTTTGTGTGTGTGGTGATTTAAATCTGTTTACACACTCACATTATGAAGACTGACCTCAGTGTCGGGAACAAAAAAAACTAAAACATTCCCATAAAAGTCATCAAGGAAATGAATATATGTCAGTGTGTGTGTGTGTGTGTGTGTGGACTGAGGTCAGTTACGTGAAGTGAGGTGTGTGTCTGGACGCTGTTGCAACACTCGGCTGTCAATCATTTATTTATGTCTGAGGCCAAATACCCAACTCACACACACACACACACACACACACAAGCACATATGCATATCCACACTTGTGCACACACAGTCACAAACATACACACACACATGGACAGGCACAAACATACACACACAAGCACGCGCACTACACACGCACATACATATACACACATACAGGCACATATAAACACATATACGCACACACAAGCACACACGCACACGCAAACATATGCACACACACATGCGCACACATAAGCACATGCACATGCATATATATACACACACACAAATACACACACGCATAAGCATGCGCACTACACACACGCACATATACACACATATACGCACACATAAGCACACATGCATACACACAAATAAGCGCAAGCACACTTACACACTCAAACATGTGCATACAAGCACATATGCACAAACAAACATATGCACAAACAAACACACACACATAAGCACGCACTGGCACATGTATATATACACACACGAATACACACACGCACATATACACAAATACAGCGGGGAAAATAAGTATTGAACACGTCAACATTTCTCTCAAAAAACATATTTCTAATCGAGCTATTGACATGAAATTTTCACCAGATGTCGGCATCAACCCAAGTAATGCACACATACAAAGAAATCCAAACATTTATGTCCATAAATTAAGTTATGTGTAATAAAGTGAAATGGCACAGGGAATAAGTATTGAACACATGAAGAAAAGGAGGGGTAAAAAGGTCTGGAAAGCCAAGAAAGCAGCTGGAGTTTGTCAGTATTTAGAAGGTTAACCTGTCCCCTATTAGTGCAAAGTAATATCAGCTGGTTTAGTCCTGATTAATGCCTTTTAAAAGGTTTCTCACCAGCAAGGTGTTAGACAAGAAGCATTGCATGATGGGTAAAAGCAAAGAGCTGTCCAAAGACCTACGCAGCCTTATTGTTGCAAAACACACTGAAGGCATTGGTTACAGGCGCATTTCTAAACTTCTGAAAGTTCCAGTGAGTACCATTGGGGCCATCATCCGGAAGTGGAAAGAACACGGCATTACCATAAACCAGCCACGGCCAGGTGCTCCTCGCAAGATTTCAGACAGAGGAGTCAAAACAATCATCAGAAGGGTTCTCCAACAGCCCAGGACCACTCGTGGAGAGCTTCAGAAAGACCTGGAATCAGCAGGTACCGTTGTTTCAAAGAAAACAATAAGTAATGCACTCAACCGCCATGGCCTCCATGCACGCACACCACGCAAGACTCCATTTTTGAAGAGGAAGCATGTTGAAGCTCGTTTGGAGTTTGCGACACAACATTTGGATAAACCCATGACATTCTGGGAGAACATACTCTGGTCAGATGAGACCAAAATTGAACTCTTCGGATGTCATAAGACACAACATGTTTGGAGGAAAAATGGCACTGCACATCACCCCCAAAACACCATACCAACAGTCAAGTTTGGAGGTGGGAGCATCATGGCGTGGGGCTGTTTTTCAGCATGTGGTACTGGTAGACTTCATATCATTGAAGGAATAATGACTGGAGAAAAGTATCGAGACATTCTTGATCAGAATCTGCTGTCATCTGCCAGGCTGCTGAAGATGAAAAGAGGGTGGATCTTTCAGCAAGACAACGATCCCAAGCACACAGCCAAGGTAACACTCAACTGGTTGAAGAAAAAGAAAATAAAGCTGCTAGAATGGCCCAGTCAATCACCAGACTTGAATCCAATTGAAAATCTTTGGAAAGAACTGAAGATCCGGGTTCACAGAAGAGACCCCCGGAACCTTGAAGATTTGAAGGCAGTTTGTGTGGATGAATGGGCCAAAATCACACCTGAGCAATGTATTCGACTGGTTTCTCCATACAGGAGGCGTCTTGAGGCTGTAATCACCAACAAAGGTTTTTGCACTAAGTATTAAATAAATTTCAGTACGCGTGTTCAATACTTATTCCCTGTGCCATTTCACTTTATTACACATAACTTAATTTATGGACATAAATGTTTGGATTTCTTTGTATGTGTGCATTACTTGGGTTGATGCCGACATCTGGTGAAAATTTCATGTCAATAGCTCGATTAGAAATATGTTTTTTGAGAGAAATGTTGACGTGTTCAATACTTATTTTCCCCGCTGTACATATGTACGCACGCACTCACACAAACACACACATGCTGTGTTTCCATCATCATCAGTGTCCATCATCGACCATCAGACGCCTGTATGAAGGCGTGTGATGGTTTTGTGTGTCTTTTGAATTTATTTGTGTTCATGTTTTATGTCCTTTTATTCGTTTGTGTCTGTTTGTGGTTATTTTTTGTCTTTGCAGCCATTTTTTTAACATCTCCTCGACCTTTCGTGTGTCTTGGAGGTGGTTTTATCCCTGTTTTCACTGAAATAGCATCTGTTCGTGTTCATTTTGTGTCTCTGTCAGTCAGTTTTATTCTCTTTCTGGCCTTTTGTGTGCTGTTGTAGTTGTTTGTCTGTGTGTGTGTTGGGTTTGCATGTAGTTATTTTACCGTTTAAAATCAGCCTCTAAGTTGTTGAACTGTAGATGTTTTTATTCCTTGCTGGCTGCACAGAGAAGCAACATGTCAAAGCTTCACAGGGCTCTTTGATGTTCCCTTGATTTATAACCAGCGGTTCAATCAGCAGAACAGGAACTTCTGCTCAGGCTACTTCTTGCTGCTGATGTGTGTGTGTGTGTGTGTGTGTGTGTTCAGGATGTGATGGTGAGTGGGACAACGTGTCGTGTTGGCGAAGTGCGGCGGTCGGCGAGGTGCTGACCCTCCCCTGTCCATCCGCCTTCCTGCTGCTGTTTGGCAAGAACGGTGAGTTTCACCTCAAACACACACTTCCTTACACACATGCTCACACACACACACACACACACACACACACACACACAGAGTCATATTTCCATCACTAGATCCATCATTGTCAACTGATTGACAACTAATTAAGAACAAATTCAAACAGGAAAAGAGAATTTAGTGTGTCTTTGTAGTGTTTTGGTCTCTGCTTGCGTTGGTTCTACATGTTTGATGGTCATTTTGTGTGTCTTTGTGGTCATTTTCATCTTGTTTTTATCCGTTTGTGTGTCTTTGTGGTTATTTTGCATTTCTTTGCAGCCATTTTTGTATCCATTTGCATTGGTTTTGTATGTCTTAGTTTTTTTTTGTTTTTTTTAAACCTAATTCTATTTATTTTTTGGCATTAGTGGCAATTAAAAAGAAGAAACTACCCAACACAAGCACAGACAGACAAATTGATTTAAACATTAACCATTTTATCAACCTTGTAAACAAAAATCAGAATCCTGTCATCTTTATTCAAATTTATTCTCATTAAATACATTTAGTATAAACATTATTTCATATTACACATATACGTTAATATAGCCTCATGTTTAAAAACAAAGTTTCTGTGATGAACGTGACAAAGAGCCAATAAGCAAAGTAGTTTACATTTACTTTGACCAATCAGAGGCTTCGGCCCGCCTCCTGACTGTTGATTGGTCAGTTGCTCCAGGGACGGTCAAAGGTCAAAGAGCCAAACGGAGCTGAACCGTCAATGAGAGCAGAGTAAAGTAAAAATATAGAAAGATTTTGTTCAGTAAAACCACTGAGCCCATTGTCCAGCCAATGTGCCAATTCATTTTACTGGTGAGTACATTTAAAATCTAGCGTGAGACACAAACGGCGGCCTGAAAGTCCGCTAGCCGTGATGCTAATTTTAGCCATATTCAACCTTTTGACGTCTGCTAAAACGTTAGCGCTATAAAAGTCCGCTAGCCGTGATGCTAATTTTAGCCATATTCAACCTTTTGACGTCTGCTAAAACGTTAGCGCTATAAAAGTCCGCTAGCCGTGATGCTAATTTTCGCCATATTAAACCCTATTGACGTCTGCTAAAACGTTAGCGCTATAAAAGTCCGCTAGCTTAAATGCTAATTTGTGCCATTTACTACTGCTGACTAGCAGACATATTCTGGGATGTTTCTGTATTTTAGAGACACTCGTTTATTTAATTTTCATGTGCTTTTAGAACCATGAGCTGCTAGTTCAGATGTATGTTGCTAGTAAATTCCACCGTTAGTTGGTGTTTTCTAATGTGGTATATAGAATCAGATTAAAAGAAGTGACCAAGTGAAGCACAGTGACTGCTAAATGAGTTTAATCTTATAACTACTGCAGTGTTGCTTGCTTCAGTCTTGATATTTAGTTTCAGTTTTGCTTCAGGTTTAAGGCTTATAATAATAATCAGTCCAGATCTGCTGCATCTCTTCTGTCCTGATCTGAACCTCTGAGTTTCGGCTGATCGTCTCCTCCAGCTTCCTTCCGCCGACTGTTTGTCTTACAGCTAATTTCACAAACTGCCGTCTTTCAGTCGCCTCTTTCTGCTTCATCCATCATGCTGATATCTTCTCGTCCGTCTGTCTTTGATCCTCTTCGTCCGTCGTCTGTCCTCCTCCTGGTCTCTGCCCTCATCTGACCCTGAATATTAACCTGCATCACCTTCACCATCCATCAGACTCTGCGTCTGCATCACTTTTACTCTCAGTTTCACGTCCGATTTCATGTCACTTCTCTCATTTTAATACCTTTATTTCAGCCTGGTGTGTTTCCCATTTGTTTCCCAGCTGTTGTGGCTTCTTACACACTTAAATTTTCCACTTTGTTGTGTCGCAGTTTTCCAAAAAATTCAGATTTCTGCATGAGTCAGTTCGTTTTTTTTCTTCTCTTCTCCATCTGTGTTTTTGCCGCCTCCCTCCATCAGACTTTCTGTTAATGATTATTTAAGCGGCAGCGTCAGTCAGCAGCCGATTCATCCTCCTAATGCAGAAAACATCAGGTCGGCCTGTTAACGGATGAGCCGTGTAATCACTGCATCGCGTCAGCAGACGGACGCCGTGACTTTTAAACGTGCACCGCTCCAACAATTCAGTAAACAAACCCCAAAAACACCAGTGAACATCTGGCAGCAAGGATGAACAGTGATATACTGTGACGTTCGAACTGTAAAAATAACAGGAAATATCTGTAAAATAGTGATTTTTTTTGCTGATTTAAATACAGTTAAACAATGTAAATGCTACTTTTTCTTCACTAGATCTTTGAATAGATGACTTTTACTTGTAAAGGAGTATGTTTACATTGTTGTACAGGTGCCTTTCCTCAAATGAAGGCAGTGGTGAATGTGTAATTTTAATTAAGTACAAGCTTGAGGTACTTTACATGAGTATTTCAGTTTTATGCTACTTTTTACGTCCACTCCGCTACATAAATATGGGTAATATTATACTTTATTCTTGTAATTTACAGGACAAACATACGTATTTGCACGTTAAGTGTAAAATATGAAACAAACACACAAAAAACAGACCAAAATACAGTGTCCACTTCAAAAATGTGTGTTTTTACAGGTATTAATTAATTGTATTGCAAAATGTGACCTTAACATTACACTGTTGTACTGTATTTAAATCAGAAAAATACATAACAAGAAATAACATAGTCCTTTGGCAGAATATGATAAGAAAAATATATGTATATTAAAGATTAAAAAATGGTTTTAAAAAATCTAATTATTACAGATTCTCTTGATTTTGTCAGAATAAGGATATCTGGTAAAATCACAGAACATAGGTTTTAATTTACATGTTGACTGTGAACAATGTCCACATCAGAAATCTTTATTTTTTGACAGTAAACAATATTTTTATTGTATTTAAATAAGCAAAAAATATAAATATTTACAGATATTGGTCGTTATTTGAAAGAAAAATAATGCATTTTAAGGATTTAAAAAAAAATGTCATCTTAACTGTTTACTGTTTACAGATCTCCCTGTTTTATTAAATTACAGATAACATCTAGTAAACATAAAGAAAAACATGTCTTTAAAAGTTTACTGTAAAAATAAATCAGGCCAAAACTTTAAATTATGTCCACATCAAAAACCAGTGTTTTTTTTTACAGGAAGTAGTTTGTTCATTACCCCATTTGACTGTAAAATTGAACAGTTTTAATTGAATTAAATCAGCAAAAAAATATAATTATTTACGAATATTTGTTGTTACTTGAAAGAAAAACCTTGTTTATTAAGAACTGAAAAAATAATGAATAATTTTAAACTGTTATAAAACTACATTCTGCTGCTGTTTGCTTTTACTTACCTGTTCTTCCGTCCCTGCAGGAAAGAATTAGCCACAGAAGTAAGAACTTTAACAGTAATAAGGAAGCTTAGATGTGGTTTTGGACCCTCTGAGCTTCCGGACACAGCTGTCCTCAGTTAATGAAACCAATCGGATGTATTTACAGTGAGACAGTTTACCGTCACCGTCGCTCCCACTTTATTTACGCTGTTTCATGAGATCACATCTGCGGGGAAACGAGTCGCGCGTAAAACGAGGCAGAAAAGCAGAAACCGTTTGCGGATCGGCCGCAGCTGTCTTCGCGAATCACGTCAAAACAAACTATAAAACTTGAGTAAAGTTGATAAAGATCCGGTAAATCCTCGGGCTGCTTCTCATTTCACAGGTTTTCAGGAATAAACACATGCTTGGCTGTTTGGTGAGAGTGTTGGCTGCAGCAGTTTCGGCCTCATTACTCCGATATTAATTTCTCCTGTTGGTAGTCATGTAGTCATCGTTGTTGCTCTTGTCCTGTGGCTTCATTTTTCACTGCAGGATAAAGTCCTGCACCTCTATGGAAGCAGAATAAATATGACTAGAAGTAGAGAAAAGTCACAAATGTCTTCTGTGCAGGACGACACAGTTATAAGACCATAAATTATAACAAGAAACAAAAACAAAAGTGGAATTTCTTTCATTATTTTACAAGAATTGCTAAAAAAACCACTGGAATCAACATTTTTCCAAGTCCCCACATGCGCTACCAATACTAGAACTAGGGATGCACGATAATATCGGCGTCTGATAATTATCGGTCAGTATCGGTAATTATGACGTCATTCCGATAATAAAGAAACGACCCGATAATAATAAAGACTTGGAATGTTGGTTTTTGCCGTTGGTCTGTGTGTTGTGGTTTGTCCTCATGCCTGGCTCCTCAGCCCCTCCCCTCCCTGACGGTACTGTCGCATGTGTGTGTGATGTCATCAGACTGCGCGGGCAGAGAAAAACAAGCAGCATGGCGTGGCACTGACCAGTGTGGACTTTGTTTACCGTGTCTGAAGAAGACACTTGACTAAGGCTGGTCCTGAATATTGGAGTATCTGAATATTCGTTCGTTGTGGTGGTATCGGGATAATAATTTTGATATTGGAATAGTTGTGAATGCCGCTGCAGGGGGGCGCTGCCGAGCGTTGCTGAGCTTTGCTGAGGCTGTAGTACGCCGCTGAGTGTTGCCAAGCGCTGCCGAGCGTCGCCGAGCGTCGCCAAGGCTCCAGTATGCTGCCGAGGCTCTAGAACACCGCCGTGGTTGTAGTATGTGGACCTGCCAACTCTGGTCTCACGCTCTAGTGTCGCCCCCCGATCCCTCATGCTCTCTCACCCTTGCCTCTGGCCGACACCGTGGCACGAACCCAAATCGTTGACGTTATTGGTTATAGGCTGCAAGATGTCTAAAATTGTCGATTATCGGTTGAACTTAGCATTATCGTGCTTCCCTACTAGAATCAAAAATGGTGGCTCCACTTTCTATAGCTGTCTGACTGTTTACATTTTTAATTAGTTTCCATACTTGTCTCCCATCTGCTCTGTGTAAACACTGCCTGCAGTTCAGCCGAGAAGTCTCTACATTTATTGCCGTGTGGTTGTTGGTCACAGCTGAGTCACTGACGGCTTCACGGTTGCACTGAGGAGTTCAGAATTTTAGTCTTTTTGCAGAATCCGGTTCGAGCAATTGATTGAATTGAAGCTTGTAGAATAAAGTGATTTTGACAGAACAGTGGTCCCTCGTCTGTTGCGGGGGTTAGATTCCAGAACCCCCAGCAACAGGCGACATCCGTGAAGTAGTGACCTTGTATTTGTTTTATTATTTCTATATATTTTAAGGCTTTATAAACCCTCCCCATGCTTGGGTTCGGTGCCAGAAGCCTTAGAAGGTGCAGAACATTTGGGCGACATTGTAGGACTTGAAATAAATTCAATTCAACACCACAGAGCAACACTACAATCAGACATCGATGTGAAATGGACAAGGCCAGATGCTGAACGCTGCTGTACATGGGAGACGGAGGAGACTGATGCTAGAGCCAATCAGAGCCCAGGATACAGAACACAGCGCTCTGATTGGTCGCCTCCCATCCATCAACCAATAGCGTGCTGTGTAGCATGTCACGTGGGCAAACTAGCTCAAGAGGAAGCGGCTGTAGCTGTGTTTTCCATCATCTGCTGTACGTATTTTATTTCCATTTAATATTCTTCTTAATCCGTGATACAAAATTATATATATACAATTTAAAAATCCACGATACAGTAAGACCAAGAAAAGTGAACCGCGATACGGCAAGGGACGACTGCACCAGGATTTATAGCTTCGATTTGGTTGTTTTTCCTAATAGAAGTAGTTTAGCGCTCATCTGAAAGTTGTTCATCATTCAGTTGTTGTCGTTTTGATGATGTTGTATTTAAGATAACATACCTTTCAAAGCTGCCGATGGGTCAGAGAGCTCATATATACTCAACATAAATGCACTTTTTACTGAACACAGACTGAATCTTTTGGTTTTTGCACTAAAAATTGTCACATATTCATAAAATCTGACTAAAACCAATAAAATCTGCTTATGAAATGCTTTAATTTTAAAATACAGCTTCTCTCTTCCGACAAGCTCTCTTGCAAAAACATCCAAAATGACAGTAAAAGCTCGGGAAGAGTTAAGAATCCTGTCCTCTTACTTGCAATAAATTTAACTTTGGAAACACAACCTCTCAGTCTTTACCTATTTATCAGGTAAAACTCAGAGACTGATGATTATCGATGTTGCGTTTACTGTGTCTTCTTCATTTTTCCCTAAAACGTGCCTCAAACTTTTAATAAATACTTAAATTATCGCCAGTTTGTGAGCTGTCATTGCTATTTACCTGTTTTATTTCTGTTTTAAGTGGGTGAAAGGTTGACTTCTTCCTTATCCGGACCAAAACTCCGAGGATGAAGGAAGTGCAGAGGCAAACTTGTGATTCCTGGCTTCAGATCTGATAAGAAGTATTAATAGTAATCTTTATTTATGGAGCGGATTAGGCAATCCAGGGCTTCACAAGGGCTGCAAATAAAACCGAGAGGTCATAAAATCATCGGGGTTTGAAAGAAGACGGATGAAAACAGACTTTGGTGGATAAAAACATAAGAAGAAAGCAGTTTTAGTGGCTGAAATTAGCCATAAAATTCACCTAATTAATGATCTGTTGCTGTGTCTTAGGTACCCTGAGCAGGAACTGTACGGAGAGAGGCTGGTCCGACGTTTACCCCGTCATCACCGTCGCCTGTTCATCAGACAACACAAACGAACCCAACGAGGTGAGTTCAGCGTCTAAAAATAATTTAAACAGGACAACAAACCAACGTGAGTTTATGGATTTAATGAAGAAAGAAGGCTCTGGTCTGTGCATGAATAATGGATGCAGAGGCTGCTCGCTTCAGCTGATTTTGGAGACTCAGATTAAGGGCGAGTCTCAGGTGATGGTCTCCAAAGGTCGACTCAGAATCAGCTGATTCTTACCTGCAGCAACTTTAGTATATCTAATGAAGCCATGCAAAGTTTTACCCACATGCTATGGATGTTTTCCAAATTACAGGCCTTCAAAATACATCATGGATGGTTGAAATGTTTTTAACTTTCCCATCATTTCAGAGCCTCATAACTTCATCAGTTTAGCAGACAGACACATGAACTTTTGAGGGTTTGAGAGTTTTGCAGCCAAATCAGTCCCGCATCAGTATTATGGGATATATCATAGTTTGAACTGTAAACCTGCAGCAGTTTAATGTCTGACAACATTAACTCAAAAATTACTCAAAAAATGTCCAAAAATTACTGAACTGTTCTTCATAATGAGCCAAAAATGGTCCAAAACACCTCAAATTTAACCAAAAAAAGACAAAATCTCACCTGTACTTGATGGAATTTGTCCAAAATGCCTGAAATCTGTCCAAAATTCCTTCAAAGCATTTCAAAAATCATCAAACATTGTCTAAAAACTTGTTTAAATGAGTCAAAATTCACCAAAATAATTGAAAAAATGTCTGGAAGTGACCTGAACATGATCCAACATACCTCAATTCTATCCAAAGTGACTCAAATCTTTTCCAATTAATTTTATTCCCAACTTCAAGCGTCAGTATTATGGGATGTATCGTAGTTTAAACAGTCAAACAGCAGCAGTTTAATGTCTATATAGAGTCATGGAACAATCATTGGTACCCTGGATGTGTTTCTGTTTCAAGTTGTCCAAAATGACTAAACTGTTCTTCATAATGAGCCAAAAATGGTCCAAAATACCTCAAATTTAACCAAAAACACAAACAAATGTCACCTATACTTGATGGAATTTGTCCAAAATAACTACAAAAATGCCCAAAATACCTCAATATGTTTCCAAAATTACTCAAACATTGTCCAAAAACTTGTTTAAATGAGTCAAAATTCACCAAAATAACTTAAAAAAAGAGTCTAGAATCACTTGAAAATTGCTCGAAATGACTTAAATACCTGAAAAATATCTCAAATTAGCTCAAAAAGACCAGATCTCACCCATACTTCACCTATACTTGACAAAAAATGTCCAAAATAACCAAAACGTATCCAGAATGCCTCAAAACAATTCTAAAATTACTTAAAACTTTTCCAAAATGACTCAAACGTCGTCCTAAACCTGTGCAAAATTCTACAAAACCTGTTAAAATGAGTCAAAATTCACCAAGATAACTAAAAAAAGAGTCTAGAATCACTTGAAAGTTGACCAAAATGACTTAAACATGATCCAACATACCTCAAACGTCTACGAAATGACTCAGAACTTTTCCAATTAATTTTATAACCAATATCAAGCATCAGTATTATGGGATGTATCGTAGTTTAAACAGTCAAACAGCAGCAGTTTAATGTCTATATAGAGTCATAGAAACAATAACTGGTACCTTGGATGTGTTTCTGTTTCACTTTGTCCAAAATGACTAAACTGTTTTTCAGTATGAGCCAAAAATCATCCAAAAATACCTTAAACTTAACCGAAAAAACGACAAAATCTCACCTATACTTGACACAATTTGTCCAAAATAACTAAAACTTATCCAAAATGTCTCAAAGCAATTCTTAAATTACTTAAAACTTTTCCAAAATTGTCCTAAACCTGTGCAAAATTCTACAAAACCTGTTAAAACGAGTCAAAATTCACCAAGATAACTAAAAAAGAGTCTAGAATCACTTAAAAGTTGCCTGAAATGACTTAAAAATGATCGAAAATGCCTCAAATTTAACAAAAAAACGACAAAACCTCACTCATACTTGACGCAATTTGTCCAAAACAACTACAAAAATGTCCAAAACACCTCAAAGCGTTTCTAAAATGACTCAAACGTTGTACAAAAAGCTTAAATAATTCTACAAAACCTGTTTAAATGAGTCAAAATTCCCCAAAATAACTAAAAAAAGAGTCTAGAATCACTTGAAAGTTGCCTGAAATGACTTAAAAATGATTCAAAATACCTCAAACTTCTACGAAATGACTCCAAACTTTTTTTTCGTTTTTATTTTTAAATCTCAAAACGAGAAAACGAATGGCCGCGATGCACACGGACCTATCGTCACGTACAAGAGATAAAGGGTGGATGGATGTTTAAAGAAAGCTGAAGTAAGAATCTAAAACTGCTGCGCTCAGGTTCTTAAACCACACAGATTTCCTGTCGTATTCTAAAGACGCCTGCAGAGAACAGAGTGAAACCACAGATTCAGTCTGTGCAGTCGACGTCGGGTTATCAGATCCCTGCTTTGACCCACTTTGACAAAGCTTCGCCCTGCGACAGGTAGAAAAACCAACAGACCCAGTTTGTGAACTTGATAAGAGCCGACCACAGGCTAAGTTCAGTGTTTGTGCTGCAGCTTCTTCCAGGTCAGACGATAAAAAGCAGGTTTTACTGCTTTAAATCTGGTTTTACGGCCCTTATAATGACATACAGTTGGGCTGGTTTGGATTATTTGCTGCTGTACATAAAATACATCACTATTATTTATGTTCTGGGCTTCAGGCTACAGAGGACGAGCATATTTTAGATAATCATGTCTTTTCTTTTTGACCCTCTGAACTCAGAGCGGTTTTTTATTTGCTCCTGTCACAGTTTTCCTCATGTTCACTGCAAAAAGTCCTGCATCTATACGGAAACAGCACAACCATGGCTGCAAGTAAACACCTATTCAGTCCCTCCAGGATTTTGTGGGCGTTTTTCATGATTGTTGCTCCTAAAATGTCTGAATTCGCGGCAGCTTTTCTAAAAAATTGCGATGTAAGTTGCGATAAGTGTATTTGTTGCGATAAAATTGCAGGAGACAGTAAAAAAATTGTCAAAAAGTTGCATTTTTTTCTTTGTTTTGTATAATTCGTTAAAAATGTTAAAAGTTTAAAAAGTTAATTTCACATCCTGGCACACGCGTGTTCACACACACACGCTCACAGCTCGTCACGTCAGTTAATGAATCTAACTGACCTTCATTGTTTCAGTGCTGCCACAGATCTGGATGCAACAGCTTCATCACGGTGGTTTGTCTGGTCAGTGGTCCGCTGGTTTCACCCATTCTCCTGATATGTTTACGGTAGAAAAGTGTTTGTCAGTGGATGGTTTTGGTTTGTGTTCCACCTCAATATTCCACGGGGTGAAAACAGTTTAGCTCCACTTTGGTGAAGAACATCAGGGAATTGTTTTGCAGTAGTTTTTGTTGCATCTGTATCTTCAAACCATAAACAAGGAAGTGAATCCGGTGACGTACGTGCATTACTGGGGACTGCTGTGATTGGTGGAACTCACGGGAGGCGGGACAAGATTGCGGAAAAGTGGCGGTGATTGGGCAAAATTGTAAGGTCGCGCAGAATTCATGGAGATTGGTTGAATTAGCGTTAATTGTTGCGATCGCAGCATCGAGAATTCCTGGAGGGACTGCCTAATATTGAATTTCTTTGATTGTTAGCATGTCCAGCATTTTTCCAAGTTCCCAATACATACAATACATGGCTCACGATATGGATACTATCACAATACAGCGATAATCGATATATTGCAAGACAATCACATAACTACACATCACCATATCTATACCTTGGATATATTCATACCTTGGTTCCAGTGTGTAGCATTTTTCCAAACCCTTCATTTTCAGAGGTCATTCAAATGAACCCAGTGATGGACGTTGTAATGCTGGCGGCCATCTTTGCTTTAAACCTTGTGTTAATGCAGGGGTGTCAAACTCAAATACACAGCGGGCCAAATCTGAAAACCTGGACATAGTCGCGGGCCAACATTATATTATTATTATTATAATATATATATATATATATATATATATATATATATATATATATGTATTATAATTATCAACATTATTATATTGATATATTGATATAATATATGTAAATAAAACTAGCCTTTACAGCGGCTTTTTTGAACATAGTCTGTTGTGAAACCAAACTTCTTTTCATCTCCTCTACTTTCTGGCTCCTTTGACTCATGTCCAGGTCCTTGTACTTGTCCTGGTGTTTCATCGTGTCGTCTAATGTTGTTCTCCGTGGTTATCGCCACGTTGGCTCCACATACTAGACGGGGCTGGTCTGAATAGCAATAGGTGAGCTCCGGATATTCTGGTTCAGTTACTGACAAATATCTGAATATTTGGGTCAGGCGGCCGCGGTGGCCGGGACCGGGGGTGGCGGCGAGGGCGAGGGCGAAGGGGAAGTGTTCGTCGGAATCCGACGGCATTAGCGCGGATATCTCCTGCTGCTGGTGGTACAGTAGTAGCGTCCTGTTGTGCCACTGGTGCAGATGCTAAGTCAGGTGGCGGCGGAGGGGTGGAGGTGGTTGGGTCAGTAGTAGCATGCGGTTGCTATGACTACTGTCAACAGAGGAGAGGGTGTTTATGGGTCCGGTCCTGATTGACGCGCCGATACAGAGCAGAGCATTCTGGGATTTGTAGTATTAGCGATACATGCGCTGTATAATACCGGCGGGCCAGCTTTAGTAGTCATCTGGTATTACCTCGCGGGCCAAATATAATTACACTGCGGGCCAAATTTGGCCCGCGGGCCTGAGTTTGACACCTATGTGTTAATGGCTGCAGGCTGACTTGAAACGTTGCTGCATCTCAGCCAGGAGTTCAGGATGGAGGCGTTGCAGGTGGGTTTGCATGTTGGTGGTGTTTCCTGTGGGCTTTACTTTTGCGATGCAGTTCTTGCATATGTTATAGTCTTTGTCCAGCTTGCTTGTTCCCTCAAAGCCCAAATGGGTCCACTCTTTGGACTTAAACGTGGATGGGGCGTCTCTTACGGTAGCGTTGCTGTCCTCCATTACACCTGTACAAACTCTTCTTGGGCCGATTCATTTCCACTCAAATCTCCCTCATTCATGTGATAAACGCCACCATGTGGAGTCATTGAGTAGTGACGCTGGGCCTTATTATATTAATTAAAGTATTGATATTTGTTGCCAGCATATTGATCCTCATATTGCACGAGGAGGGACGACGATACATCGCTGTATCGATATTTTGTCCCACCCCAAGTGCCCACAGGTTTTACCAGTATTGAATTAAAAAGCGTGGCTCTCCATGCTACACATATTTCACTATTTACGTTTTTAATTCCATTTAGTGCTCGTCTCCTACACTGCCTGCAGTTCAGCCGAAACAAAACAAAGCTAGTGGTCAACTTGTACAACATTTTTCCAAGTGGCCACAGTTTTTACCAACACTGGGAGAACAATAGTGACGGGTCACGGAGCCAAAACCAACAGGAAATAGAGAAATAAGTTTTCCATGGGTGTATTTTAATTTTAATTTCCATTTACAAACACATGTAATAAAATCGGATAACGGATAATGGATAATGAATTAGGGCCCGTTTTCTGTTTTTCATTTTGTATTATCACTGATAAAAACGGGAAACGGTTTATTTTTCGTTTTTATTTTGAAATCTCAAAATAAGAAAACGAATGGCCGCGACGTACACGGACCAACAGTGGTCAAAAAGAGCACTACAGCTTCCAGAGAGACACAAATGAACTAAATTATTTACACTAAGCTCATTTTTCTGACTTTGAATCATAAAACGTGGTCCTAATTTTAAAAACCAAGCCCACCTCCCCAGTTTCTGATCTAATCTCCTCATCATTCTAACAGCTCAACACTCTGTGGTGAAGACGAGGCCTCGTTTAGCATCACCCCCCTGTTTAAGTGTGTTTACGCGTCCGTCCTGACAGAGATAAACGAACGGCGAGAGTTTTTATCCGGCTGACAGATCTGATCACTCCTCTCTGCTCGTCTTTTCTCTCGGACCACCGTGAAATCGGCCTTTTCCTTCGTCGGCCGCGTTTGTTTAAGAAGACGAGCGAGTTCGTGCTGCGGCTTCGAGAGAAACGAAGCAGCTGCTCTCGTTTGTCGCGCTGCGGATATTTTAGGTTTTATTTGTGTCGTCCTCTGATCCTCTGACATTTCTTAGCCTGCAGCCCAGAACAGTGGACATGAGTTGGATTTGATGTGTGGTTTAGAGGAATTCAACAGAAGAAGATCCAAAGAGTTTCAGATGCTAAGCCATAAATCGGCTTTAAGGTAGCAGTTTTTTGGCTGTTTAGTTCAGTTATGAGTGATTTTTACATGGTAATATTTAGGTTTCATCTTATTTTATTGCTACTATATCAGAAGCTCAGTTCAGTCTGCTCATATCTGTGAGCTTTCCTTTTACTCTGGGCCGTCTCTGAGCAAAAATACCAGTTTATTGAAGTAGAAGAAGCACAAACATCTTACTTTGCAACATGTTTTTTTGATCTGTTCAAGGCATTCAGGACTGCAGAGCTTCAAGAACGTCTTGGAGATGCACCATGTAGAATAAATAACCAATTCATGTGTGTTAAAGTGTATAGTAGTAGTATTAGCAGCAGCAATGTGGCTAACATTACCTCTGATGGTAGTATTAGCAGCAGCAATGTGGCTAACATTACCTCTGATGGTAGTAGTAGTAGCAATGTGGCTAACATTACCTCTGATGGTAGTAGTATTAGCAGCAGCAATGTGGCTAACATTACCTCTGATGGTAGTAGTAGTAGCAATGTGGCTAACATTACTTCTGATGGTAGTAGTAGTAGCAGCAGCAATATGGCTAACATTACCTCTGATGGTAGTAGTATTAGCAGCAGCAATGTGGCTAACATTAACTCTGATGGCAGTAGTAGTAGCAATGTGGCTAACATTACCTCTGATGGTAGTAATAGTAGCAGGAATGTGGCTAACATTATCTCTGATGGTAGTAGTATTAGCAGCAATGTGGCTAACATTACCTCTGATGGTGGTAGTAGTCGCAGCAATGTGGCTAACATTACCTCTGATGGTAGTAATAGTAGCAGGAATGTGGCTAACATTATCTCTGATGGTAGTAGTATTAGCAGCAGAAATGTGGCTAACATTACCTCTGATGGTAGTAATAGTAGCAGGAATGTGGCTAACATTATCTCTGATGGTAGTAGTATTAGCAGCAGCAATGTGGCTAACATTACCTCTGATGGTAGTAGTAGCAGGAATGTGGCTAACATTACCTCTGATGGTAGTAGTAGTAGTAGCAGCAATGTGGCTAGCATTACCTCTGATGGTAGTAGTAGCAGCAATGTGGCTAACATTACCTCTGATGGTAGTAGTAGCAGCAATGTGGCTAACATTACCTCTGATGGTAGTAGTAGCAGCAATGTGGCTAACATTACCTCTGATGGTAGTAGTAGCAGCAATGTGGCTAGCATTACCTCTGATGGTAGTAGTAGCAGCAATGTGGCTAACATTACCTCTGATGGTAGTAGTAGCAGCAATGTGGCTAACATTACCTCTGATGGTAGTAGTAGCAGGAATGTGGCTAACATTACCTCTGATGGTAGTAGTAGCAGCAATGTGGCTAGCATTACCTCTGATGGTAGTAGTAGCAGCAATGTGGCTAACATTACCTCTGATGGTAGTAGTAGTAGTAATGTGGCTAACATTACCTCTGATGGTAGTAGTAGTAGTAATGTGGCTAACATTACCTCTGATGGTAGTAGTAGTAGTAATGTGGCTAACATTACTTCTGATGGTGGTAGTAGTAGTAATGTGGCTAACATTACTTCTGATGGTGGTAGTAGTAGTAATGTGGCTAACATTACTTCTGATGGTGGTAGCAGTAGCAGCAGTAATGTGGCTAACATTATCTCTGATGGTAGTAGTATTAGCAGCAATGTGGCTAACATTATCTCTGATGGTAGTAGTAGTAACAGCAGTAATGTGACTTTGATGGTAGTAGTAATAATTGAAGAATAGTAGTACTAGTAAGACCAGCAGCAGTGTGGCTAACATTAGCTTTAATGGTAGTAGTAGTAATACTTGTTGTTGTACCAGTAGTAGTAGCAGCATTAGTAGTAGCAGACACAATCCCAGATGCAGGGAGAGTTTTCTTCCTGAAGAGGCAGGGACAGCAGCAGTACATTGATTTTCAGAGCGATACTGCCTGTTTAAAATAAGTTATACAGTGAAATGAGTGATCTTAATCGTGTTTTTAGCTGAAAAATTAAGACGCTGTGGGAACATGCCATACTTGCATTATTTGCTGTTTTTTCTGAGTTTAAATAGAGTTTGAAGATGGTCTTCATTAACACTCAGTTACTTATTGAAGTGGCTCTTTTCACCACAGGCTTTTTCTGTTTCTGCAAAAACACGATTGAAGAGTACGCCTAAGTGTTTAGAGACTTTGAGCGCATCCTGAACTGCGGACTTGTGTCGAGACATCGGCTTAAACCGCAGCAGAGTGGAGGTTCAGGTTCAGGTCCAGGTCTTGGCACACTCGGCTCTTCTAATCCCCCGTCTGCTCGCATATCTGCAGATGAAGGGGAAAGCTTCTTGAAAGTTTCCCCCACTCAGCCGACTCTGTGGAGGATTATTTGACCCCGTGAACGTTGCAAGTGGTTGAAGGCAAAAAAGGAGTCAACTCTCACGGTTTTTTCTCAGACTTCTGTGTTTGCGGCTGCTGTGTCGTCTTTCTTTTGTCCTGCATGTGTGTGTTTGTATCCTGTTGCCCCGAAGCCACGGAGCTTATTTTCTGACCTTCCCAGTTATTGCTGCATACCACGAACCTTTGCTTCACGCTGAGCTTTAAACGAGCGGCTAACATCCAGGTTTAAGAGAATATCCGGACACATTATTGTGTCCCTGACATCATACCACACACTCCTGCTGGTTTTTATTTTTTATAGGCTAGAATTCGTTGTTTTTATTCTGTTAAAGCAGCTTTCTTTACACTGGTGTGGAGCATACTGACAAGTTTTATCATCTTTACACGTCACCAGACTCACTAATGTGGTCTATTATGCAGGACTAGCTATTGTTTTCCCTTGATTACAGTCCTAAGGCTCCTTCTGCTTCGTCGAGTGTTGGCGTTTTTCGATGTGGACGCCCTTTTCCCTCAGCTTTCAGTGGATAAACCCAACTTTTATTCACTTGGGAGCCCAAATGGAGTCGTTTCCCTTCATCCAGACCCATTGTTTGTGTTTCTATGGCGTTTTTTTTCTACGAATTTTGAAAAAAATGTTGAAGGAAATGGGAAAATTTTGACAGAGCAGTTCTTATGCTTGCTTAAAGTAGGTTTTTCTTTTTAGAAATAGTGTTTACCCACTTCATTAGTGATTTAAATTACAAGCCAAAGCGTCTGTTTTTGTTGTGTTCGACTGCAGACGCCACAGAAAAATAACATTTCCAAAAAGTTAATTCAAGATAATAAGCTTTTGAAATCAAAGTGCTTCACAATTACAATTAAAACAAACCCCTAATTCGATAAAATAAGATCACAAACATGCAACAAAAACAATTAAAACTAGAACTGCAAGCAGTTATGAAAGGGGGCCAAGCCCCCTTGCGCGACTCGGTCCCCAGGTCTCACGGAGCCCAGGTCTCGCGGAGCCAACGGCGGTCCGGCCAAAAGGACCACGGGCACGGGGTGAGCGTCAGGATACCGGCCACCGTCTCACTAGCAGTGTTGTAATGGTAATGGGAAGAGCCGCGGAAGCGTGAAAGGCTCAATGTGTCAGCTGTAACAAGTCACGCCCACTTTCACCAAACATTACTAAATTTTACGGCTGGCCTCGGGAGTGAACCCACATTATGCTCACCAAATTTGGTGCCAATCTGATCAACTTTCATGTCGTTTGAATTTTTCCTGTTTATAGCGCCCCCTATTGGCCAATTTGCGCCAAATTTGGCACAGAGCCCCTGGTTGACCTTTGACACAAGTGAGTTGAGTTCAATGTCAACAGCTTTCACGTTGACAAAAATATGCAACGGTATGTGCTTTTTAGCTAGCACAAAAAAATGTGTATTTATAAGTCGCACATTTTTTGGAGTAGCAAAATTCTTTTGATAACTTTTGCTCGTGCACATCTGGAAATTATATGTGCGAAGTTTGGTGGAGATAGAGTGTAAACTGTAGGAGGAGTTCGAAAAAGTAGGTTTCTGATGTGTACAGACGTAGACAGAGAAATGTGCAGTGGAAGTGGGCGTGGCCTATGTCAGAAGATGCGACGCTATTTAGGGAACACGTAGATATAAAGTTTACGAACACCTGATTTGAAACGTGAAAGTTACAGGACAAAGTGCGTTTGCAACCGTTATAGTGCCACCTAGTGGAGTAGATGCACAAGTTTTGGTGTGGGTGGTCTGTGTGCTCTTCTATATATACCCTGTAAATTTCAGAGTCCTCAGCATAATACTTGAGCTGAAATAAAAGTTTGTTGTTTATCTTGTAATAAGCCACGCCCACTTTGACCATTCATGAGTAACATTAAGCTATGGCCTCAGGAGTGACCCAGCATCATACCTACCAAATTTGGGAAAAATCGCTCTTGCCGTTTAAAAGATATAAATTTCCCATAGTTGCAGTGCCCCCTAGTGGCCAGCATGAGCCAAATTTAGCTCATACCCCCACAGTCACATGACAACATGAGATCTCCGGTTTGGTGTTATTAGCATTCCTTTTGACCAAGATATGCAACAGTTGGCGTTTTAATAGCTAGCTATAAAAATGTATGCGTTAATAATTTGCACATATTTAGACGGAACAAAATTCTTTTGATAACTTTAGATCAGGGCCAACTGAAGACTGTACGTGCCAAGTTTCACACTGATTGGACAAAAACCCAAGGAGGAGTTCGAAAAAGTAGGTTTTCCAGTTTTTACCGTTTTGCAAAAAAAAAATGATAGGCGGAAATGGGCGTGGCTTACCCCAGATGATTCAGTGCTATTCAGGGAATCTGTGGATATGAGGTTTTTGAATGTGCGACATACGGTTTGGGAGTTATAACCCAAAACGTGTTGTCTTTGGTTATAGTGCCCCCTGCTGGCAGACATGTTCAATTTTTTGCATCTGAGGTAAGGGCAGGGGTCTGGACCAACCCTCCAAATTGCACCACCCTCCCTTGCACGGTATAGCCTGCAACACTACTTTTACCAACGGAAAAATAAGGAAGACGAATAATAACTAGAACTGCAAGCAGTTATGAAAGGGGGCCAAGCCCCCTTGCGCGACTCGGTCCCCAGGTCTCACGGAGCCCAGGTCTCGCGGAGCCAACGGCGGTCCGGCCAAAAGGACCACGGGCACGGGGTGAGCGTCAGGATACCGGCCACCGTCTCACTAGCAGTGTTGTAATGGTAATGGGAAGAGCAGTGGAAGCGTGAAAGGCTCAATGTGTCAGCTGTAATAAGTCACGCCCACTTTGACCAAACATTACTACATTTTACGGCTGGCTTTGGGAGTGAACCCACATCATGCTCACTAAATTTGTTGCCAATCTGATCAACTTTCATGTCGTTTGAATTTTTCCTGTTTATAGCGCCCCCTATTGGCCAATTTGCGCCAAATTTGGCACAGAGCCTCTGGTTGACCTTTGACACGAGTGAGTTGAGTTCAATGTCAACAGCTTTCACGTTGACAAAAATATGCAACGGTATGTGCTTTTTAGCTAGCACAAAAAAAATGTGTATTTATAAGTCACACATTTTTTGGAGTAGCAAAATTCTTTTGATAACTTTTGCTCAGACACATATGGAGATTATATGTGTAAAGTTTGGTGCAGATGGAGTTTAAACTGTAGGAGGAGTTCGAAAAAGTAGGTTTTTGATGTGTATTGATGTACAAAGAGAAATGTGCACTGGAAGTGGGCGTGGCATATGTCAGAAGATGCAACACTATTTAGGGAACAAGTAGATATAAAGTTTACGAAGATGTGATTTAAAATGTGAAAGTTACAGGACAAAGTGCGTTTGCAACCGTTATAGCGCCACCTAATGGAGTAGACGCACAATTTTTGGTCGGGGTGGTCTGTGTGCTCTTCTATATATACACCCTGTAATTTTCACAGTCGTCAGCATAATACTTGAGCTGAAATAAACGTTTGTTGTTTACCTTGTAATAAGCCACGCCCACTTTGAC
Organism: Dascyllus trimaculatus; assembly: GCA_024666655.1. Classification (NCBI taxonomy): domain Eukaryota; kingdom Metazoa; phylum Chordata; class Actinopteri; family Pomacentridae; genus Dascyllus; species Dascyllus trimaculatus. The sequence goes on from CM045466.1 coordinate 3,912,591, forward strand.
CATTCATGAATAACATTAAGATATGGCCTCAGGAGTGAGCCAGCATCATACCTACCAAATTTGGAAAAAATCAGTCTTGCCATCTAAAAGATATAAATCTCCCATAGTTGCAGCGCCCCTTAGTGGCCAACATGAGCCAAATTTGGCAAATACCCACACATTCACATGACAACATGAGATCTCAGGTTTGGTGTTATTAGCATTTGTTTTGACCAAGATATGCAACAGTTAACATTTTTATAGCTAGCTATAAAAATTTTTGCGTTAGTAAATTGCGTATATTTAGACGGAACAAAATTCTTTTGATAACTTTAGATCAGGTCCAACTGAAGACTCTACGTGCCAAGTTTCACGCTGATTGGACAAAAACCCAAGGAGGAGTTCAAAAAAGTACGTTTTCCAGTTTTTGCCATTTTGCGAAAAAAAATTATAGGCGGAAATGGGCGTGGCTTATCCCAGATGATTCAGTGCTATTCAGGGAATCTGTGGATATTAGGTTTTTGAATGTGCGACATACGGTGTGGGAGTTATAACCCAAAACATGTTGACTGTGGTTATAGCGCCCCCTGCTGGCAAACATGTGCAATTTTTTGCATCTGAGGTAAGGGCAGGGGTCTGGACCAACCCTCCAAATGGCACCACCCTCCTTTGCACGGTATAGCCTGCAGCACCACTTTTACCAACGGAAAAATAAAAATAATAATAATCTGAACGATTACAATAGGGTTCCCAGCCCTTCGGGCCTGGGAAACGCGTATGCTAGCATACGCGTGTCCCACGCCCCTCGGGCTTGGCCCCCTAATAATAATCTGAACGATTACAATAGGGTTCCCAGCCCTTCGGGCCTGGGAAACGCGTATGCTAGCATACGCGTGTCCCATGCCCCTCGGGCTTGGCCCCCTAATGATTAAAAGTCAAGATTTCTATAATAGAAATCCAAGATAGAGCTGCTGCACCGTTCTCCTATAAAGCTCCCTAGACATTTATTTTTTCCATGATTGCCTCATTTGTATATAAATCCTGTCTGTATATTTCACTGGCAAACAGCAGCTCGTGTCCTACATTGTAATGAAACTCAAATCAACAGTTAAATGTAGAAAACATGGGATCAAAAGGAGGAAACACAATAAACTTATTGAAACTCTCAAGCAAAACGACGCAGCCAGAATGCCGCGTTGACTGCTGCTGCCGATTGGAGCCGATGTGCCTACGCGGCGGCCATCTTGGTACAGTGCCACTCGCCCCTACAGTGCATTACGTCTATAGAGGAATGACATGTCTGCACTATAAAAGTGATCATAAATCCATCAGTTGTCAACATATATTGTTTGTTACAAACGTCAGACATGGAGGACGGACAGGCAGACATAAATAGAACAAAAGCATCCAAGCATCCTGTGTCAAAGCTACATGTGTGACGTTTTTAACAAACCAAACCGTTTGGAAATCGGTTGAAAATTCAGTGAATAATTCTACTTTAAGATTGTGGAGTACCTCTTACCTCCATAGACTTACATTCACTCCCCCCTCTGCTAGCCCTGTACCAAGATGGCGGAGCTTTAGGCACGTCCCTCCACAGTCAATGCGGCGTCTACCTATATATGTCTATGGTTAACACAATGTTTAAAGCAAAGATGGCTGCCAGCATTACAACGTCCATCGCTGGGTTCATTTGAAGGACCTCCACCCGTACAGTGTGGTGGAAAATGAAGGGTTTGGAAAAATGCTGCACACTTGAAGAAAGGTATGAATATATCCAAGGTATAGATATGGTGATGTATCGTTATGTGATTGTCTTGCAATATATCGATTATCGCAGTATCGTGAGGTACCCAGTGATTCCCACCGTAGTACTGTCAGGAGTGTCAGCAGTCTGTCTGACATTATCATTAAAGCACAAACAAAAAACTTGCAGAAAGTTTCCCCACTAACTAAAAATCCAAAATGTCTCCTAACAAGCAGGAAAAAACCTTCCCCCATGCATTTCCTGTGCTTAAGAAAACCCTGAAAAATGACTGAATCAGTCGTCAGTTCAGCCAACAAACACCTCAATCAGGCGTCTCTGTTTATTTTTCCTGTCACAAACCGTCTTTCTTTCTCACGTCGCCGTCGCCTGCCCTGGTTTCTCTGTTTATTCTGTCCTCTCTGTGGATAAACAGGCTCACACGTGGCTGAGCTGCTGAAGTCTTCAGACTGTAGTGCTGCTTTCAGAGTCTCCTCCAGCTGCTTGCGAGGTCTGCGTGTTGATTGAAAATTGCGGATAAATCAAGCACGTGCCTGAGACGGATTAAAGGGCAGTTTGTGCGAAATGTCCTTGTATAGAGAAACCCAGCAGAGTGTGTCAAACAAAACAAAAACAGCAGCGCTATCTCATGTAAACGTGCTGCGGCTTGATGCAGGGAGACGAAAGTTAGTTTTAGTGCTGCCAACTCCTCAGTAAGGAAGGTAGCTATTGGCTGTCCTAGAAGTCGCTAAATGACATCATCGCCTCATTTGCATATCTGGGCATTTGCATGTAATTGCAAGTAATAAAAATAACACCATAAATATGTTTCGAACTACACATGAGTTGATGTTCTTCTGTTGAATAAAGTTTGAATACTGAGGTTCAGACCAGTCGGTGTTTTTTATGGTGAGAATTTTCACACAGTTATAAGTTATAATTTGTTCTTTTACTCTCTGTGAAAGTAAAATTACACTGTTAAACTGCATTTTGACTATTCAATCATATAATTTTACAGATATTTGCTGTTATTTTCATAGTTTTTACCGTTTTAACTGTTTTCTGCCAGATTTTCACTTTTCTTTTTAACCCTTTAAAGACCAAAGGCTCAGAAACGTCCGCCTGGTCTTTTTTTTTCTTATTTTGATCACAAAAGGGTCAGAAAATGTCCCGTGAGTTGGCGCTTTGACATGAAACATTCAACATTTGGCAGTTATTTACAGTTTACTGCATGTAAGTTGAGTGTAATGACGGTTTAAATGAAGAAAAGCTTGATTTTAGTGTTTTAGTGGTGGAAAAAAACAGTGAAATTGAGCATAAATAACAGATTTTGCATGTTAAAGTTGAAATTTGAAAAGTAAAAAGCTATTTACAATAAAAGTTGTGGGTCTTTGGATCTAAATGAGCAAAAACAGGCCATTAAATTGAAACTATGTACAGGAGTTTTTTTTATCACACAAGGTAATTCTCTGTCCAGCCGCTGTGTTTGTGTATTCCCTGGGAGCAAACGGGCTGCTTCGCGAGCTTCCTGGAGGGGCACGAATTCAGTTATCGTAATGTCGCCATGCTGGCTGTAAAGAGCAACGTCTCAGCTTTCAGAGACCGTTGGATTTTTTCCGACAGCGCAAACCGTGACATAATTATGGTATTCCAAAGTGCGCTAACCCAAACGTGTTGCCGACGGCAGATTTGGGCTTCAAGGGTTAGCCAGGGTTTTTGTGTTTTGCAGCGAACCTACATGCTTAAGCAGGATTTTTCATGCAGAACTTTACAATTTTACTACTACAGATACAGTTTTGCACACCTGTACTATTTCTGTTTTGTATTCTTTACATATATTTTGTTCTTTTTTGTGCACTGTGACAATCTGAGAAGCAGCATTTAGATTTATCTGCTTGTGCTGCACATATAGAGATACTGACCATGAAGTTTGCTTTGGTGCTTTTACTTCTAAGAAACCAAGCTCCTGAATGCGTCTTTCTCCTCCAACACAAACAGATAAATCAGTCCCTCCAGGATTTCTTGGGCGTTTTTTCCAGATTGTTGCTCCTAAAATGTCTGTATTCGCGGCAGCTTTTCTAAAAAATTGCGATGAAAGTTTGGATGTTTTAAGCGTATTTGTTGTGATTAAATTGCGGGAGACGGTAAAAAATTGCTAAAAAGTTGCATTTTTTCTTTGTTTTGTTTAATTCATTAAAAATTTAAAAAGTTTAAAGAGTTAATTTCACATCCTGGCACACGCGTGTTCACACACACACGCTCACAGCTCGTCACGTCAGTTAATGAATCTAACTGACCTTCATTGTTTCAGTGCTGCCACAGATCTGGATGCAACAGCTTCATCACGGTGGTTTGTCTGGTCAGTGGTCCGCTGGTTTCACCCATTCTCCTGATATGTTTACGGTAGAAAAGTGTTTGTCAGTGGATGGTTTTGGTTTGTGTTCCACCTCAATATTCCACGGGGTGAAAACAGTTTAGCTCCGCTTTGGTGAAGAACATCAGGGAATTGTTTTGCAGTAGTTTTTGTTGCATCTGTATCTTCAAACCATAAACAAGGAAGTGAATTCGGTGACGTGCATTACTGGGGACTGCTGTGATTGGTGGAACTCACGGGAGGCGGGACAAAGTTGCGGAAAAGTGGCGGTGATTGGACAAAATTGCAAGGTCGCGCAGAATTCATGGAGATTGGTTGAATTTGCATTAATTGTTGCGATCGCAGTATCACGAATTCCTGCTGTAAACACACTTGTGATGGAAAACAACCCACAATCCTTTGAGTTTGTAATAACCCTCCTAAACATTTATTGTGTAACAGCCTTTTACTACAAGTTTAACCATCACTACTACAAAAGCATCTGGAGGGCACCACATTTTGGATTTGAAGTGAAGCAATCGGAGACTGTGTAACTGGTAAATGCAATATTTTTATTAAACCTCTTAATTTAAAGGGTTTAAGATCCACACTTCACGTCTTGACTGCCTTGTGAGGCAAAATTACAAAGCTGTAGCCTGAACCTGAATCAGATTTGCACCCGAAGAGACTCAAACGTCCTCACGGTCGGGGTCTAAACCTCACCGAGATCGTGCAGGAGTGCAGGTTTGAATGCGCACACGGCTGGCTCTGATCCTCTCCAGAGCCCTCAGGTGTGGCATTCCCGCTGTCCGATTCTCTGAAGCCTCTGTTCGCTTCCTGTCGAAGAGGTTTTCCATCTGGAAAACGTTTTGCCGAGTCCAGACGTCACCGCTGGCGCTCGGCTCACGCTGCAGGCACAGACGGTCGTCCTCGTCGCTCTTCTGATCGACCGAAACGACAGAAAAGAAGGTTCTCAGATCGGCTGCTTCAGAAATATGAGCAACAAATCATCCTTTCACAGTAAAAGCTCCCCTGTGACTGATGTTATCTGGCTGTAAATACTGATGCATCGACATGTCAGCAGCATTTTTCCGTTTATTTTTAATGCATCTGCCCGGTTTAGTCCAGTGGTTCCCAGACTTCTGATTAATCTGAAGCGGTCATGAGAGGATTAATCAGGGAAAACAAGATAAACAAAAGTCCTACTGCGCAATTTTTCTAATACTTTTATGGACTTTTTTGTTTTTTTTCTTCTGTAATATTACATTTTTTTGAATTAGTTTGTCTCTAGCACTGATTCAAAAAAAAGCATTGTGAGAAATGATATATATCGTCCATACAAGAGGTCACACAGGAAAAACTGGTTTAATGTTCAGCGGTGTTTTTTTTATAAGCTCACAGTTTCTCTGGTGTAAAATCTCAATCCAGGAAGAGACTAAAGCCGTGAACAGAAAGGCAGCGGTGCAACAAGTGCAGCATTTCATTGTGAAAAGTTACGGAGCCCCTAAAGGGACATGGGCAGAAAAAAATTAAAATGTAAGTTTCTCGTGCTCACGAGATAGCTTTAGTGTGCGCACAAGATAATTCCCTTTTTGTACACTGCAGACGTCAGGGTTTCCCCCAGGAAACTTGCTAAGCCCGGTGGTAGAGAAGCCCACCGTGTTTTTGTAAAAAAAAAAAAAAAAGTTAAAAGTTTACAAGAATTTTGACATTATGACTATTATGTGTTATTATAAGGCATTTATTAACAATAATTAAACGTAGAGTCTTATAAAAAGACACAATCTTGAAATAGGGTTTTAACAAACACAAAAAATACAATTAAAATAAATAATATCAGTTGTTTTCACTGAAGTTAAATCCTAGTGAATCTTAAAACAAGCCGTTGCTGGTCACATTTAAAAGTAAAATAAATTAACATAAATAAAAAAGTGTAAACATGGCCAAGGGGTAAAACCAGGGAACTCAGAGGCTGAACAGGTCTGCTGTGCTGTGTGACCTCTACTACTTATTGCTGCACATGGTTCAGGTTGGATCAGTGCATCAATCCATCTGGGTTTACCATACTGGGTCTGGTAGAACCATCCACTAAATTTAGGGTCAGCTAACCATTTTGGATTAAATCCACTAGTTCGATGTTTGCCATCGCGGCTCGCAGAAGGCTGCTCCGACGACGTGCTAACATCCGTGCTAACTCCACTGGCTCTGCCTCATCATGGAGCCGTGGCTCGGTCGGCTCGCCTGGGATGAACTCCCCTTGGCCTGGAGGTGAACGAGCAGCTCATCGTCTCCTCCAGTGCTCCTCCGACTTCGGAGAAAGTTCACGTATCGACCATAAAATGTCACCATTGCGCTTTCAACTGTATCATGAGATGCAGTTAAAAGCTGTTTACTGTGTTTGCTATCACTGTTTTGGTTCATGAAAAAAACCTATTTAAAATAAATAAACAAGTGACGCTTAGCCTGGCGGGGGGGCAAGGAAAGCCTGGTGGCCCCACCAGGCTTATAAAGCACAGGGGGAAACTCTGGACGTCTGAAAATGATAATACAGGAAAGATATTCACAGATTCAGACTCCTGGCATCAATAACTCATTAGCGATACGTTGTCAAAACATAAACGATGCCTCTTTCCCATCATTGTCAGGTAGACAATGTGCTACAAGCCCAGCTTTATCAACAGTAGCTGTCTTTCAGGCTGCAGAAATAACACTGGTGTCTACATGCTAAACTACCAAGCAGTTTTGGAGCCTAAACTTAGATGGACGATTTTTGACGGTGTCAGAAAACAGTGACTGAAAATGACAACAAAAAAAACAGCTAAAAATGAAAGTAAACAGCAGCTGAAAACACTGAGCGAATAATCACTTCATTCAGGATTAACAGATCTGGATTACTTCTTATAGCCCAGGACCTGAGTCTCTGTCTTGCCTCAGTCTTGATTTAAAACACAGCAGCAGGAGATAAAGAGTGTAGACGTCCACCGTGGCCAGGAAGCTGTTTAGGCCTGAAGTCCAACATGGCTTTAGTTCTCTGGAAGCCAGAGTCGCTGGTCGGTTTGGACATAGAAGGCAGCAGACCAGAGCCAGCAGGTCATCAGCTTCCAGCCAGAAGGCCTGAGAGTCAAACTGAGGAATGAGAGTCCGATGCCAGGCTGTCACTGTCTGTGTATGCTCAGTTATTCATCTGTTCATGTGAATATTTACAGTGGACGGACAGAGACTGGTGCGCTAATGCTGGGACTCGTTACTTCAGTCGTAATGCCACAGTGGAAAAACACTTCACGGCTGTCCTTAAACTGCCTCTTTTCTGCGTTAGATTCATAGCAAGGATGCCTGTATTTGTACGTGTTGTTCATGCTTGTTTGAGGTCAGCACAAAACATGCAGTTCCTCAGATGTCCACTAGAGGCTGCCTCCAAAAGCAAGTCGATCCCCATAGACCTCCATGTTAAAATGTCCAACTTTACAGCAGAAATATACGTTTTTAGTCATAGTTAATAAGAAATTTAATTATTTATAAGGCTTCTTCAAAGTTCCAGGAGCCTGATGCAGCAGCTCTTTATAAATTGCACCCAAAGTAATTATGGCGTAATTAAGACTAGGATTTATTGTAATTAATCAGGCGGCGATTCTCATCTTAGACTTACAAACGCGTTGCTGTTTAGTTTAATGAGGATAAAACGGCTAAATAAAGGCAACAGATTCAGTAGCTGTAGTGTGGAGGCTCAGCTGGGGTTGCTCAGTTTAAAATGTGTACAACAAACAGGCCACTGTAGTTTTAAAATCAGATTTTATGCTCAATTTAAACACCTCCAAAACAAGTTCTTATGTAGGGCTACGTTACTAAATGTTTACATCATGTGGCTGCTATGTAACAGCTAGATAATTGGTTTACAGACCAACAATTAGCCCGTTGTAGGAATAAAAATGTCCTGTTTGGAGCACCGAGAAGAGCTTATCGGATCTGTTGTTAGGTGGATTCACAAGCAACAACTTCCAGAAAAATAAAACACAACTGCAGTTCCTCAAATATCCACTAGAGACCTCCAGAAGTGAGTCAAACCCCATAGACCCCCATGTTAAAGTGTCCAACTTTACAGTGGAAATAAACACGTTTGCATCCTGATAGAAGAAACAGTTTTGGTCTCTATAGCTAATTTCTCTATTTGTGACAACTATGAAGGGGGTGAAGGTTGATGTAAGTCACCCGTTTATAAAGTGTTAAGGCTTAAAGTTACGCATAATCGAGGGAATGATTTTAGATTAGCCAGGAGTTAGATGGAGCCAAGATGCCAATGGCCAAAGCCACCACATTGTTGCTCACGACACATTTGTGTACACATTCCCAAAAGAAAATGGTCGCATCCCAATGTGGAATGAGTGGAATCTGGTTTGGCCAAGATTCTCCTGTAAAAGTGGAAAACCCATCCCTAAACAGGGGAGGAAGCCACCTTTTCACCTCTACCCAGGAGATTCAACAACGTAACCTCTAAGGACCACAGCCGTTTGCAAATGGCCAAGTTTGACTCGAACAACTTTAACGAATGTTGCTCTCGATTGGTCTCATGTGACTCCTAACGACTCTGACGACCCCAACGACTGTCATGGAGCACCATCTGAGTCCCAACTTTGGAGCACCAACCACCGATACTCACCACTGGTCTTTGCAACACCTCCACAATCAGTCCCTCCAGGATTTCTTGGGCGTTTTTCCAGATTGTTCCTCCTAAAATGTCTGAATTCGCGGCAGCTTTTCTAAAAAATTGCGATGTAAGTTGCGATGTTTGAAGCGTATTTGTTGTGATGAAATTGCAGGAGACGGTAAAAAATTGCTGAAAAGTTGCATTTTTTTTTTCTTTTGTATAATTCATTAAAAATGTTAAAAGTTTAAAAAGTTAATTTCACATCCTGGCACACGCGTGTTCACACACACACGCTCACAGCTCGTCACGTCAGTTAATGAATCTAACTGACCTTCATTGTTTCAGTGCTGCCACAGATCTGGATGCAGCAGCTTCATCACGGTGGTTTGTCTGGTCTGTGGTCCGCTGGTTTCACCCATTCTCCTGATATGTTTACGGTAGAAAAGTGTTTGTCAGTGGATGGTTTTGGTTTGTGTTCCACCTCAATATTCCACGGGGTGAAAACAGTTTAGCTCCGCTCTGGTGAAGAACATCAGGGAATTGTTTTGCAGTAGTTTTTGTTGCATCTGCATCTTCAAACCATAAACAAGGAAGTGAATCCGGTGACGTACGTGCATTACTGGGGACTGCTGTGATTGGTGGAACTCACGGGAGGCGGGACAAAATTGCGGAAAAGTCGCGTTGATTGGACGAAATTGCAAGGTCGCGCAGAATTCATGGAGATTGGTTGAATTTGAGAATTCCTGGAGGGACTGTTTCATACCTGGGTTTCCCACCAGCGAGTCAGACCAGCCCAGTCTAGTGTGACTCATGTGAACTGATGAAGCCACTCGGATGAGAGGCGAAAACGTCTTCACAGACATCCTACTGAGTCCAGTTGCCTTCGATTGAACTGCCCAGAATGACTGTGACCTGGATGAATGAGAACATTCACAGACATATTCACCCAAGTTGAATGTTAATGCCACGTTAGCCTGACTCACAGGATGTAGACTACGGGTATAAATCTGCTAGTGGCTGCACGTTTTACGCCGCTTTCTCCTTCACCCTCTGCTATCTACAAACCTCAAAATCCTCTTTACTACAAGAAACCAGAGCGACAACCTACCACACTGAAAATTTTAAGTTGTGCAGAGGATTTGGATCATGCAGTGAGGCAATCTTTCACGCAACACTGTTGTAGGAGGACGCCTTGATGCATCATTTCAATGCTTTTTTAAACTGACTTTAAATTAAAAGTAAAGAAACACACAGAATCACCAATAACTGTCAAGACGGGTTACTATTAGACTAAAAGTTAACATGCAGGAACATCAGTTATTTGTCAAACGAAGACTTGGAGTGACAAAAAAATAAGTCAAAGGGAAAGATTGAAGAGAGGAAATAAATATAGAAGTAGGAAGAAATAAGAAAACAAGGATTAAAAAGTAGGGAGGGGAGCAATGAGAGAGCATGGACTTGGAAGGAGGACTGAAAGATGAGAAGAATTAAGGACTTGTCAAACATTTGAAAAAGAAATATGGGCGGAAAGAAATATTACGAGGGTCAGAGATGATAAGGGAGTCTCCAAAAAATGCAAAAAAACAAGTAATACTCAAGTGTTATAAATATAAGCAGATTAAAAGCAAGTTTGATTCTTTGGAAACGCAATTAAAAGGAAAATATTAGTGCTTCTTTAAAGGGCTGATTGCGTGCATACGTCTGTTTTTACGTGTATAAATATGCTCTTGTAATGTTTGCGTGACTGAAGCTATATATAGAGTGTGTGTGTGTGTGTATTTAATTGCCAGATGGTGTGTCAGACGTGGAGAATGTTGTTTATACATGACGAGAGAGCGATGAACGCCAGGCACCGACACACTCGTGTATATATATATATGTAGTGGGCAGCATTAACGCACAACCTCGCAGTCCAGATCTGCAGCTCCGAGTCTGAGGAGAGTCGACGCCGGTTTGAGACGGACCAGATCCTCGTTGCGGTCCCGACCTCGGTGTCGTTGTGAAAGAGCCGCTGGAAAAAGAAACGGAAGGCTGCTGATAGTGTCTCATTGCTGTCGGCTGCTGTGGGAAAAAATGCCTGGATGGAGCTTTTTTCTCTCCAGGAAATAAGCTCGAGTCTTCTATAAACTCCCACATGGACCTTGGTGCTTTTTGGTCCCACTAATTGTGGCTGCACGAGCAAAATTAAACATACTTGATGAATAAAATGAATGCAGCATGGTTTAAAAACAGTAAGCAGAGTGGAAACCTGTTGGGAGATACCTTCAGCATGGTGAAACGTCTTTCTAGAGCTGTGTGAAAAATACATTGTACGTGTAAAAATGTAAATAGTAAAATATCTGTAGCATGTGAAGCCACCATGTTTTCTAGTATTGGTGTTTTTTTAATTATTATTTAGGCAGTATAACTCTGATATACTGCACAGAAGATATTTTTCAGTTCTTGTACTTCTAGTTGTGGTTGTGTTGTTTCCATAGAGGTGCAGGACTTTATATTGCAGTGAAAAATGAACCTGCAAGTACCCCTTTTCCACCGAGCTGGTTCCAGGTCTAGTTCGGAGCCTGACTTAGCTCCAGTTCTTTGTGTTTCCACCACCTAAGCACCGAATCCAGGTTCTAAAAACTGGAGCTCAGCAAGCACCAACTCTTTGCTGGTCCAGAGCTAAGCACCGAGTACTTCAGGGGCTGGGGGCGGGGTTATGGTGACCAACCATCAACGGTGGAAAGGGACACACAAGCGCTAATTAGTGTCCTTGTTCTCCAGGACGTCCCTGGTCCCATCACACATGTGTTGGAATGACTCCTGGAAGTTTACCACAAACTGTTGACCTGAAATCCGCTACAGTTGTGTCCCACCAGTAGCGTGATCACGGATGTGTCCAGGCAAGAGGAGGACCTCCGCCTCACAATCAGCCTTAAGACCATCTATAGAGATAAACATAGATATTATCATCAACTTACTGCTTTTGTTTAACTGCTATGTAATGGATGCTAGCGCAGTGGTTTTATGGTGACCCAATGGCTCCAACTTGACTCCTTCCCATTGGAAACAGGTTCTTAGGAGGAACCAGATTAGAACCAACTAAGCACCAGAACTAGACCTGGTTCTTCTTGGTGTAAAGGGGTAACAGTGAGTAAAAATGCAACAGGAGCAAAGTTTGATTAGAAATAGTTTGAGCTTCAGATGGTTAAAAAGGCATTAATGCGACCTTTGAATGAACGGCGGCCATATTGATCTGGCCTTCACATTAAGTAACTGATGTAGCTGGATTTTGTTCCTGATTTAATGATCAGTAAATGCATTTCTTTATTCTGTGTGCAGTTAATCTTCTACAAAGTGGTGCAGATTCTGTCCACCCTGGGCCACAGCCTGTCGCTCATCGCTCTGTTCACCAGCACCGTCATCATCTGTTTGTTCAGGTAAGCCCGCTCGTCGCCCACCGGCACCATTATTCTCTAACTCTAAAGACTGAAATAACTTTTAGAAGTAATGATAGGCTCAAATCATCAACTGGGAGTGGCCCAAGATGAAGAGATAAGGCCACAACACCCTATGCAGGACGAAAACAAAGACATGTTTATTTGTTTGTCAGGCATCCTCACTGTCTGTGAGGATGCCACGCTTTACCTTTAATATAAATAACCAAGAAAAGTCATAAGTAGCCTTCAAAAGTTATGTGAAAAGGAGCACAGGTCTCCACACATGTACAAGATATAATCAAAAACCATTTAAATCTGACCGCCATCCTTGGTAAGGTAGTCTCCTTGTGCAGCGATACACAGCTCCCAGTGCTCCCGCAACACTTGTAGCATCATCTAAGATGCACAAATTGGTGTCCAAATGGCGATCATTCAATTTTAATTTTACTTTGGGTAGGAGGAAGAAATCACAAGAAGCCAGATCTGGTAAATAGGACAGATGGGAGGAAATAAATGTGTTGTTGTAATCAAAAACCAATTCATCATCACTGTGACTGTGATCAGGCACATGCCGCATTGGAACGCCCATACCTTCCTGCCTGAGTTCAAGTTTTTATGGTATTATTTACCAATTAGCGTCCATTTTTATGGCTGGTCAACAAAGTTATGCTGTCCAGAATTGTGTTAAGGCCATTTTCAGCATACAGGTTGCTGCTTGGAGGTTGTTGTTTCCCATAGCGAGGGGAATTTTCAACGTGGTAACACACAGAAAATGAAAGGGAAGGAGTAAGTCGTCAGAAATAAGCGACCAAAAGCAGACACTAGGGCTGGTCCCGAATATTCGAATGTCTGAATATTTGTTGGTTGTGGTGGTATTCGAAACATAATTTTGATATTCGAATATTTGTGCCCACCGGCTCCGAGCGTCGCTGAACGTCGCCGAGGCTCTCGAATGTTGCAGTGGTTCTCGTACGCGGACCTGCCAACTCTGGTGTGATGCTCTGATGCAACCCCCCGCTCCCTCCCCCCGACATTACGGCACAAACCGAATATTCGGCGAATATTGGATCCGCACAAGGAGAGAACAGACACTACAGCTCTGCAGTATGCATCGCTACAGCTTTCCAGCTCTCTGGTAGTCCGTCTGTCTTTGGCTCTTTTTATTTGGTAAACAATCAGCATAAGCTAAGTGTCACTTACACAATCTTACTGGGTCAGTTCTCTGTGTTCTTTACTGTGAGTACATACAGCTTGGAATGTTTTATGGTGATTCATATCTTTACAATCATGGTTGCTGACATGTAGACTTTAAAGTCCTGACAGTCACTCAAAGATTACCTAACAAGTATGATTCTTAACGTAAGCACAATTGTTCTAACACACAGACATTGCTATTCGGACCAGCCCTAGCAGACACATCTGGTGATTTAGACTTCCAGTGATGACGTCTTGGATCATCAAGACGTCGAATATAAGGTTTGGTTTCTGCTATGGTTTGAGATCCGTGGAGAAATTGCAACTCTGCATCTACCAGTGATGACAAAAAATGAGTTTGCGATGTTGGTATCATATGTGTGACCAATGAACACGCAGTAAGAACAGTCCCACAACTTACTCATATGTTTCTTCTTCATGTGGAGTTAGTTCATAAACACAGAGTTCACCTATTAAGTCATCTGGCCGTGTAAAGACAGACTTATTGCGCAAAGAATAACCTTGAATCATGGACAGATTAGCTCAGGATGTATTAGGGATTTCTCAGGTTATATAATAGAAGCCTATTTATACTCTGTCCAACACACTCGTCTCCTAACAGGCGGAGCACTCGGGGTGATAACAGTTTGTTGTAGACAGCTGCAGCTCCGCCTGGATCTGCTCCAGCTGTTCACTCGGCGACTATCGGCGTGTTTAGATACCACATCCTTCACTGGATTCACACCCCGACGCTCCGTGTAAACACACTTCACAGCGTTTTTGTGTGTGTGTGTGCGTTGTGCGCAGGAGGCTCCACTGCATGAGGAACTACATCCATCTGAACTTGTTTGTGTCGTTCATGCTGCGAGCCGTGGCCGTGCTGGTGAAAGACTCGCTGCTGTTCTCCGCCGATGAAACCACCGACTGCAGCACGCAGCCTTCACTGGTGACCTCAGACACACACAAACAAAACACGTTTATTTTACTGAAGCTGTGACAACATTTAAGACCCTTTCAGAGGTCGAATTTGTCACGACACACTAAAAACAAAAGACTAAATGTAAATACACTACTGATCCTGATCCATCCTGTCTCCATGTTGGGAATAGTTTATAAAATGTAAATAATAAAGTCTCTTAGTTGGGTCCTGCTGCTGTCTGAGGCTGCAGGTATTTAACAAACTCAGAGGAAAGACTCCTAAACCGCTATTAATGTATTGTCAAAACCTAGATTACATTCGTTCTTAGTGAATCTCATTAATCTGACCTGGTAGAGAATCTTCATCAAAGAAATGCTTATTTATTTATGGGCTTCTCAGTTTGCAATACATGAAACTGCAGCACAAAGTGAATGAAACGAGATGTTTTGTCATTTTGTTTTAATATATTTTGCTTTCTGTGATGTTTTCGGACCAATATTGGTGGAAAATGTGGGAACAACCTTCCTATAACTCAAACTACGTCCTGTGTGCTGGACTGTTTGTTAATGTGACTGCATGTAGTTCAGACTTGTGCCACGTTGGAAGTGGTGTGAAAATGTTGCTGAGTCTGACTCATAGGGGTGTAACGGTACACGTATTCGTACCGCTTTACGAAAATTCTCAGACTATTAAGAATGGCCGACGTACAGAACTGTTTTAACTGTGAACCTCGTAGTGCCCTCAGTTGTGTCGGACCTTCTCCGTCTCACAGTTGAACAGTATTGCGGAACTAAAAACAAGTAGGAGTTTCCAGGGGAACACAGGATGTGACGGACCGTTTGTTCTGTGATAAGCCCATCTCAGGGTTCTGCGATTTTCTCCGGTTAGTCACCTTGATGACTCCGGCTACCGAGGGCAGGTCCGGCAATTTCCATGCTCCGGATATACGGACGACTTTACTAGAGTCTGCAAATTACTCACTGGTAAAGTCGTCCGTCCGTCCGTCTGTTAGTACCCTCTCCCCTCCATACACCATCCACCTGTATGGCGATTGCTGTTGAGTTCAGTCCAGTACATTAAATAGTCCACCCCGGTTCCCCACCACACAGTTCAGTCCAATCCAGACAACTAAACTACAGTTCAGAAGTCCATCCCAGTTTTTACCATGGATCTTTGAACACAAACCAAAACAAGAAATCAACTTGGTAAGCCAGGTGAATAGCGTCTCTTAGCATCGTGAAACAACCTAATAGTGATAATATTTGCAGTGCTCACAACACCAGGGACAGTCAGTCAGCTGGTAAAGGTCAGGACTGCAGCGTCGGCTTTACTCTACACCAGGAATTATTCCATCCACCTTCACTCCAGCGGCTAACGATCCAAGAGGCCACCCAACGCCTTTAGGATGGATGCTGACTCTCCCACCGGCATCTCTGAGACATCCTCGTATCTTTTTCCCGTTCAAACTTCGCGGCTATCTGGAAAGTTGTGATGGTTTATTGCATAGTTGTGGTGGTAACTGCAGTCGCTTCAAGGCACCATCTAACTATCCACCAACGAACTATGAATAAACAAATATTTTGGATTAATTATAAGTAGTTTTTTTTCCAGTTTTCCCCTTAACTGAGAGCCGAACCGTGACTTCTGTACCGTTACACCCCTACTGACTCGGTAAGATTGCTGCTGCGACCTTTACAGAGAAGAAGCCAGGTTGCCACCAGGACACCTTATAATCATTGCACCAAGCCAGGCTAAAAGTTAGATTAACAAGATTACTTCAGTGCAGTGCCTTAAAACTGAGCTCTAATTCTCTCAGGTGTCACTGGGAGTAAATGTTTAGCAGCTGGAGGAAGAAAAACATTAAAAATCTGTAGCAAAAACACAACACAGCTCTTAAACCATTGCAAAGCACTGAAGATCAAATTCTTTTTCAAACATTTTGGGTGGTACAGAATCAGTGTTTGTAATAGTGTGTGTGGACGGGTGATGTGTGAAAAGTTAACTTGAGTTTATCATCAGCATAAAAGCCATGGGGATCTACAGATTACACTGATTTTTATACACTGTAGATTCACTTCATTTTGGGCACCATAGTGTCTTAAATGACTCCAACTAAAGGAATGTGTTGTTGTTGTAGGTGGGCTGCAAGGCCAGCCTGGTGTTCTTCAACTACTTCATCATGGCCAACTTCTTCTGGCTGCTGGTCGAAGGCCTTTACCTGCACATGCTGCTGCTGGTCATCCGCACCTACTTCACCCGCCTCTACATCTACATGCTCATCGGCTGGGGTAGGCTGCACCACATCTTCATCCATCCGTTTATATTTGAAATTAATCTACGACCTCAAACAAACAAAACACACATAGCACCAATTTCAATTTTGCAAACTGAAATTTGTTGCATGCTTTATTCAAAATATGGTAAAACCCCAGAATGCTGCTTATATAGTGGCTGCTTTTAAAGCGATAATCCAAGGAGACACTGATTTGTACGATACCTGTACCGCTATACTACATAGCAGAGGTTCTCAACTGGTGGGTCGGGACCCCAAAAGTGGGTCGCGAAGCCATTTTTAGAGGGTCACAGAAGAATGCCCCCCTCCAAAAAAGTAGTGGTGTCAAGTCTTTTATTTTAAAGGACGTGTTTCTGATGACACAGTTTGCTTTCAATAGCAGGATATTTAGTGGTGGTGACACCAGTAGTTGCCCACTATTAACCTCTAGATTTGTCTCTGCCAGCTTATTGGAGAAAATTATGCTAAAACGTCCCAAAAATATACAAAAACGTGCTCAGAATCTGTCAGAATGGGCCAAAATATGCCCCAAACTTGGCAAAAGTGTCCAAATATACCAAAATTCGCAAAAAATAAGCCTAAATTTTCCCTAAATTGTATCAAAATGCGTTGAGACTACACCCAAACACACCTTAATTTGTTAACAGGAACAGCAAACTTAAAAAATTTGGGTCGCGACTGTTATTAATGGAGACATAGTGGGTCCTGAGGCTGGACCAGTTGAGAACCACTGCTATATAGGACACCAGAAAAAGACCTAGTATGTCCCCATATATTATAACAGCATGCCCGGGTATTCAAACATTTAATAATGCATATAACTCACAAACTAATAAACATCTCATGAGCAAACTAAACCTTGGTATAATATCATTGAAGAAGGATGGCACAGACTACATAAAGCAACGATGGGAAAAGGAACTGGACATTGAAATATCCGCAGACATGAGGCTGAATGCCTGGAAAACACCGTCTTCTCCCACCAGTTCTCCAACCTGAACAGACTCCTGTTGGGAGAACCTGATTCGACTTTTTAAAACTCCCAAACAGACGACTAGACAAACCGGTTTCAGTCAACCTGTCAGACCTGTCCTATATTCAGACCTTCTGGAAGGACGTAGGAACGATAATTTCAAGTATACTGGGTTTTAGTTTCAGCTCAACCTTTACATTTCTTTACTTTGGTCAAATTCCTGATGGACTGAGTAAAAAATGACATTTACCTGTTGAAGATTTTGCTGGCTGCAAGGAAAACAGCCATTACAAAATGCTGGCTCCAAAAAAACAGCCCTGCTGCTGGCCCTTTTTGTTTATATTGTTTAACATCTACATCTCTTACAACAGATGACCCACACACTTGGTTGCATTGTGCAGCCTGTAAACCAGAATACTTTTCTTGCTGCCCAACGCCACATTAGTCTCAATCTTCACACCAGCGTAAACCAGCAGACCACACAGACGGCTCCGTTGACAGATGACGGCCCATGCTTTTTCTTCTCACGTCAAATTGCATGAAGCAGATCGGCAGCGTGAGCAATAAGGTCAAAGTTTAAGGCGTATGTTATGACATACTGCGCTCAACCGTACGGGCTTTGGAAGGGCAGCTGTGATATGTGCTAAAAGTGAAAAGAAGAAGTATGCAGTTTGGAACATGAGGTCAGTTTAAGGTTGCCGATGCCACGCTACATGTGACACAAGTTGCCGGTTTTGATCGGCCTGTTTCAAAAATGCTTCCAAAGAGGACGGATCCCAGATTTGGACTGTCTGATGTTTGAAGTTACACTTAGTTTTAGTGTTTAAAGTAGTTTTAATTCGCCTACCATTATGCTTGATGACCATAGACTGTATGTAAACATGGACAAGCTAAAAAGGCGGAGCTGGGGCAGACGAGGCAAACGTCACTCAAAGCAGCGACGCCTTTAATCATGCATAACTTTAAACCTTAATGCATTTTAAGCAAGTGAGTTATATGAAAATTCACCACCTTTACATTGATCATAAACATGGAAATTAGCTATCCGGACCAAAACTGTTCTTACTCCAGGCTGCAGACGTGTTTATTTCTGCTGTAAAGTCGGGCATTTTAACATGGAGGTCTATGGAGACTGCTTTGCTTTTAGAGCCAGCCCCAAGTGGACATTTGAGGAACTGCAATTGCTTAATTTTGCAGCCAAACTTGGTGACGAATGCCTCGCGTAATAGGAATTCATTGAGCAGCCGGTTTAGCCTGGCTCTACCCGATTTAGCTGGTACCACTGAAACTTACTGATTAGCAGCTTTATTTCGTTTGCTTGTTTCATTGCTAATCTTTATGCTAAGCTAATCCGACTAGCTGTGTGTTGTAGCTTCATGGTTGGCAGACAAAATGATGGTAAGAATACTCAGATTTTACAACATATTCCACATATATATACAATTAAACTCAAGACGCGTCACAAGACCGAGCTCTTTGCATCATACTTTTTCAAATTTGCGTGCTGTTAATGAGACACAACCTGCTCACAATCGGAAAGGATGAAGCAAACAAGCAAAGCAAATACAAAAAAAATAAACAATAAAGTTACTCTAGTCCAACTACTTGTGAGATTTGCGATCTTTACAAGTGTTGCTGAACTTTTCACTCTGTCATTGCAAGTTTTCTGCAGCTGTAGTAAGAGAAAAAAGGTCGTCCAGCTGGAGAACAAAACCCTCCAAATATTTATCCTGACATGAACAAGTTAAAGTGACTTTCCATCGATCAGGCAGAGATGGCGCTGACGGGTAAAATTGATGTCTTTGTCGCCTCAGGCTGAGTTTCTGCACAGAACACACTCACAGCACACAGACAGTGCGTCATGCCGCTGAAGTGGATCGGTGCATAAGGCCGTCCAGTAAACAGTCTGCTGGCCTCTGTTCCGTTCTGTCCCAGCTGCTGCCATGCGACGCCTCCTTCCACTATCCATCACCGCTTTACCAACACCTCCTCCCCCCGTGCATCAGCAGCTGTTTAATGTACATGTGTGCGTGGACGTCATGTTTCCTGTGTGGCACCTTGTGAGGATGTTCCGTGTCTGGCAGACGGGGAATCTAAACACAATCTCTCCCTCTGGCTTTCAGGAATCCCTTTTGTTTTCATGGTGGTGTGGATCGTATGTAGGATCAAACTGGAGGACACGAGGTGAGTCTGCTGGCTGCATGTACCAATGAATCAATAGAACATGAAAGGAATATAGCACGTGTAAATCTGTCTAGAGCAGGTCGTCCTTAAAAACTGAGTGATTGTGCAAAAAACTGTGTAATGAGCGATGCCACCAAGACACCTATGACTCCCCTGAAGGAGTTACAAGCTCAGATGGCAGAGACTGTTCATACGACTCTTGTCTGTTCTTCACCAGTCAAAGCTTTATGGCAAAGAGAAAGACACTGTTGAAATGAAGCTCATCTTAAATCTGGACTAGACTTCACCAGAGCACATGTGGGAGACTCTGAGGTCAACTGAAAGAAGGGTGTTTGGTCTGATGAGACCAAAATGGACCTTTTTGACCATTAGACTAGATGCTATGGGTGGCTGACAGCAAACACTGTACATAATCATAAACACACCATCCCCACTGGGAAGCATGGTGGTGGGAGCATCATGATGTGAAGCATGGTGGTGGCAGCATGATGATGCGAAGCACGGCAGTGGCAGCATCATGATGTGAAGCATGGTGGTGGCAGCATCATGATGTGAAGCACGGCGGTGGCAGCATCATGATGTGAAGCATGGTGGTGGCAGCATCATGATGTGAAGCATGGTGGTGGCAGCATCATGATGTGAAGCATGGTGGTGGCAGCATCATGATGTGAAGCATGGTGGTGGCAGCATCATGATGTGAAGCATGGTGGTGGCAGCATCATGATGTGAAGCATGGTGGTGGCAGCATCATGATGTGAAGCATGGTGGTGGCAGCATCATGATGTGAAGCATGGTGGTGGCAGCATCATGATGTGAAGCATGGCGGTGGCAGCATCATGATGTGAAGCATGGAGGTGGCAGCATCATGATGTGAAGCATGGTGGTGGCAGCATCATGATGTGAAGCATGGTGGTGGCAGCATCATGATGTGAAGCATGGTGGTGGCAGCATCATGATGTGAAGCATGGCGGTGGCAGCATCATGATGTGAAGCATGGAGGTGGCAGCATCATGATGTATAGCATGGTGGTGGCAACATCATGATGTGAAGCATGGCGGTGGTAGCATCATGATGTGAAGCATGGAGGTGGCAGCATCATGATGTATAGCATGGTGGTGGCAGCATCATGATGTGAGGCCTGTCCAATGCTGTGATTTTGGCCAAAGGGACATCTAATGACTACTAACCTGAAG
Organism: Dascyllus trimaculatus; assembly: GCA_024666655.1. NCBI lineage: Eukaryota > Metazoa > Chordata > Actinopteri > Pomacentridae > Dascyllus > Dascyllus trimaculatus. The sequence goes on from CM045466.1 coordinate 3,933,484, forward strand.
GGGGTGAAAACTTATGCAGTCACTTATTAGACTTTTGTTATTTTTAATTGATTGACATTACTCTAGAGCTTTAAATTTATTTATATTGATCATGACATGAACTGATCAGGTGACTGCAGTAAGACCATGATTGTTTTTAACCATCCTCCATCTCTGGTTGAAGAAACGCTAAAGGCCTCCTTGGTTTCTTTCTCTCTTCCAGGTGTTGGGAGGTGAACGACAACCCCGTCCCCGACAGACTCATCAACTGGCCCATCATGGCGTCTATCATTGTGAGTCACTTCACATCTTTTTAGTCGTATTAAGTATGAAGTTTAATTGATTGCTGAAGGTTTGTGTTTCAAGTATCTGCGAGGGGAGATCAATAAGTTTTGAGCCTGACCAAGAAAACAAGGTTTGTTCATCAAAACGTTTAGCAAGCAAGCAAGTTTATTTCTATCGCACATTTCAACAACAAGGTGATTCAAAGTGCTTCACAAAGACATTAAAACAACATGATTAAAAAGGAAGTTAAAATATAAAATGTAAACATACTCTGACTTTTTTCTTGGTCAGGCTCCAAACTTGTCGATCACTCCTCGTGCAGCTGCTCAGAAACACTGATTTAAATGTAAAAAATAATGTGGAAATATGGAAGGAAAATGAAGATATACATCAGGATATAAAAATAAGGAAAATAACAACAAATATCTGTAAAATAATTATATTTTCAGATGATTTCAATGCAGTTAAACAATGTAATTGTATGGTCTCACACTGTAAAAGAATGAATTACATATTTTTATGTCGTTTTGTCCTGTTTTTTTTACAGTTGACATGCAAATTAATGCTTTTGCCTCTGATGTTACGAAATATTATCTTCAATTTAACAAAACGATGTCTGTAAATTACTGTTTATATACAAATAACGCCAAATATCTGTCAAATACCGTTTATTATTGCTGATTTTAGTTAAAAAAAAAAAAATTGTGTTTTTGCCACTTATTATTCGTAATTTAACAGGAAAAATCTGTAAAATACCTGTAAATTGTTAAAAAAAAATGCAGTAAACTGTTTTTAAAAGTTACTTTTTAACAGTGTTTATAGTGAAACTGTACAAATTAAAAGTCTATTTTATCTCTTAACTGAAACCTGACATCCGGCATCATTTTGTGTTACTTAAAGCTGAAATTATTATGCTCTCTACAGTTATTCTAACTTTGATTTTACATGCAAACGTTTAAATATTAAGTATAATTAAAATAAATCAGCTTTCAGGACCAAGGGGGCTCCATTTTTTCAGCTTTCTGCATCATAAATATGTTTAATTTGGATACTTGAAGTGCGCTCTAACATTGATGTATTGCTTGTCTTTAAGTGAAGCATCCCAGTAACTCCCACCATCTGACATGAACATTAATAAACAGTCTAAATGCTGCTCAGTCATCGAGAAAACATCTACAGTAAAAACAGAGATAAGCCTCCGATAAGGTTCAATCGCTCGGCAGCTTATTTCAAAACATGTCGGCCGGCAGCTGATCCATCAGAACAAGTTGTCATCGTGAACTTTGCTTTTCTGTTTTGATTAATGTGATCCTTTTTTTGCCACGGTGCAGTTTTGCTTGATTAACTGTGGATGACATGTTTAACGCCTGTGCTCATGTTGCCGTGCTGGATTTGGCTGAGGCTGTGTTCTGTTCCATTTAAATGCACTTTAAAGTGTGTTTGTGTACAACTCAAGAATGCCGAATGATCCCTTTAACAAGCAGGGAGGGTTTATTTACTCAGTGACGCACACCTGACTCACCTGAACCAGTCTGGACCTGCAAGGTTTTACTTTTTTCTAACTATTAAAAGACTTCTTTAAGTGTTTAGGAGGCAAAAATCACTGCACAGTTTCTTGGTTTCCTGGACAAGAAAGTTTACAGTGCATATAAAAAGTAACCTAATTCAACACAGGTGCAGCCAGTTGGTGTAATTGACAAAATCTGAGTGCAGTGAGTGTGTCTAAGTGATTATAGTATGAAGACACCTCTATGTGGAAGGTCCAGTCACTGGTGGATCCGTCCTCCTGGATAGAACTACACCATGAAGACTAAAGAACCCTCCAAGAAACTCAGTGAAAGGTTATTAAAAAGCACAGGTCAGGGGAGGATACAAGAAAATTTCCAAGTCACTGAACATCCCTTGGAGTCCAGTTAAATCCATCATTAAGAAATGGAAGGAATGTATGTAAATCCGTCTAGAAGAGGTCGTCCTCAAAAACTGAGCACTAGAAAGACGCTAGTTAGAGAGGCCACCGAGACACCCATGACTCCTCTGAAGGAGTTGGAAGCTTCAGAACCTGAGATGGGAGAGAATTTACTTTGAGCAGCTGTTGCATGTTCACCAGTCAAAGCTTTATGTGAGAGCAGTAAAGGGAAAGCTACTGTTTTAATAAAAGCCACATTAAATCTAGACTAGAGTTCACTAGAAGGCATGAAGGAGACTCTGAAGTCAATTGAAAGAAGGTGTTGGCAGCATCATGGTGTGAAGCATGGTGGTGAAGCATGGTGGTGGCAGCATGATGATGTGAAGCATGGTGGTGGCAACATCATGATGTGAAGCATGGTGGTGAAGCATGGTGGTGGCAGCATGATGATGTGAAGCATGGTGGTGGCAGCATCATGATGTGAAGCATGGTGGTGAAGCATGGTGGTGGCAGCATGATGATGTGAAGCATGGTGGTGGCAACATCATGATGTGAAGCATGGTGGTGAAGCATGGTGGTGGCAGCATGATGATGTGAAGCATGGTGGTGGCAACATCATGGTGTGAAGCATGGTGGTGAACCATGGTGGTGGCAGCATGATGATGTGAAGCATGGTGGTGGCAACATCATGATGTGAAGCATGGTGGCAGCAACATTATGATGTGAAACATGGTGGTGGCAGCATCATGATGTGGAGCATGGTGGTGGCAGCATCATGATGTGAAGCACGGTGGTGGCAGCATCATGATGTGAAGCATGGTGGTGGCAGCATCATGATGTGAAGCATGGTGGCAGCAACATTATGATGTGAAACATGGTGGTGGCAGCATCATGATGTGGAGCATGGTGGTGGCAGCATCATGATGTGAAGCACGGTGGTGGCAGCATCATGATGTGAAGCATGGTGGTGGCAGCATCATGATGTGAAGCATGGTGGTGGCAACATCATGATGTGAAGCATGGTGGTGGCAACATTATGATGTAAAGCATGGTGGTGGCAGCATCATGATGTGAAGCACGGTGGTGGCAGCATCATGACATGAAGCATGGTGGTGGCAGCATCATGAAGCGAAACATGGTGGTGGCAGCATCATGATGTGAAGCATGGTGGTGGCAGCATCATGTAGTGAAGCATGGTGGTGGCAACATCATAATGTAAAGCATGGTGGTGGCAACATGACGTGAACCACGGTGGTGGCAGCATCATGATGTGAAGCATGGCGGTGGCAACATCATGATGTGAAGCATGGTGGTGGCAGCATCATGATGTGAAGCATGGTGGTGGCAGCATCATGATGTGAAGCATGGTGGTGGCAGCATCATGATGTGAAGCATGGTGGTGGCAGCATCATGATGTGAAGCATGGTGGTGGCAACATCATGATGTGAAGCACGGCGGTGGCAACATCATGATGTGAAGCATGGTGGTGGCAGCATCATGATGTGAAGCATGGTGGTGGCAGCATCATGATGTGAAGCATGGTGGTGGCAACATCATGATGTGAAGCATGGTGGTGGCAGCATCAGGATGTGAGGATGCATCTCAGCCGCCGGGCCTTAAAGGCTTGTAAAGGCAGAGGGTAAAATAAATGAATTCAGCAAAGTAAAGATAAACCCTGGAGGACATCCTGATACAGTCTGATAGAGAACTGAGACTTGGTCAGTGTTCTGGAGTGGCTGAGTCAGAACTTAGACCTCAGTCCTATTGAAAATCGGCGGATGGACTAGAAAAGGGGCCTTTCTGATGTTTCACTAACATGACTTTGTCTCTCTGCTGTTTCTCTCCAAGATCAACTTCATCCTGTTCATCAGCATCATCCGTATCCTGGTGCAGAAGCTGCGCTGCACCGATGTCGGGGGAAACGATCAATCACAGTACAGGTACACCGAGACGTAACTGACCTCTGAGTTCCTGATGATGTAATGCCCACTGTATCTTCTGTCCTCGGCATGTTGCGCAACTCTTATCGCATTATCAGCTGGTTGGACCTCCCAGTGTCAACTAAGTCCAGCTCAGCCAGCATGTTTTCTGCCAGATAAGACTGTTGCTTCTTAGTGTGTTACATGTGTGGATATGAATAAGGCCTGAAGTCATCACATGGGAATTAATGGGTAGTAGAACTGAAGTTAGATCTAAGGGCTGACTGTAAGGGTTTATTCTCGGCTGTTTTTTCACACATATTTGGTGTTTTTATTGAGCTCCAGTGGTTTATTTCCACCATGGTGAGCGATATCTGGACGTTATATGTGTGTTCCCCAGGCGCCTGGCCAAGTCCACCCTCCTGCTGATCCCCCTGTTTGGGGTGAACTACATGGTGTTCTTCTACCTGATGGAGCGGGATGACAAAAACATGAAGCAAGTCAAGATCTTCTTCGACCTCGGCCTCGGGTCCTTCCAGGTATCGTGCGCTTCAGCAGCAGGATTGTTCAAATAGATCATTCAGTTGTTCTGTGAGAGATGTTAATACCAGCCGAGCGTGCCTGGATGACTCTGCAACATTTGTGTTTAGGGTCTAATCGTTGCCGTCCTCTACTGTTTCCTCAACAGCGAGGTGAGTCTGAGTTTTCTTCATGGCCCCCTCTCTCTCCTTCTCTGCAGCTGAGACCCTCATTCAATCTTTAACGGCTCAACCAACAACCCCCTCCATAAGCTTCAGTACATCCAAAACTCTCCACACCCGTTACCCAGACCACATCCCCCCTGTCCTCCAGAACCTTCACTGGCTTCCCGTCCCATATCGTATCAAATTCAAAACCCTCCACAACCAGGCCCCCTCTCACCTTAAGGACTTGCTCCACCCCTACACCCCTTCCTGTACCCTCCGCTCCTCCGATCCAAACCTCCTGACCAACCCCGGGACCAGGCACCGAACCTGGGGGGGCGGAGCTTTCTCTGTTGCCGCAACGTATCCGTGATACCGTCAAGAGCACCTGGCTGCAGACCTCCACTGTGAGGACAGGAAATGCACGGGATGCCTTACAAAATAAAATCACGTAGGCACTTCCAGTAGATTTAATTTTCACGCTAATGCATTAGAAATACAACGTAAAATCTACTCGACCATCGTCTAAAGTATATATGGTTTTAATTTATATATTAAACTTGTGATTATTTTGAGAATGAGCCCCTTTGTGAGTTTTTAAGCCTGCTAACAGAAAAATCCTTAAATGTTATTTTTAATGCACAGTTACAGTCATAAGAATAGAACAAAGACGTACTACAGGTAATGAAGACAACACAATAACTACTAATATAATGACAAAGTCGTTGACCGGGGACAATAAATAACAAAAGTGTGACCGTTAGATTCCCGTAAAACTACTTCTATCCTGCTACAGAACCGTCAGCGGCAGATTTCAGAAAGTCTATCCGAGCTAAGGCTGCTGTCAGCGGGGAGCTGTGAGCGCTGACCGCCCGGTAGTAGCTGTCTAACGGGGACACTCACATCTCCGTTTGAGTAAATTTTTAAGCAGAATTTATCTGATAAACTGACCACAGATTTGATGTTTATACAACCACTTTATCGCCTCAAATAATCTTAAAACTAAATGTTGTGTCACAGTGAAACAGCCACAACCAGTCGTGTTAAATGGCTGCTTCTTCTTTTGATTTAATTAGCGGTTAGCAAACCAACTTCACATGTGTCACCGCCACCTACCGGACTGGACGCTTTAAATGTCCTTTTCTCTTTTTTTACCCGTTACTTCCTGTCCTCACAGTGGAGGTCTGCAGCCAGGTGCCTCAGCTTCAAGACTAGAAACACCCCTCTTCCGTTGTGCTTTCTATACACAAGACATTATTTACACAGACTTCTACCATGAATTTTTGCTTTCTGCTGCACTTTCAACTATATTTGTTCTGTTTTCTTTTTGATTGATTGATTTGTACATCTGTATTTGTTTGTTTTAAACCTGTAAAGCGTCTTTGAGTTTTTGAAAAGCGCTTTATAAATGGAATCTATTAATTATTATCTTCTGAATTCTTACTCTCTCCTACTTAACTTTGCTCTGTTTTGTGTACCAAAAAGGTGCAGAATGAGCTGAGGAGGACGTGGAGGAGCTTGTCTCTGAAGCGTTACGTCGGACGGGACTACCGGCTGCGCGCCCTGTCCGTGAGCCGGAACGGCGTCGAAAACCAGGTTCCCAGGAACACCCGAGCCCAGTCCATCCTGCAGACCGAGACCACCGTGCTCTGACCGCCGACGGGAATCCTCTGTGTTTATAAACTCATGTTCAGAGTGAGTCAGCATGCAGGGCGTCTTACTCCAGGATGCTTTTATAGACGTGTCATTCGCTGCTGCAGGGACTGAACTCGTCCTCGGCCTGCAGGGATTTTCAAGCTGAAAGACTTGTGGACTTTTCTTCCATCATTGTTAGCATTTGACGGATGAAGCTGTGCCTTTCCAGGACAGAAACCTACATCAACAAACAGATCTTGTATTGCTCATGCCGGACAGTTTCTCATGATTACACTTTATTAGCAAAATGCTGCAAATTCAAACTTCCAGTTCCAAAAATTCCGCATCCATACTGGGGAGAAGATGCTCTCTGGAAGCTGAATGTATGATCTGTGGTGCAGCTGTTTTTGTTACGCCGAGGACGACTTTAAACATTTTATATACAGCTCTGCACTTAGAATGAGAGTCTTCAAAACAAAGAACGTTGACCACAGATGTTCAACAACAAGCCGTAAGGTTTTAAGTGACTGAAATGTGTTTATAATTTTATGAATAACCAAACAATGAATCATATATGAATCAATATTAGCATTTTTTAAAGATTGTATAGGGCCAAAAAGGCAGACTGGGCAAATCTGGTGCTGCATGCATGTCTTAGATTTACCCTAAATGTAAACGACAGCTGGAGACATCATTGCCTCCGTCTAGTGGTCTTTTTAAGTTGTTCCCAACATATTACAATGAAACAGCATTTTGTTGGTTTTAATGGTTAATTGGTTAAAATACAAGGTGTGATCAATAAGTTCTGAGACAGCACCAATACATATCAAAACTCAGAGAACACATACCTCCGCCAAGGAGCTTCAGTCCACCCGCAACACAATCTCCCAGTTCACATATGTTGTATGGAACGTTACAGATACAAATGTAATTACATACAGTTCAAATGTCCTACCAACAATGCGGCCTTCACCCCATCCGACCTAATGAACAGGTGCGGCCTCTAGCGCGGCAGCTCCTAACAGCCTCCCAGCTTCTTAGACAACCGGAGATAAGAATGCCGGCCCAACCGTGCGTATGTTGCTCAGGAAGGAAAGAGAACTCCGTCACTGTCGCTGTCTGTCGCGTGGAGACCCAAAATGTCATGTGGTCAGAGGGAGTTACCCCAAAAACAAGAGTGCCCTCTGGTGGCTTTTAGAGTAAACCGCATTTAATTGTCTACCTGGTTACACTTGCATTAAAAAACATTCCTGGATCCAGACGGTGATCCGGATCAGTCCCAAAATGTCATCATTTCTTCCTTGTCCCACAAGACAAACAAACAAACCAACGCTGGCCATCACATAACCTAATTGGTGGAGGTAAAAAGTACCTGATTTAAATTTGGCCACCATCCAGACTGAAGTCGTCTCTTTGTGCAGCTATGCTCTGCTCCCAGTGCTCCTGCAACGTAGTGCTCCCTGGAATTCCCATTATGTGAAAATGTTAAGCAGCACTTGCAATTGCAGATGAATCTCCTAAACAGTGGCGAAACAAGGATCGTTCAATTTAAATTTAATTTTTGAGAAGAGAAAGTAGTTCCAGAGAGCCAATTCTAGTGAGTACGGCAGGTGGAGGGCAACGACCCAACTGTAACCACAAGTAATGGGATAGAAAAAGTATGAGAATGTGCTTCTAAAACCAGACCTGATTTAAACTTGGCCACCATCCCTGTCAAAGTAGTCTGATTATGTCATGGCTTAGAAACCCGAACGTAACCTCCATGCTGGGACCCACGTGTCATTGCGCTACAGTTTAGGTTATTTACGCCGAATGTTCTCCCTCAGATGCCTCAGGATGTTACGACAGGACTAAAATTCACGGTGCACAACCACGTGACTGCTAAAGAAAACGAGCATCTCCCAATTCATATATTTTCTATGGAACGTTACAGATACAAATGTAATTACATACAGTTCAGATGTCCTACAGACAATGCGGCCTTCACCCCATCCGACCTAATGAACAGGTGCGGCCTCTAGCGCGGCAGCTCCTAACAGCCTCCCAGCTTAGACAATCGGAGATAAGAATGCCGTAAGGCCCAACCGTGCGTATGTCGCTCAGGAAGGAAAGAAAACTCCGTCACTGTCGCTGTCTGTCGCGTGGAGACCCAAAATGTTTTGAAAACTGCTTCCTCTCCTGGTGGTAGCCGCAGACCCACCCCCCGACTGCAGCTTGGGTTCCGTGGTGAAATCGCAAACAAGTAGCCGCAAAAACATCCCAACACCAGTCCTGCTGTTGCCAGTGGGACGTCACAGGGTCGCATGTTGCACACGCGTGACCTCGACACGCTACATGAACACGCACCAGAAACAGCTGATTGACCTTCACATCTGTCTCTACTTTTCAGTTCAGTCATCTCAGACTTATTTTGTAACCCCAAGTTGGGAACCAGAGTCCTAAAGGGATGGTTAGAGGCAATTTTATTTGATAGTTAATTTTCCCTTTGAATGTTTAGTTTTTACATGTTGTAATTGGTGTCATGTTGAGGGTTCAACAGACGTGTCTCTAAAGGACATGTGATCTTAAATATGTTTGGGTGTTGTCATTTTGTATTTGTGTTTTTACCAACAGGATCTGACCAATCGACCAATTATTAAGGTGTTATTGCCTTTTAAATGAACTAAATTGCTAAATATAATTCAATCTGTCTTTATTGTATCAGCAGGGAGTTAAACTGACAGCATTCAGTTACTTACTTCGCTCTCAGCCTGCTAAATATTCCATTTCCTGCTTATAGAATGTCAGACAGAACGACTTGCTTTACTTTCCGACGACCAAAAACACAGACTTGCCTTGTACAGAGACTCTTTTGTATTTTTTGTCTTTTGTTTTTTACACCGTTGAGCGTGTTCAGGGCTGGCTGAGCATTTGTAACCTCTTAAACACAACTGTAAGCCATATGTTTGATGTGCATAAACCTTTACCATGCAGACTGAGTCGCGTCTGTTCTCTCTCCTGCTGGTTTTCTGAGTCGTCTATTGGTGTTTGCAAATCGATTGTGGCAGTCGGACGTGGTGTAAAGGATTAATCTTTGATATGTAGCCTTTTACGTAAGCTATGATACAAACACATGGATGAAAATAACCTGAACAAATTAACCTCTCTTGTATCAGTGGAATATAAAATACAGATTACCATGGCAACAAGCATGGGTTCATATGACAACCAGCTCTGTTTATTAGAGCTGCAGTGTACTGTCAGGTGTCCAAGTATCTGGAATAATGAACTCTGAGGAAGAAATGACACCATCTATTTAAATACCATGACTTAAATAGAAGGAAAAACTAATACACATGCCGATATAGACAGTGGATTTTATTAAGGGATTTTTTTAATTCCATAAAAATTAGTTTTCCTCATTTAAGTGGTAAAAAGTCCAGCAGAGAAGTAAAATATTCCAAATATAAATCAGATTCAAGAATTTTTAAAAAGTATTTCTATTTACATTTCTGCACTTTTTCTGCACATTTTGAGAAAATGTTTGAAAAAAGTTGATTTGTATTAAAAGCAGGTTGAAATAATCTACACTGGAAGGTTTTGTTGATTTGTTGAAGAAAATAACATTTTATCACTGAATAGAGTTCCCTACTTCCCTACCTACTAAACTACCTACCGATTTACTTACCCATCTACCTACCTACCTGCCTCCTTACCTACCTACCTGCCTCCTTACCTACCTATTTAACTACTTACCTACCTACTTACCTACTTGCCTACCTACCTACCTACCTACTTACTTACCTACCTACCTACTTACCCAACTACCAACCTACCTACTTATCTTCTTACCTACCAACCTACCTACATACATACCTACCAACTTACCTTCCTACTTACCTACCTAATTACCTACTACTTACCCAACTACTGACCTACCACATAACTACCAACCTACCTACCTACTTATCTTCTTACCTAATTACTTACCTACATACCTATCTACCAACCTACCTACCTACCAACATACCTATCTACCAACCTACCTACCAACCTACCTACATACCTACCTACCAACCTACCTTCCTACTTACCTACCTACTTATCTTCTTACCTACCAACCTACCTACATACCTACCTACCAACCTACCTTCCTACTTACCTACCTACTTATCTTCTTACCTACCAACCTACCTACATACATACCTACCAACTTACCTTCCTACCTACCTACTTACTTACCTAACTACTTACTTACCTACTTATCTACTTACCTACCTACCGACCTACTTACCTACCTACTTATCTTCTTACCTACCAACCTACCTACATACATACCTACCAACTTACCTTCCTACCTACCTACTTACTTACCTACTTATCTACTTACCTACCTACCGACCTACTTACCTACCTAATTACCTACTACTTACCCAACTACTGACCTACCTACATATCTACCAATCTACCTACCTAACTACTTATCTTCTTACCTAATTACTTACCTACATACCTACCTACCAACCTAACTACATACCAACCTACCTACATACCAACCTACTTACCTACCTAACTACATACCTACCTGCTTATCTTGTACTTACTTATCCACCTACCTACCTACGTACCTAACTACCTACTTACGTAACTACCTAACTACCTTCTTACCTAGCTACTTGCTACCTACTTACCCAACTACCGCCCTACCTACCTACCTGCTTACCTACCTAACTACCTAACTACCCACCCATCTACCTACCTAGTTATCTACCTACTTACCCACCCACCCAGCTACCTACCACCCACCTACCTACCTAGTTATCTACATACTTACCCACCTACCTACCCACCTACCCACCTACCAACTTACCCAACCACCGCCCTATCTATTTACCCAACTACCAACCTACTTACCTACCTAACTACCTACCTACCTACCTGCTGACCTACATACCTACCTACCTACCGACATACTTACTTATCTATTTTTTCAATGAGCTCCTGCTGTTTTTTAATGTTTCTGGTTCATTTTGGAGTTTTATTTTGATAGTTTTCATCTTGACCTGCTTTTATTTACTCACTAAGTTATATTTTAAATCAGTTTTAGGTTCTTTACTGGCCACAGACTAGACATAAGGTCACTGCTTCCTCACCTCTCCAGTCTCCTGTTCATGTTTCCTTTGGCCCTGGGTTAAACCACTGGACAGAGGCCGACGAGGAAGAGGCCTCGCTGCTCCGCTGGTAAACAGAAGCAAACCAACCCGAGACTGAAGCAGATTTGTTGTTGGGTGACTTTGCTTTTCTTGTGGGAGCGGTTCTGTTTGCTTTCGACTGAGAGGCGTCTCAGCAGATCGGAGATATGCAGTCATCAAAGAAAAGTAATACCTGATACCTGGAAAGCTCGAACGGCAAGTCGACTCTTGTGCGACCTTGTAAACATTATTTTATTTCAGACTAACTAATCCTTCACAATGCCAGGTTACAATGCAGTAAGTAAACTTTCAGGCAGGGTTTGCACAGCGTGACGTATCAACACTTACAAGTCTTGTTTTCTCTATATTTATATCAATATTGGAGTCAATTTAAAATTTAAAATGAATGAATTTATCTTTAATGTGAAAAGGTGCCACAAACAAGTTCATATGTTACGTCACCAACCAAAAGAAACAAAAGGGATCAGAAAAGTAAATCAGCACTGCATTGCATTCTATTATATTTCAATTTTACCACTTGGTGCCTAGATTTTATGTTTTCCTTTACGTAAATAAAGACATTTCCACCAAAGATGATGGCACATTTCTCCCTCTACGTCAAGTCTGCACCAGCTGCTTTCATTGAAACAACTGTCGCAATGCTGATTGGGTAGCCTCACTATGAAAGTCCCGCCTACAAGGTACCCGATTGGACAAACCCCAACCAACTGCCGCCCTGTTGACCAATCAGCTCAAAGCTTTTTAGCTCTCCGATGAAGTTCAGCTCAAACTTTGATGGCTGCGGCTTCCTTGGATGTCGTGGTAAGAAAGTCATAATTCAGTTAAATTTACACCCATAAAATGTCCGAAACATTCACATATTCAACATTAAGCTATGTTAACGTTATTTCGTGTTACATTCAAACGGTTTCCATCAAAAAATGAGAGTAACGTTAGTGTTCAAAACGTTAAGCAAATGTTAGCTAGCGTTAGCAGCATGCTAATGCGGCTGAAATATGCTAAGTTGTTAGCTCGAAGCTAACGTTAGCGGCATGCTAACTGCTAGGTGTAAAGTGATCTTATTCAGAGTTCCTTAAATGTGTCCATGGTTAAAAGGAATTTTAGCCGTTTTTAATTGTATTTTCTGACCGTATATTGTTGACTTGTTAAGCTACATAATGAAAAATGTATATATTATTCTTATTATTGTTAATATTAATGGTAATAATAATAATAATTCTAAAAAGAGTTTTAGCCAAAAGCAACTGGACTTCTCTGTTAAACTTTTACATCTCACCCAAGAGGCTTTTTCAGTTATAAAAGTGAAGCCCATTTACTTTTTACTGAAGCTCCTAGGATTAAGGTGACTGGGATGATCTACACAGACATAGTATTAGATAATAATAATAATATTAATAATAATCTTTAGTTGTAGAGCAGTTTTGAAAATCCCAGTAAAAAATGCTTCATGAGGCAGAGTCAGCCCCTGTATATATGTGATGTTACTCTGATACCACCCACTTAAGTCAAATCAAGGTTAAAAGCTGTTGAGATTATGTGCATCTTCAGATTTTTTTTGAAGATGTCAGCAAATGAGTGACATTTAATGGAGAAACGAAAAGCTATTCCAAAGCTTTGGAGCAGCTGTTCTGAGGATCTAAGAGGTGAAGATGGGGCAGAGAAGTTCAGAAATGTCCCCAGGTGCTGACCCAAGCATGGCCCTATTAATACATAAAAGAACCCTCGATAAATTCAGTATTTAACAGGCAGCCAGTGCAAGGATGCTACTACAGGTGTGAAGCTTTCCTTTTAGACAGAGGATGGATTTAAATTTGGTTATGTTCCTCAGGGGAAAGTAGCACTTTTTGTCAAACTTGACTGCTGGGTCAAAGATAACATTAAGATTCCTGTCTTGGGCGTAAATGTGGGCTGTCAATGGCCTTGAGTGTCTGGTTTTTGCTATTTAACACAGTTTAGGATGGATATAATAGAGGTTATAAGCTGAGAAGTGTAATGTATTTAGTATTGTATGTACCTGATATTAAAGTGAATGCATTGTGAAACCTGATGTTAAGGGTATTTTAAAATTATATTTACATTCTTTCTTCAATTCTGCCATGTATAAACTTTGATTTAACACAGAGCTACAGGTAAATAATCATAAAAATAGCTTTAGAATATCCTTATCCTCTGTTATTCCTCTTTACAACATAGATCATGTGGTAATACGTTTAGTTTTATCATTAGAAGAGACCTTAGAGATGAAAAGATATAATACAGACCTCATACTGACCAGCCACAATAGTACAATCAGTTACATTGATCGTGCTGTTACAGTGCAGTGTTCTGCTGGGAAACTTTGGGTCCTGGCATTCATGTGGATGTTAATTTACCTCCCACCTAAACATTGCTGCACACAACTGACCCGCTCCATGGCGAAAAGCCTTCCTCCAGCAGGACAGTGCACTCTGCCTTAACACAAAAGCTGCTCGAGAACCATGAACCTGACCTCCATACTCCCTAGATCCCAGTCAAGTTGATCCACGGAGGCAACATCCTGCAACCCACTGGACCCTCAAGACACCCACAGAGACGCCAGGAGGACCTACAGGATATTCGGTGAGTGATTTGAGTGTTACGGATGATGTGTTTCCTCAGAATATCCTCCTGTCAGCTTCTTTTAAGAGCTGCTGGTCTGGGGTTACACTGTGCAGCTGCAGAGCAGTAAAATCCATCGTATGAGGCCTTTTCTCTGCTTTTTAAACTACTAGACTCAGCAGTGTTTACAAGCTGTACACCTGTTGTCTGAGGATGGAAGCCTGCACTGGACAGATTTCCCCCTCCTCTGTGTAAGTTTTAGCATGACAAGTATTTAGAAGAATCTGCTGCAGCTAAAATGCTAATGCAGGCTTAATATTGACATTTCAGGGTTGAACTGTGCAAGTTTAGCTACGACAGACATGGAAGAGATGCCTGGATCTTGGCTCTTTGTGTGCACATGTTTTTCTGCATTTATTTGTTCTAAGTAATAAAAGGGTAGACAACAAAAGCAAACAGGTGATTAAAATTAGAAAATTAAGAAGGCCAGTTTAGCTTGTTCTGAACATTTTTTGAAACGTCAGCTGTGGCACAAGTAGTAAACTTAGGCTGAGTTCAGACTGCAGGGCTGAAGGCTCAGTTTGGATTTTTTTGCGAGTTCGTTCACATTTACAATTAAATGCGGCTTGTATGTGATCTCCTGTGTGAACTTCGTATGACCCAAAAGAGGACGCAACGACGTCACATACAGCCAGCGTGCTCAGTGTTTGTGCAAGTAAACACGGATGGTAACGGTGGAGTGTATCTGATCATTGGAGCCAGGACCGTTTATCCTCGGCTGTTTCTTTGGAAATGTTTTCAAAAACCACCTGGATCCAATAAGGCCCCTCGAGTTAGTCCTGAATAGAGCTGTCCCCAAAACATCAACCAACTCCTAAACCTCCACTGACTGGACTCCACATTATCGTCCACCATGGTTGTTGTTTTTGTTCCTTCTCCCGCCTACTTGAACCCAGAATAAAGACGTCTGTTGTGTATAAATGACGTGTAGGTTGGATATATGCAACCTGGCCGATCAGACAGAAGTATCAGATACGTATCGGATTTAGGACCACATGTTCAAGTGTCCTGGGTCGCATTCGAAAAAATCGATCTGTGTTGTTCAGACTGCCATGAAAAGATCAGATACAGGTCGCATAGTGGGGAAAAAATCAGATCTGGGTCACTTTAACCTGCAGTCTGAACCTGAAAGTGTAGAGAGAATGTTATGGTAGACTCATTTGAAAACCACAAATGCTTTTGTTGTGCAAGTTCGGACAAAGAAGAACTGGTTTATGTGTCGCAGTGCATCATATACAAAGTATTTTCAGCTGCAGTGTTGCTGATGGCACACGTGATCTTGTAGGCGCTTCTGCTTTTGCGCCTCGGGAAGATTCGCTGCTCACGTTTGTACTTCTGGAGGATCCTCACCGATCATATCTAAACATGGCTCTGACCTTCCTTACCCCTGAGTCCAACCCTAAACCAAAAGTAAACTCTCAGATGGCCGAGGGGCTGAGGGAGATGTCGCCGTTTTAAAATGCGCTAAAGGCCAAAAAGTCAATTTAATATGCAACCACAAGAGCACGCACACTCAGGATCCTCCACTTAACCTTCGTCTTTTCAGTACATCCCCCTGAGATCCACCATATGGTTTTCCATTCTCGCTCCTTCTGTTCCCTCCGCCTCTCTGTGCTTTATCTCTCCACTGGGCCTCCAGCAGATCAGGCAGAGCTTGCTTCAGATTTCCATTTTTTAAAGAGGTGAATTTGTGATTCAGCGATGCACGGTTCGTACATCCAAGAAGCAAGACGTCCCATATAATAGAAACTTACTGAGAAGCACAGGTTGAAATTTATACCTCCTGACATCTCACCATCTCCGGTGTTTTCTATCTCTGTAGGATTAATTCTAAACACAGCAGGACTTAACACCGACCGCTGTGTGTGTGTCACTGGGCACTCTCATGCATTTATATTATGGGCATAACTTTAAGTAACAGCTGCTGCTTTGTCTTTCTCCTTGTTCTCAGGTCGTTGATCCCACATCAAGCTGCTCGGTTGTTCTGTCGCTCATCAGGTCAAAACCTCCTGATACAGTAAGTCAGACTTTCTCTGTTTATCCATGTTTGTCCTTCCTCTATCTGATTGTTTTAAATTTTTTACGCCTACACTCCTCTCCCTCTGAGCATATATATATCAGCTTATAAAGAGTAATAATTTTTAAAAAGGCAGAGTGACCGTTAAGTCTTGGATCAACATGAATGACTGCAGCGTGTCTGAAAGTAAAAACAAGAAAACTTAAAAGTAAGAAAAACATTGTTCAATCACACGTGGAAGCAGCAGAGAAAAGCATCTTGTCTCGTCGTTACCGTGGTCGTGATCGTTCGTGCCTTTGTTTACGCTCCATGCTTAAAATCAAAGTAGAATGCGCTTTAAAATTATGAAATCTTATTCTGGTTGTTGGCTGTGTAGCAGGACTACTCCTTACTATTACTACTAAATCGCATTTTTTAAACAATGCGTCTGGTAAACCACAAAGTGCATCTGATCCAGGGTTTCAACTGTTGCTTCAGTGATCCTTAGTCACACTTTTGATGGTGTCTCATGTAGTAATACTCCATCACATGTCTTCAATCTGTTGCACTGTGAAGGTGGAACTGATTTAACAACATCAGTTGCCAAACAAAGCCTGATATCTATGAGAAAAGTCGCACCTGGATGTTTCCTCCTTGTTATAAACTCCGGTAGCGTGACTGTAGCATGAGTGGGGTGTTTTTTAATTATGTTAACTTAGTCAAAAGTACAAAATCTGCAATCTTTTGGGGCGACTGTGGCTCAGGTAGTAGAGCGGGTTGTCCACTGATCGCCTGGTTGGCGGTTCGATCCCCGGCCCCTCCACATGCAGAAGTGTCCTTGGGTAAGACACTGAACCCCAAGTTGATCCCAATGGCAGGGAGGAACCTTGCATGGACGCTCTGTCGCCATGTGCAAGTGGGTGAATGAGAAACACATGGTAAAGCGTTTTGGGTACCACTAAGGTAGAAAAAGGTGCTGTGTAAGTGCAGACAATTTACTTTCACTGCTGCACTGCTTTTTAATATAATAATAATAATAATAATAATGCTGCATTGGTTTTTCCAGACACTCAGAGACGCTTTACATTGCATTATTCATTCACTCCATACTCCATGGTGGTAGCCACAGCCATCGACATATATACCTAGATGCTGCATTGACTGTGGAGGGACGTGCCTAAAGCTCCGCCATCTTGGTACAGGGCTAGCAGAGGGGGGAGTGAATGTAAGTCTATGGAGGTAAGAGGTACTCCACAATCTTAAAGTAGAATTATTCACTGAATTTTCGACCGATTTCTAAACGGTTTGATTTGTTAAAAACGTCACACATTTAGCTTTGACACAGGATGCTTGGATGCTTTTGTTCTATTTATGTCTGCCTGTCCGTCCTCCATGTCTGACGTTTGTAACAAACAATATATGTTGACAACTGATGGATTTATGATCACTTTTATAGTGCAGACATGTCATTCCTCTATAGACATAATACACTGTAGGGGCGAGTGGCACTGTACCAAGATGGCCGCCGCTTAGGCACGTCACCTCCAATCGGCAGCAGCAGTCAACGCGGCGTCTACGTATATATGTCTATGGCCACAGCGGTCCTGGGGTAGACTGACGGAGGCCAGGCTGCCAGTCTGCTCCATCGGCCCCTCCAACCACCACCAACCACTCCCTCTCACACTGCATCCACCCAGGCTTCCTGGTGTTCCCTCACGGTCTCCCATCCAGATACCGACCAGGCCCAACCTTGCTTAGCTTCCCAGATATGACTGGATCGGGCCTCCACTAGGCGGCATGTCACCGTCACGACAGGAACAAGCCCTGGGACATGGCCAGACCAGAACAAGTCCTGGTGCTGGAGCCACAACATGAACTGAAATTCAGAGGCCAATTTCCAGATGTCGTAACGGCCACTCTGAAGCTCACCAACCTCACAGATATAAATATGTGTTTCAAAGTCAAGACAACCGCACCTCAGATACTGTGTCCGCCCAAACGGTGGCATCACTGACGCTGGAACCTCCATCAGTGTTTCTGTTTTGCTACAGCCTTTTGACTTCAACCCCAATGAATGAGCAAACACAAATTCATGGTGCATGGTGGATATCAGCTGTTACCACAAGATGGCACTAAAGCCCACTTGAAAAGTCAAGTTTAACATCTGTCTCATCTGAGAATTTACAATTTCTCATCTACTTTTGCTGCCCAAATGCAAATGTTCAAGTTTAACAGCAATTTAACAAATGAAGTGCGTTTACAGGAAACTTTAAAACAAACATTTTATGGTGATTTTTCCATCCAGCAGCGGTTAAAGAACTTTTTGCAGATGCCAGTACCCTTTATTTACCCTTCTGTAGACCAGAGGTTTGTAGGAACGCTCAACCTCAGCTGAGAAATTCTATTTATGTAACAAAACTTGACATATATATATATTTCTGGTGCTTTATTCAGTCATGCTTTATTATTATTTATTCATCCTCCATCAGAAAAAGTTATTCCTCAACTTTCAAGAACTTGGAACCCATCAAAGAAAACATGAAGCGCTTAATTTTTTTACTGCTAAACCGTCTTTTCCCAGCATTAATCGGTATTAATACGGACTTCCTGCTGGATTGTCCTCCTTTACAAGCTTCCCTCTAACATCCATATTTTCATTTTTATTCATTCTTAGAGTTTCCTCCTCTCAGTCAAGACAGTATTGATGATTAGGGATCAGGTTTGTTGTCGGAAAGAGAAGTTAGATACGATTTGATGTAAGAAATGAAGACAGCAGCATTCTGCTTAAAAGACAACATGAGACCACTTGTAGTTAAACATTTATTATCATTCTTAACTTAAAAAACAGGCTTTATGTTTGGGGTTACAAAATATATTAACTGCTTTATCATGTGGATATAAATGTAAGCGATGCATTCAGGGACATTATTACAGAGGAATATATGAGTGTGTAATCATGTCGCTGGGGTTTGTTGTGGTTGCACAGCAGCAGGAAGCCATTTGCTCAGACAGGCACCTTCCTCATGTTTTTGATGACTAGAGATGAGAGAGAGAGAGAGTCAGAATGAGATATTAGTGGTTATATGTTTAATATTTGTATTAGGTTTTAACTGGAAGGGACAGAAGAGACTCGAGGTGACGTGCAGCAAATGGAAAAGCAAAGTTGTTTGGTCGATAAAATGGCAGAAGATGGTTAAAAATGTTCACCAAAGTTTCCTAAAACCCAAGATAACCAAAAGTATTCAGTTTACCGTCACAGAGGAGGAAAGAAAACAGAAAATATTCATATTTAAGAAGCTGGAATCAGACAGTTTGGGCTTTTTTAACTTAAAAAATCACTTAAATCAACGATTTAGATAAAGTTAGAATTAGCTAAGGCTAAAGTTAGGTTTAAATTAACATTAGGATAAAGTTAGAATTAGCTAAGGCTAAATTTAGGTTTAAATTAACAGTAGTTCGAAAGTTAGATTCAGCAAAGAGTAAAGCTAGGTTTAAGTTAACATTAGGCTAAAGTTAGAATTTGCTGAGGATAAAGTTGGGCTTAAATTAACATTGGGGTGAAGTTACAATGACCTGAGGCTAAAGTTAGGTTTAAACTAACCTTAAGGTAAAATTAGAATTACTTACGGCTAAAGTTAGGTTTAAATTAACATTACGGTAAAGTTAGATTTAGTTGATTGTCAAGTTAGGTTTAAACTAACCTTAAAGTAAAGTTAAAATTAGCTAAGGGTGAAGTTAGGTTTAAACTAACCCTAAGGTAAAGTTAAAATTAGTTCAGGCTAAAGTTAGGTTTAAAGTTAGGATTAAAGTTAGAAAAAAGTTTAACGTTAGAATAAGAATCACTAGAATAAAGCCTTAAGGTAAATTTAAAATTAGCTAAGGCTAAAGTTAGGTCAAAAAAGGATCGATCATTGCAGCTCTGACTGACTGTTCCGTGTGTTTGTGTATCTACATCATCACCGTGTTAAATTAGGCTTTTATCTACAGCTAATTCGCTTAAATAAATACGCTTGCATGCTGTTCTCGCCGACACCATCGAAGCGTGGCGGTGTAGCATCGTAAACGTCTCGACACCGTGCTAAAAAATCACGTGGAAGCTGCTATTTTTCACGTTTCCTGTTCATTAACATTCATTTTAATAGGAACAACAGATAAAAGCTAAATCAAGCGCTTTACAGTTGTTGTGTCTCCTGTTTCTGACTAGCGTAGCGTCCATTTCACCGTCATGCTGCTGTTTGTTTTTGTGTTTGTGCGACTCACGTTTCTGGACCCATTTAGCCTCGGGATCGGCGCAGATTGGGTCGGTGCTTGTGCTGAAACTGCAAAAGAAAAGGCGGTGAAGGGGGAGTCCGCGTCTTTACGTATTCTGCTTTTGCGTGCAGGATGGACTTACATTATGGCGTGCACGCAGGGAGCTCCGGCGTCCTGCTCGCGATACGTGGTCCCGGTGACTAAGCTGCTGAAGTTTTTCGTGGTCACGTTCACGCAGCACATCAGACTCCTGCCAGCGTGCCGACGGCCCTGGGCAACTGTGAGGGATTGATGCGTTTAGGTGAATTATTTCAAAGCAGAAAGTCACATGAGGAAGAAAAACAACGAACTACACAGAGATTAAACTCCTCAAGTCAGTAACTTCATCCTGAGACCTTTTTTACTCTGTCAAGATGTAAAAATGAGTTAGTTTGCTGTAACTAAAGTAGAATATGCTAAGTTAAACCTATGTCATACACTGCATGCATAGATGTAGATATGTAGTTTTTAATATAAGCAGAAACCATGGTGAAACACTTATGATCTATTAAAAAGTCCAGAGGTTTATAAATTCATTGACTTCCCCCAAACAGAAGACATGAAAGAACACAGAAGCGTACCTGTATTAGTGATAGTAAGAATAAATATCATGAGAAATACGAAATATCTAAGAGCCTCACTGCATTATGCTCTTTAAATTCTCGCCTGGTGTCTGAATTTAGTGGTTTTCTTCCTGGAAAACAGGTAAATTCAGACCAAAAAATTCAGACGCCAGGCGAGAACTCTGTGTTTTTCAGGAAGGTAAACACAAAATTCAAGCGATAGGCAAGAATTTATAGACTATCATGCACCGAGGCTCTCGTTTGTTCCTTGTTTGCGTCCTCACTGATGCAGAAAAAGAGCAAATTAATGCACAAAAATTCAACATAATTATGCTCAGACATGCAGTTTATTAAAAAAAAAAAAAAACCCTCCCGTCTTTATTTTATTTTTTTAATTTTTTATTTATTTTTTAAAATTTATTTTAGTATTCTCCTTTTTAAAAAACATTTTCTTAAAAATTTATTTACTTTTTAAAATTATTTCATTTATTTTTATTCCAGGAAGGTAAACACAAAATCCAAGCAAAAGGCAAGAATTTATAGACTATCATGCGCCGAGGCTCTCGTTTTTTCTTTTTTTGCGTCCTCACTGATGCAGAAAAGGAGCAAATTAATGCACAAAAATTCAACATAATGATGCTCAGACATGCAGTTTATTCCAAAAAAAAAACCCCTCCCGTCTTTATTTTATTTTTTAAATTTTTTATTTATTTTTTTAAATTTATTTGACTATTCTCATTTTTAAAAACATTTTTTAAAATTTATTTATTTACTTTTTAAAATTATTTTATGTATTTTAATTCTCTTTTTTGCCATCGTTAATTTGGTTGTGTGACAAGCAGCGGCAAATTTTAAGATCACTTCTGACGAGTTTCCTGAATAAGTCGTGCTTTCTTGTTTTTTGAAGCGTTTCAGCACCGAGCAGCTAAATCTGTGTTTCCCAGCTGCACTCTTTGGCTGTTTTATTACAGGTCAGCGTTTCCGACTGTGTTGTGGTGCGAAACGCTTGTCCTTTATCATGTCACACCTCCAGATATCCACATGTAAACCCATCATGCCTCTTCTATGCACGTTATCATATCTTTATTTTTAGCCTTATTGTTTTGCTTCCATGTCCTCTTTTGTCTTTAGCAGCTGTATCATGTAAATTCTCCCCCCCTTTTGCGACGAATCAACAAAGCGGGGGGGACGTTGCGATTTACCGATGTCCCCTAAACGCCTCGCATGTATCGCTGGACGCTGCTGGCAGAGAAGCCTCTAGTCTCCCCGCTTACCTGCTGCTGCTGCTGCATTTCAGACGGCCGTGTTGGTTTAAAAAGACCGTCTGGCCACACGCAGTCGGCTAAATGTCACTTTGACCCATGAAAACGTTCAATCGCAGCTTTACGGTGAAAATATTTGGTCTCTGGAGCCTTAAAATATACAAATACACCTAAACACATGCGCACTGGTACCCGTTAGACATGTAATAAACACAAAAATGCACATATCTGTCACGTGTGCTGCAAGATATATGTTAAAATCCACTAGATAACAAACAAAGAACCTCAAAAGTTGCACCAACATGTGTTATGAAGCAGCAGAAATTTGAATACAGTACTGATACTGAACAGAGAAAGGCAAGAAGAGCATCATGAAACAGGCCAGAGGTGAAGGACAGGTGTTCTGCAGGAGTAGTGGTTGCATGTGTTGTAATTAATGTATTGCACTTTTATTTTCAGTACTTACGGGCGGTTGAGTCGAAGTAGAGACACACTGCGATGAGGAGGAGGGTGGCGGACAGGACCTTGGTGGACATTTTGACAGGCGGGTGATTGAGGCTACAGCGGCTGGTCAGCGTCGAGGTGTTTAACGGTGAGCGCAGAAGCATCGCCTTTAAAGCGGGTTTGTTTGGGGGCAGGACTGATTTCTGTATGTCTTTGTGGTCGCGGCGCTTTCACACCTCCTCCTCCTCCTCCCCCCCTTTCGTCGGAGAATCTCTCTAGATTTACCCACCGACAGTTTGGTCTTTCTGAGAAACAAGTGTTTGCACAGACAGACCCGTGCACTTTACAGAGAGTCTTCAGAGTGATGCACCACGTGATTTTCCACTCTGACTGGCTGATGATGGCTGTTTTTCTCCGGTAGTTGGGACGGAGACTTTTTGCCATCCGTTGATTCACGTTTGAAGGAAGAACATACTCTTCTCGACTAAATGCTCGACATTCACATGACTGATTTGGCGTTTTTGTGTCTTTTGTTAGGTGTCTTTAAGCTAACTAGCGCTCCGTAGAATTAGCTTAAGCCGCCTTGGCCTCTGAACGCCAAAAAGAAATCCACTCAGTTACTCACATTTTACTTATTGCATTGAGTTTTAAGTTTCCCACTCGAAAAACCAAGTGAGACAAACACGAGATGGTGATGTTGATGATGCTAATCTTGCGGTGCCCCCATGAACAGATAAAGACTTGCTGACGTGTTTATAATTAGCACCGCAGATAAAATCTTTCAGCTCAGTCGCCGCTTCTCCGAAATGTCAGGTTTGTTGCGTCACTGCTCTGAAAACTTTGGCAACACGAATCAACGCTGCAAGACTGTGTTTAGATTTTTGGATGAGCTTGAACAAGGCGTAAGAAATAACTGGTAGGAAACTCCTGTGTGAAGTAGTCGGGATTAGCAATTAGCCTGACCTGCTAATTGCTAACACGTCCTTGCAGGGTCTCTCTACCAGATTTTCTGCAGGTAGAAATCGAAGCCCTCGGCAGCTTCTCTCATCTCCGTCGTGTTGTCGTCACGGGCGTTGCCTTTTGGGTAAAATGCAGTTTGCAAACGAGAGCTTTTAAGCTGCAACTCCTCATTGTTAACGTGGACCGTCAGACTTTCGTAGGGCCCTGTAGCTGCATAGTGTTCCAGCTGCAGGTTAAAGTGACCCAAATCTGATTTTGTTGCCCTATGCGACCTGTACACTGCAAAAACTCCACATCTTACCAATTTTATTCGTCTTATTTTTAGTCAAATTGTCTCAACCCACTTGATTTAAGATAAATTCACTTTACAGGTAACATTTCAGCAGATGGAGGGACGTGTTTTAGGACAACGCATCTTAAATATCTTGTTAAGTCAAACAATCTAGAAATGATCTTGTTTTAGTTGGATTTTACCAGAAACAAGGTTCATTTCATTTCATACATGTTTCAAGCTGAGCTGTTGTTTGTATCAGATAAATAATCTGGATTTAACAAATAAAGTAAATGCATTTTATTGGAAAATCACCAATTCATATCAGAAAACAGCTGCATGTGGAAAATGTGTTAAAAAAACAAAGCAAATGTGTGCTTTTGAGTTAAAACACCTCCTTTTGGGCGTAGCTGGCTTCACCTAAAACACAACACCTTCAAATGCTGTCAAACACCACTAAATATTAGGATTTCTAGCCAACTGTGAGAAGACATTATATCTCAGAATGCTTCAATTAATCTGTGTGATCTTATTTCAAGGACAAGATGGTCTTAAATCTAGAGAAGAGCCACGATAATACAACTAAAATAAGTTGAATACATCTCAAATTAAGAAGTTGAAACTTATTAAAGCTAAAATCTATTTAATTCTTTATCATGTCTGGTTTATTCTAAGACACCTCAGCTTGACAATGCTGCTAAAATACAGCTTAAAATAAGTTTTCCCTGCTAATTTTAAGACCTCAATATTCTAAATATCATGTCTTATTTCAAGAAATCTGACCAAGCAAATGTTCACTTGTTCTATTGGCAGATTTTTCACTTATTTCAAAGTAAAAGAGCCTTGAAATGAGTTTTTTTTTCTCGTTTTGGGAGGGGCGTTTTTTCCAGTGTATCTGATCTTTTCACGACAGTCTGAACAACACAGATCGATTTTTTCAAATGCGACCCAGGCCACTTGGATATGTGGTCCTGAACCCGATACGTATCTGATCTTTAGCCATGCGACTTCTGTCTGAACAACCAGGTCGCATTTATCCAACCTCCACGTCACTGATACACGACAAACGTCTCTATTCTGTGGTCAAGTAGGAACAAAAACAACAACCATGGGGGACGATAATGTGGAGTCCAGTCAGTGGAGGTTTAGGAGTTGGTTGATATTTTGGGGGGACAGCTCTATTCAGGCCAAACTCGAGGGGTCTTATCGGAACCGGGCGGTTTTTGAAAACATTTCCAAAGAAATAGCCGAGCGTGGGTATAAACGGTCCTGGCTCCAATGCCAAAGAAAAGTAAAGAGCCTCTGAGCCGAATATAAGGAGGATAAAGACTCAAACCAACAAAGCGGCCGTGGACGTTTTGCTGGTCCACTTTACGAAGAGCTGGACCGCAATTTGGGAGATGAGCCCAGCGTTCAGCCGATAGAACTGCTGGATAGTAGCTTTGTTGTTGTTGCGTCCTCTTCTACTCATGCGGGGCACTCTTGGGTCGCATGAAGTTCACACAGGAGATCAGATACAAGCCGCATTTAATTGGAAACGTGAACGAACTTGCAAAAAAATCCAAACTGAGCCTGAAGTCCTGCAGTCTGAACGTAGCCTAACAGGTGCCTGGTGGTGTTTTTTAAGTAATAACTTTATGATAATTGTGTTAATCATCATGTCTCCCACGTGGCGAGAAGTTACGGCCTCTGTGATTTATTTCTGCTGCTAGCAAAGACCTCCAGTTAGCGTTGTGCTCTGGATGGCAGTCAGTCATACGGAGTTTTGTGGCGCCGATTTAAGTGATCAAACAAATTGGTTGTGTTGCCTCATGTGGTGACAACATCTGCAGGAAAGAGTACCTGTTTTTTTTCTGCTTTTCTATTGCAACCACAGCTTCCTTTTTCAGTCTCCGCTCATTTTGTTGCGCACACACGGAGCCGCATAAATAAAGTTTAAAAAAAAATAACCTGCCGATACACAAGGCTCCTTGAGTGAATTTGCTGATTAGTGATGAATCTTTTTTCGTGCGAAGCTGCAAAAAAAAAGCTGTAGCATGAAGCGTCTTGACTTATTTTGACATCGGACTTTGTGCAACGTGTCACAATGTCGATGCCGAAACGATGCATCATGCAACTCCATGGTTAACTCTTGGTTATTAAGAAATAAGGTATATTTTAAACAGTAAGTCAAATTGCTTTATAAGTATGAGCATATTCAGATACACTTTACAAATGCTGGCTTTATTTTAGAAGACATTCAGAAGATTTTTAGAGAAAAGAGGAACTGAAAATGACAAAACACGGAACAATAAGCTGTCCAGATAATAATTCAATAATTCAAGCATATAACTCTTAAGGAGCATAGACGTCCATTGATATTACTGATTGTAACGATAATAAAAGAATAAATAAAAGCCTCATTCTGGGGCAGCGAAGATAAACTGTCCTGCAAGAACATACCTCCCTTTTGTTTTCTAGAGAACGGCCTGTTCATATAGCGTGTCGTGTAATCATAGTTTCATAATGTTGACACAGTCGCTTCTATTCTTGCAGCCATGCTTTTTTATACATCTGCCTGTTTCTGATGCGACTCTGTGTGATCTGTGGTTAAACATCCGCCGCTGACTGCTTAGGGCCGGGTAGCATTGTAGCTCCCTGTGTTTGTGGGTGATGTTTGTGTTGCAGTGATATGGATTTTTGGTTGTTCGTGTTTTAATGTGTTTGTCTCTTGTAGTTTTGTTCTTAGAGGGCATCAGGAGCAGTTAACTGAGGGGACTCCTGCTATTTTTGCTCATCTTTTGGCACTTCAGGGCTTTGTGGTGTTAGATTTGACGGTCACTTTGTTTTGAAAGGACAACATTTCATTTTCTTTGATTAGTGTTTTGATTATTTGCTCTAGGAAATTCTCTAAACTAATCTACTGTGAGTAATTTGTTGTTGTCATGCGCATTAGAGGTATTAATAATTAAATGTTAACCAATGAATTGCTGTTAAGGCAGACAAAGAGGAGCGTGCATGTCAGAAAATGTATTGCAGATTTGCTGTAGTTCCTCGTTGCACCACCAGGTGGCCTCTCACTGTTTAATGAGGCGGTTACAGGTGTGTTACAGGTGGAAGAAAACAAGCGCACCTCCCTGCTGTCTAACTGCTAACTGTTGCAGTCGTGATCATGAGCTCTAGCTAGCTACTTGAGGCGCATGCTAACGCTAAGCTAGGCTCACACGCTAACACAGGCCTGGAGCTGAGACACCTCCAGCATTCAGGACTCTGGTTACTGTTCTGTGGATCAACAGACTGTAGAGGTGGTAGTAAATGCTGACGGATTTCCTGGACTGATGAAGTTGCTGCGATAGTATTTGTGCACATCTGTTCCAGTTGAGCAGCTATTTCCAGCAGCTGTAAAAGCTACAGCGAACAAGTCACTTCATCAGGTTGATCAGACATGAAGATTACTTTAACATCAAGCTGCTGTGAAGAGACTGATAGCGTTACAGTTTATTTACTGTGGAAGACTGCAGCTCATTTGGTGCGTTCAATACTTTGGATTTTGTCAGTACAATTATGGTATGGCTGTTATGAAGTAAGTCATTATTTTTGCCATTTAATTTATAATTCAAGGAACCTGGTGTTTATTTTATGTGTTCTTAACATTAAGTATCAGTGGTTAAATGTGGTATTTCATTTCTTTTATTTATTTGTTCTTATTTCACGTCATGCATAATGAATTATACAAACTTCATCTTTTACATATGCAGGGTTTCCCCCAGTGCTTTCCTTGCCCCCCCGCCAGGCTAAGAGTCACTTGTTTATTTATTTTAAATAGGTTTCTTTATGCACCAAAACAGTGATAGCAAAGACGGTATACAGAGCTTTTAAACGCATCTGGTGATACAGTTGAAAGAGCAAAACAGTTCATTAGTTTGCTCTCTTGGAGGAACTTTGTGAGGAATTCTTATTTCTATTTTAAGGCATCTTAAGGCATTAAATTAGTGTCGTAAGAGTTTCCCCAGACCTCCAAGCAGTACATCGAATTTGGCAAAATTAGGGAACAATAAAGAATTCTCCTCACTTTATAGTTTAACATATATTCTACCTCACTCAGAACAGCATGAATTTAGTTTTATTTACATCTAGTGACAATTTATTTTCATTAATCTCGTTCAATAGTATTTAACAATAAAAACATTTGTGTCATCAGCAAAGAAGAAAAGAAAAACGTAATATACTTGACACTTCGCAGAGATCATTAATGTATATAAAGAAAAGTTTAGGCCCCAGAACGGAGCCTTGCAGAACTCCACGTAAAATTCTTCGACTGCTAGCTTCATGTGCTAAAAGCTCAACATGCTGCATTATCAATAGATGGAAAACTGAGTCCATTTCTAAAGTAAAACGAGCCGAATTCAAACTGGAATCTGAATTTGTTTCTGCCGACACCAGCAAGACGAACGGAAAGGCAGCGTGACCCTGAGTGATTGCCGCGAACCAAAAATACCCACGCTGTCTTATTGCTGTGGTTTGACAAAGCCTTTTATGAGTCATGTGATTCATAATACAGAGAAGAGAAATGACCAGACTGTGACTCGGCAAACGGATGTCAGAGTTTATTACAATAAAGAAAGAATGAGTCGGCTCATCACCAGACAGGAACTTGAACAGGGAGTTTGTGGGATAACGCTGATGAATGAAGTGGCGGTTTCATTAAACGGAGGCAGGGAGGAAGAGAAAGGAGCATCGGAGATCCTCTTTTTTTTATAGTTCAGGATGTGGAAAGTCGAAAAAGGCTGAGTCTGCTGGAAACATCTCACTTAGAATTTAGCAGGTGATATTTAATTATGACAAATAAAGTTCCTTAGGTTGTTTCTGCAGCCTTTCAAAGACCATAAACGCTGAGCTTTTTGATATTTGGCCGCCTTATCCTGTTGGTTCCTTCCAGATAATGTCCCTGCATGCTTGAAGCAAACTAGTTAAAACAAAGTTAAACCACATTTTAAGGCAGAGGTGTTGACATAGTGCTGTTTAATATAGCTAAAACAAAGCATCATGTGAAAGAGCAGCAGAGAAATGATTTAATTTGAATTTAGCCCTTCGTCAGAATACACTGGTAATACTTTAATGGTAACAAAAAGGAAAAAACCTGACATGTACACACATAAACAATAATAAATAAGGATAAAGGAACGATCTCACCTTGCCACACATTAAATAAAGCAAGTAAATCAAACAAGGAAGCACATGTGGCAGGGTTGGGACCAGATGGAGACACCACACTGACACCCATGCTACATCCAGAGTTATGGAAGTAGCATGGGTGTCGGTTATTGATGGTTTTAGGACAAAAAGCCCCCCTTGTAAGGGCAGAACCTGGTCCAAGCCAACCACAAACTCCACCAGCGGAGGTCTCAGTTGGCCATCATGCCTTAGGGAGTCCTGTATGGAAGCCAACAGGGAGAGTTAAGGAGTGCGAAGGAGCTGCATTATCAAGGTGTTATCAGATATTGGAGTGCAGTCATGCCAGTTTGCATCTGATGCATTTAAATGACGCTGTAACATTCCATCTAAGTTTTTTCTTATTCCTGTTGATAGAGTGTCTGTCGCCGATGCACGTTGTTATTATTTTATCATCAGGCCAGTGCTGAAAAGCTAAAATTGTACACACGGATCAGACATATCATTATGACCACCTGCCTAATATTGTGCTGGTCCCCCTTATGTGGTCCAAAATGCTCTGAACCATTGGGCATGGACCAGAGGACCTCTCAGGGTGTCCTATGGGGTCTGGAACCACTGGATCCTTTGGGTACTCTGGCTTGTGTCAATCCAACTTGTTCCACTGCATCCTGTTGATGCTTGATCAGAATGGGCTGTAGGAAGTCTGGAGGTCAGATCAACATGTTGGACCATTGTCATGTTCCTCCACATGTTCCTGATTGGTTGGTGTTGTTTCCATGTGGTGGGGTGCATTTTCATCCAGTGATATTTAGGATTTCCATCAGCATGAGGGAGTGTGTTTGTTGTGGGACGATGTTTATTAGTGTGTCTACGTCTGATCAAGGTTTTCCATCAGAACACCACATAGAACCAACATGACCAAGAAGATCAGTCTTTTCAAAGCCATCAGAAGATTTATAAAGCATCAGGTAATCATTTGATGGAGTATCATAACACAGGAGTGCATAAATACCCTTATGTAGCTTTACTGCGTGGCGTTTATTACCTGCATTGGTTACTTCTTTACATTATACATGTGCTGTTGTTTGACAGGCAGAGGCTGTATGTGAACATTTGAGGGAGGAAAAACCAGATCAACAAACAGGAAAGTGAATGCCAAGATCGCCTCGTGCTGTTTTTTGGGGGGCGTTTACCCATATTTGAATGTGAAATTGTTAAATATTCAACAACTTGCTGTCATTTTCGTGCATCAGAAGTGGCTTTTGTGGCGTGACGATGCAAAAATGACTGATCTGCATACAGTAAAAACCGCCCGTTTTACCTCAAATGGCACAAATGTGTGAATCTTTCTGTTGTTTCTGACCATTTTGCAAACAAGAAAAATGTATTTTGCTTGAGTAAATCCTATTGACAAAACTCTTATTTTCAACTTGACGCTGGTGGATTTCCTGTGCTGCTCAGGAGTTCATCTACGCACGAAAAACACAGCTTACGGCTTTTTTTTGGCTTTTCCGGGGACAAATGTGAGAATCATCTGTCAGATAAGGTGGAGATAAACAGTCAAACAGGATGCAGGGTCACATGTGCAGCGTTTATTTATGACCAATGTTTTCACGGTTGCACAACTTCAGATACAGAGCTCTGACAGGCTCTCCGATAAATAAATATGTAAGAACATTTCCTCGACACAGTTTCCCAAATGAAGAAGAGGATTTTATCAGCGTGCACGTAATAATAAAAACATTAAACGGTTCGTGAAGTTTTACAGTAAACTCTGATAAATACACTTGCTAATAAATACATCCTATTGCGTTAACACAGGTCAATTAGATTAAGCTAATAAATAACGTCGCTCAAAAGGAATTTAAAGAAAATAAATACTCTGCTTAAAGTAATAATTTAACAGAATTAGGTTCTTCGATTGCTCCTCCAAACACTAGTTTCCATCATCGTTGAGGCCGTGACTTGGGAAGGTGATGATCTACTTGGTGCTGCTTTCTGTAAACGCCTCAGCAGGCGGCATCTTGGAGGTGAAGGAGGAAGAGGAGGAGAGCAGGGTGAAGGACGACGAAGGAGAGGAGGAGGAGGAGGAGGAGAGTGTGGCGGAGGACGAAGAAGAAGGGGAGGCGGTGGATGTGATGATGGAGAGGAGGGAGGCCGTGGATGAAGGGGCCGCAGACGGGGTGGCGGCCTTAGCTTTGGCTTTCCTGCGAGGGGAAAAACAACAAAAGACAGGAAGTTCGTTAGTTTGAATCCAACGACTAGAAAAACCCCCAAAGGAGCCGGTAAACGAATCGAAAGCGGCGTCAAAACTCACTCGAACGCCACGATCTTGCTTCGAACCCAGCGAGCGTGAACGTAGCTGCAGAAGAGTCCCGACTCGGTCTGGAAGCTGCAGGAATCGCAAAGAAAAGAAGCATTAAAACGAGTAGCAGAAGCAGGGCGATCAAGTCATTTAAAGTCTGATATAATGAGCTTTAAAGCTGTTTCTTTTCAGTTCTTTGCCCAAGTTTGCACCATTAGATCGAGGACTTTGGAGAAGATTCATGTTCCAGGTTTGACATTTAAAACATCCAGGAGCATTTTTGGCCTTTTTTCAGTTGCTTTAGTCCTTTAAAGATGCCGGGTTATGAAGGTTTATTCTAGGTTATTCTACTTACATGACTGCGTTGACACACGGAGGACTCGCCGCCTGGACCATGTACCCCGTGATCGGCTCCGTTATCTCTTGCCTGCTGACCGTCTTGCAGCAGGACGCCAGCTTCTCCGCTGAAGACGAATAAGAGCAGAAGTCAGTTTCGAGCTCCGGCATTTCAAACGTTTAAACTTTATGTGAAGCTTATCGTCTCACCTACTGCTCCAGACCCGACCACGGCCACCAGGACGATGGCGACCAGCGCGTTCTTCAGCAGGCTTGCAAAGTTGGCCATTTTTCACAAAGTCTGGTAAACAGGAGCTTAAATGAAGAAGTCTCTGCTGGTCTTCCTTCCTCTTGAGAGAGCTCGGTGAACTGACGGGCTTCTGGAGACAGGCGACACTTATAAGGACCCTGAAAAAGCAGAAGTGGCCCATCCGGGTTAGTCACCCTTAGAGTTTTCTTTAAATCCAGCCTCTGTCTTCTTGTGAATGGACGAAACGCTGATTTAGCGGGAAATTCCACCAAGCGGAGACACTTTCATCACATGGTTTTCGTTTGGAAACGTCAAATCACGCTTCCCGGGACCGTCACAATGCGGGGGCGTTAGGAATCCCTGGAAGGCAGAGGTCAAGCTCCTGCCACGGCTTTAGCTCATCAGCGCTTTGACTAAAGCTCAAGCCAAGAGGTAACGAATCAGCTGCTGACTTCAAAACAAGCCAGTCACGGCCTCAGGTGATGGCTGAAAGGTGAGGACTACGTTGCTTTCTCAGTAAAAATAAACCATGATTCCATTTTGTTTCAGGGTGAAGCTTTTCTCATTAAGCAGAAGCTTAATTTATCTCACAGAGGCTTTCGCAATCATTCAGGACAGGGCATCCTACAGCATGATATGACGCTCAGTGACACACAGACATGTCACAACAAAGACTTCTGACCTCCCCCCCAATAAAACACACAGTACAGAACCAGCATGTACATTAAAAAGACTGTTAATGATAAACTGTAGTCCTCACTATGGGCTCATTTTTCACTGTAATGTAAAGTTTTGCACCTCTGTGAAAACAAAACAACCATAAACAACTCAACAAATGTCTCTATAAGACAGTTGTAACACTAAAAATCATAAAAAGGAAGAAGTCAGGCTTTACCAATGTGGGACTGTTACGGCCACTGGTGACAGTAGGCCATATTTCTTATGTGGAGGACTTTTAAAACTGTGTCTCAGTGAGCCGAACTGTGGCTGCCTTGGGAGACTGCTCCAGAGCCCCAGCTGAAAGCCATCTCGGCTAATTAGCTAAGCTGAGGACCTGCTCTGAATCATGGACATATATACGTAGACGCCGCATTGACTGAGGAGGGACGTGCCTAAAGCTCCGCCATCTTGGTACAGGGCTAGCAGAGGGGGGAGTGAATGTAAGTCTATGGAGGTAAGAGGTACTCCACAATCTTAAAGTAGAATTATTCACTGAATTTTCGACCGATTTCTAAACGGTTTGATTTGTTAAAAACGTCACACATTTAGCTTTGACACAGGATGCTTGGATGCTTTTGTTCTATTTATGTCTGCCTGTCCGTCCTCCATGTCTGACGTTTGTAACAAACAATATATGTTGACCACTGCTGTTGACTGCTGCTGCCGATTGGAGCCGACATGCCTACGCGGCGGCCATCTTGGTACAGTGCCACTCGCCCGTACAGTGCATTACGTCTATAGAGGAATGACATGTCTGCACTATAAAAGTGATCATAAATCCATCAGTTGTCAACATATATTGTTTGTTACAAACGTCAGACATGGAGGACGGACAGGCAGACATAAATAGAACAAAAGCATCCAAGCATCCTGTGTCAAAGCTAAATGTGTGACGTTTTTAACAAATCAAACCGTTTAGAAATCGGTCGAAAATTCAGTGAATAATTCTACTTTAAGATTGTGGAGTACCTCTTACCTCCATAGACTTACATTCACTCCCCCCTCTGCTAGCCCTGTACCAAGATGGCGGAGCTTTAGGCACGTCCCTCCACAGTCAATGCGGCGTCTACGTATATATGTCTATGGTCAAACTCGCTCAAGAGCAAGCGGTCATAGCTGCGTTTTCCATACGTGCGACTCTTTGTCTGCTCATCTGCTGTTCGTTACGTATTTTATTTAAATTTAACATTCTTCTTAATCCGTGATACAAAATTAGATATATACAATTTAAAAATCCGCGAAACGTGAACCGCGGTATGGCGAGGGACGACACTATTCCACGACGCATTCTGTCTTAAAGGGTTAAAAAACTAAGAATCATGCGCTCATCTGTGCAACGTAAAAGCCACGACTCTCTCAGTTACGACCCACAGTCGCGTGCAGAAAAATTTAACTACTCGGCTGAACTGCAGGCAGTGTTTACACTAAACAGACAACAAGCTAAAAACATGAGTAGTGAAATATGTCTAGTATGCAGAGCCACATATTTTCCAGTATTGGTAACCCCTGTGGACGCTTGGAAAAATGTGGTACATGTTGATTTTTTTTGTAGTTTTGTGTCTTAATTATGGCGTCAGAGGCACAAAAGGTTCTCTCTACTTCCAGTCATGGTTGTTCTGTTTCCATAGAGATGCAGGGCTTCATGCTGCAGTGACAAACGAGCCAACAGTGAGTAAAAATGTGACAGAACGCCCACGAACTGCTCTGAGTTCACAGGATCAAATGCTCGTGCTATCCTTTCAGACAGTGTTTAACCATATCTGATGAGTTGCACTGAATGTTGACTGCTTTCTTGCTTTTAAACAAGTCGACTGCTGTAAATTGAAACTGCTAGCAACCTCTCTAATCCCAAACGCGATGCTCTCTGAGTTACGGTTTCAAGCCGGTAGAAATCCGACCTTGAAGCGAGAACCCTCAAACCGACTACAGACCTGACTCGTGTCTTCTTCACCAAGTAGTTCTGCTACTTGGTTTTGGTTTCAGTGTTTTGTGGCCTCTCTTTGTCACAATATTTCCTCCTATCAACTCGTCTGATGTGCAAATCTCTGAAAAAACACAACACCAGCCATGTTTTGTGCATGTTTGTGTAGAAAAATGAGCCCGGCATCCACAAATTCAACGTCTCTGCTCCCAAATCTGTGATGTAAGGACGAAGCCGAGGGCCGCCCGAAGGAGGAAATGCCCGTCACTCGGCCAGAATGGAAAGAACAACGAAAGGCGACAGGAAGCATGAGCAGGAATTACATCAGCGTAAAAGCAGAAGCGCCCGCATGGAGCAGACTTTCAGTTTGTTGTGTTCTCGTAAGATCTGAATGAAAACTAAAAGCATCTTTGGACACTTGGGTTTTATTTTGCTGGAAAACACGACTTAAAAATCTAAAAACTTAGCTGCTGTTTTAGCCCAGTTCGATCAAGATGCCTTCAAAGACCAGGATGCTTGAAGATGCTTTTATTTTTATGTCTTTTGTTTATGTGCGTCCTTAAGAAGAGGAACTGGATGGTTGGTTTCAGCAGCCAACGTGGCGCCAAAGACTTCCTGGCTGCCCTGCTGACCTTATTTCAGTCACTCAGTGATTAATTTGCAGCTGTGTTTCTTTCCATCCCTGGGTGTTTCACTGAAATGGTCGTCCTCCTCCTCCTCCTCATCATCATCATCATCATCATCATCATCATCATCATCATCATGTCTGTACAAGGTGTGAAAACAACTCGCAACTTTGCGGATTGAGCTTTCTGAGAAATAAGCGTCGGGCGGGTGCTGCGCTGAGCGAACCCGATTGCACCGCGGTGATCTGATATCCACACAAACATGCAGGCATCATGAGAAAGATAAATGATGCACTGCAAAAACTCCACATCTTACCAAGTTTATTCGTCTTATTTTTACTCCAAATGTCTCAACCCACTTGATTTAAGATAAATTCACTTTACAGGTAACATTTCAGCAGATGGAGGGACGTGTTTTAAGACAACGCATCTTAAATATCTTGTTAAGTCAAACAATCTTGAAATGATCTTGTTTTAGTTGTATTTTACCAGAAACAAGGTTCATTTCATTTCATACATGTTTCAAGCTGAGCTGTTGTTTGTATCAGATAAATAATCTGGATTTAAGAAATAAAGTAAATGCATTTTATTGGAAAATCACCAATTCATATCAGAAAACAGCTGCATGTGTAAAATGTGTAAAAAAAACAAAGCAAATGTCTGCTTTTGAGTTAAAACACCTCCTTTTGGGCGTAGCTGGCTTCACCTAAAACACAACACCTTCAAATGCTGTCAAACACCACTAAATATTAGGATTTCTAGCCAACTGTGAGAAGACATTATATCTCAGAATGCTTCAATTAATCTGTGTGATCTTATTTCAAGTACAAGATGGTCTTAAATCTAGAGAAGAGCCTCGATAATACAACTAAAATAAGTTGAATACATCTCAAATTAAGAAGCTGAAACTTATTAAAGCAAACATCTATTTAATTCTTTAGCATGTCTGGTTTATTCTAAGACACCTCAGCTTGACAATGCTGCTAAAAAATAGCTTAAAATAAGTTTTCCCTGCTGATTTTAAGACCTCAATATTCTAAATATCATGTCTTATTTCAAGAAATCTTACCAAGCAAATGTTCACTTGTTCTATTGGCAGATTTTTACACTTATTTCAAAGTAAAAGTGCCTTGAAATCATTATTTTTCTTGTTTTCGGAGGGGCATTTTTTCCAGTGTGTTTTGGTTTTTCAAAAAAATATACCCACATTGACAGATCAGCTAAGTGGATCGGAAGACAGATAAAAGATAAAAGACAGACCACACCAAGCAGCAGAACCAGTAAATGAGGAAACACTTGAGTCAGGCCTGTAGTTGGTGTGAAATCAAACCTCCACTGTCTTTTTACACGAAACTGCAAGTCAGAAAGCAGAGTGTTTGGACTAAATACCCACTTAATTGAACAGTAATGTTATTTCCTGCTTGTCGACTGGCCGAAAAGTAAGAAAACACTAGTCGAAATTGTGTGTTTAACCCTGTTTCTGGAGGTTTTTTACTCACTTGTTGCCTAATTTTTTACTGCAGCATACAGTCTATGGAAACAGAACAACCACGACTAGAAGGAGAGAAAACAATAGCTGAATTTTTTTGATTATTTCTTCAACAAAATAGGAAAAACAAGCTGGAAAGAAGTGTTCACAGGTGTTACCGATAGTGGAAACACATTTGAACTCTCCCTGCTGCAGATGTTCGACTACATTAACATTTTAAATTAGTTTCCGTACTTGTTTCATTTCTGCTCTGTGGAAAACACGACCTGCAGTTCAGCTGAAAAGTGTCGCCGTTTTTTGTCAAGTGACTCGTTTGCGGCTGAGTGAGTCGTAACTTCTGGGACTCTTTTGTCTTTTTTACAGGATCTGGTGCGAACGGTTTTAAATGAGACCTGTAGAATGAAGTGATTTTGCTGAAATATCAGTTCAGTTTTATTTATACGGTGCATATTAGGGGTGTAACGGTCCACAAAAGTCACTTTTCGGTTCGGAACCCTGTGGAGTTGACGGACGCACCGGCGCTTCAAATGACATGACCGATTTAAGATGACGTAGCAGCAAGACGCCTCGCTGAGTCTCCGTTTCAAATTGTATCCAAAGTGTGGATTTCCAGTCTTTGAATTGTGTTGATCGGCCAAGTAAAACCAGAGTTATGACAGATAATAAACACCATACTTTCTCCACGTTTGGAGCTCCTTACAGCTTTGGTCTGGTCCACTTGTTCTACTCCTTTTTCAGACTTTACCAGGAAACACAAGTGATCCCAGACGGGTGGTTTTAACCACGGCGGAGCATCTTCCAGCTGTTAGCATTAGCATCCCATTAGCATTAGCCGTACATCACAGAAGGAGAATAAACGGCCCGTCACATCCTGTGTTCCCCTGGAAACTCCTACTTGTTTTTAGTTCCGCAAAACTGTGGAACTGTGAGACGGAGAAGGTCCGACACAACTAAATTAAAACAATTCTGTACATTGGCCATTCTTTATAGTCTTAAAATGTTTGTATCGTGGTACACCTCTGTACCGAACGGTTCGCTTCGGTGTGTTGTTACACCCCTAGCGTGTATTTGCAACATATGTCATCACATAGCATTTAACATAGTAATGGAGAAGAGGAAACAGAAAAACCAACAATCCAAAGTTGCATTTGGATTCCCTGTGAGCAGCAGTCAGCGACGGTGGGAAGGGACCAAAAAAGGATAGAGAGGGGGGGGAAAGTAACCTCCGACAGAACCAGGCTCAGGGAAGGCGGCCATCTGCCTCGACTGGCTGGGTTGGGAGTGGGGATGAGGAGGGATGGATGGGAAGACAGCAGGTGGTGAGGCCAGCGGCTGCAGATCAGCAGATCCAGAGACATCCGTGGAGAGAACAAGCACAGTCAGTGATATGTGATGGTGATATGTAACAGTATAGAGAGAGGAGAGGAGCCCAGTGCATCATGGGAACCCCCCAGAATTTTTTTTTTTTTTTCAAAAGAACAATTTAAATCTGCCAGTTCTTTCTGTTTCTACAGTTTCTAGAAGTGATAAATGGTGAATTTCAGCTATTTTTTTGTTAAAATAAATGCTTTTCATGTGTTTGCGGGGTTTAGAGCTAAATAAAACCATTATTCACATTTTCTTCAGGAGCCAAATTTCATTTAAATGCAGCTGAAATGTGTGGCGGTTTGCAGAAATAATCAGCGCCATCCTTTCACACCGAGTCACGTTGGTCTGCAGATTGTGGCTAAACGGCACCGGCAGCCTGGTTTAATCCACACACCTGCGCTGAATGAGGTTCAGCGGTTACATTCCAGTTTATTCAGACACATCTTATTTTCATTTTCTGGATCAATTCTGGTGATTCAGGATGTCGTCTGTCCTGGTTTTCACCTCGCTTCACAGAGGTAATAAATAGCAGCTTATTGCACATGATTGTTGCCTTTTATTGAGTGAAATGAACTGAGGAATTAGTTATTTACTACTTAATAAACTAATTATACACATTTACAGTCTCACATACTTCATGTTCACACTTTTAAGGCTACATCTGTTTGTTCTTTTTACATGTTCAGTAAAATCATCTGAACATGTAGTATTTTCTGGACGCTAAACGGACAAAAACATGGAGCACAAAAATAAAAGTGATTGGAGTTCCCCAGTTTCCTCCACTCTGCTTGCTGTTGATGGCAAGAAGATTAAAATAACTTCCTCATTGCCCACTTCTCTTTCTCAGTTGCATCACATGGGGTGTTTTTCGCAGGGCTCCAAAATCCAGAATAGACTTTCTATAGTTGGAAGAATTTCCCTTTTGAAAGAAAAAAAACTCCTTTCAAGGAAAATCTAGTCCTGACTCCATTTCTCAATCCCTGCCTGCAAGATATTAATCTCAGAAATCTTAGTGTTGTGTAAGCAGAGGAGCTGATAACAGAGGAGGTGCTGCGAGCTTTCGTCAGTATTAAGCACGACTATTTTAATCTTATCTCACATATTTATACATGAGCGGCAATAAAAGGAATGTGAGGCTTTTTGTCTGGCGCAATTTCAGAAACTCGGTCATGGAGGAATGCAGAAGTAAATGAAGATAGGCTGAAAAAAGCACAAGAGGAGGCTGTTTGTTCTTTATATTTCTGTAACGTGTAGGCCATTTTATGAGCAAAACGTCGGAAAACATAACTAACAGAGAGGCTGAATCATCTGGAAAAATGGTGTTTATGCTGATTTTTTGAGGTTAGATATTCACTATATCACCAAAAGTACTGGGACGTCTGCCTTTACATGAGCTTTAAAGACGTCTCATTGTTAATCCGTAGGGTTTAATATGGAGTTGTTCCACCCTATAGCAGCTATAACAGCCTCAACTCTTCTGGGAAGGCTTTACACAAGGTTTAGGAGTGTGTTGATGGGAATCTTTGACCATCTTCCACTGATGTTGGACCAGAAGGCCTGGCTCTCAGTCTCCACTCTAATCCATCCCAAAGGTGTTCTATCAGGTTGAGGTCAGGACTCTGAGTAGATCAGTCCAGTTCCTCCACACCAGACTGGATCATCCATGTCTTTATGGACCTTGCTTTGTGTACTGGTGGCAGCCATGTTGGAACAGGAAGGGGCCATCCCCAAACTGTTCCCACAAAGTTGGGAGCTTCAAATAGTCCAGAATGTCTTGGTCTGCTGAAGCATTAAGAGTTCCTTTCACTGGAACTAAGGGGTCTGAAAAATACCCCCACACCATAACCCCCCCTCCACCAGACTTTACACTTGGAACAATGCAGTCAGGAAGTACTGTTGTCCTGGCAACCACCAAACCCAGACTGGTCCATGGGATGTCCAGACAGAGAAGTGTGATTGGTCCCTCCAGAGAACTGGTCTCCACTGCTCTAGAGTCCAGTGGTGGCGTCCTTTACACCACTGCATCCAACACTTGGTGATGTGAGGCTTGGATGCAGCTGCTGGACCATGAAACCCATTAATGAAGCTCTCTACCACTGATCTGGAGCTGATCTGGAGGACACACCAAGTCTGGAGGTCTGGAGCTATCCTGACCCCTCTCTGTGGTTTTACGTGGTCTAACCCTTCATGGCTGAGTTGCTGTTGTTCCCAGTTGCTCCCACTTTGTTATAAAACCACTAACAGCTAACAGTGGAATATTTAGTATGGAGGAAGTTTCACCAGTGAGTCTTATCTTGGTACCACACCTGAATCCACTGAGCTCCTGAGAGCTCCCATTCTTTCACTAGGGTTTGTAGAAGCAGTCTGCATGTCTAGGGGCTGGATTTATACACCTGTGGTCATGGAAGTGATTGGAACACCTGGATTCAGTTATTTGGAGGGATGTCCCAGTACTTCTGGCAATATAGTGTATGAGGGAGCAAGTGAATGGTCAGGTCTTGAAGTTATAATGTTGGAAGCAAAATGGGCAAAAACCAAAGTATGATGGTGGACGACCAGGTATTGTAGGATGTTCCTGGCATGCTAGCTTAGCCTTAGCCACTGTGAAAATGGCTAATATCCTGATTTGCAAAGATGACCATGTTTCTTGTTCAGTTTTTGCAGGTAGAAAGATGTATCTGTCAGTTTACAGCATATTTTTAAACACTAGAAAGATCCCACATCTTTTAAAACACTTCTTAAAACATGATTATTCACTGGGTTTGATTTGGTTTCTGTCCTCGCAAAGACTTTCATGTTATTTTGAACCACAATATTAGTGAAGTCCACTGTGTTTTAGCGTTGCTATTAGGGACTCGGCATGAGAACTGCTTTTACTGCATGGACGAAAAAAGAAGAAAGTGTACAGAAAAGAAGAAGAGAAAGAAAGTGTTCACAAATAGACACTTCCAGTCACGTATATTTCACACTTGTCGCTGCCCTCCATAGGTCGTGGTTTACCACAGGAGAAGTGATTCGATGCAAAACGACCGTCGACGTGTGAATGGCTGAGTTCACTTGTTCCCACAGACTTGCTGAACACATTTAGAAATTGCGATTTTTGTCAGAAAACGTGGCGACGATTTGTGCTTCCTGTCGAAACGAAAGGACGCCGGAGTCGCGTTGAAGGATGCGGTGAAACAAACTGGTCAGACAGTGAAGTTGAAGCGGGAATGCCTGGCAGACATGGTGGCAAACGCGAAACCTGGCGTTCAGATCTTCAACAGCACCCATGGCTCAGCGGCGGCTGTTTGCACATCTGGATTTTGTGGTGCTGAGGAGAAATCGAGCGTAGTATGTGACGTTGGTCGCTGATGCTTTCCACGCACAGAACAGATTTGGGTTTTTGCTGACAGCGTAGTTCTGTCGGCCTCCTCACGACGTCCGGTTTGCACCAGGAGTGTTTTCCATCGCCCCTCAGTTAAAGTTCGGTTGAAGCTGCCGGTAAACGTGATCAGAACTGCTCGTCAGATGGTCGACCAGCCTTGGAAATCCCCTCCTCCGTGCCTTTCCAACTTCCGATTCAGCAACAGACCACTTCTGTAGCTTTCTGTAACAAACACATTGACATTCACACCTACTTCACACATTCACCGACTGAAGTAGGTGTGAATGAAGCCACGCATGTCGAGGTGGAGGAGCTGACAGTTTGTCTTCATTCTCAAACTGTCATTCTTTTCACAGTAACATTATTTTAATATTTAAGTCTGTAAGCAGAGATACGCAGCAATATGTCTTGTTGTCCTGTTGCATCTCCAGTGTGAAAGTCCGTATGAGTAAATGAGGCACTGAAGAACCCGCATGATGCTTTTTAGGGGTTTCCCCTTTTCTGTAATGTGTTCTTTTTTTGTTTATGTGAAAGGTGTGCAAGCTTACAAACCACAACGTTCAGTTCAGGCTTTTCTCCTGCAACAAAGAATGAGAACGTCTCACTGTCCTCCATTGTTTCCGTGTTAGAACTGCCTCTGCTAACTCTGAGGGAGTTGTCCACGAAAGCATTGTCTCCTAAGAAATAGTGTTGTTTTTTTTTTTTGTTATTTACAATGGCAGCTCTGCGTATTTACTCTATGCTGAACAGGCCGGCAGCAGGATGAGGGGCTTGATTGATCATTTATAGGCATTTCACCTGTCACTTTTTATTTAGTTATCTGGCAAAAAATGCTTTGATGGTCTAGAACAGGGCTGTCAAACTCATTTGCATCCTGGGCCACATAAGCATTATGTTTATTATGGTTTCCCTCAAAGGGGTTGAAAATGTAAGACTGTATAAATGTAAGTAATCCTTGACATGTTGTTAAATAATCGTCTCTGCATTCGATGTACAAATATTGTGAATTTGTTTACATAAAAGTAAAATATATGTAGGTACATTGCTGTTATTATAACGTAAACATTGTCGTATCATATCTTGTCTCGCCTCGTCTTATCGTGTCTTGTCGTGTCGTGTCGCATCGTGTTGCATCGTATCGTGTCTGGTCTGGTCTGATCTGGCCTGGTCTGGTTTGATCGTATCCGGGTCTGATTGTGTCTGGTTGTGTTGTGTCTTGTTTGTTCTGGTCTGGTCGTGTCGCGTCTGGTCGTGTCTGGTCTTGTCGTGTCTGGTCTGGTCGTGTCTGGTCTGGTCGTATCATGTTGTATCTGGTCGTGTCGGGGGTCTGGTCTGGTCTTGTCGTGTCTGGTCTGGTCTGGTCATGTCTGGTCTGGTCGTATCATGTTGTATCTGGTCGTGTCGGGGGTCTGGTCTGGTCTGGTCTGGTCTGGTCGTGTCTGGTCTGGTCTGGTCTGGTTGTGTCTGGTCTGGTCGTGTATGTTCATGTCGCATCTAGTCTGGTCTGGTCTGGTCTGGTCGTGTATGGTCTGGTCTGGTCGTGTCGCGTCTGGTCTGGTCTGGTCCGGTC
The DNA here is from genome assembly GCA_024666655.1 of Dascyllus trimaculatus. NCBI lineage: Eukaryota > Metazoa > Chordata > Actinopteri > Pomacentridae > Dascyllus > Dascyllus trimaculatus. The sequence goes on from CM045466.1 coordinate 3,976,612, forward strand.
TGATCTGGTCTGGTCGTGTTGCGTCTGGTCTGGTCTGGTCGTGTATGGTCTGGTCTGGTCGTGTTGCGTCTGGTCTGGTCTGGTCGTGTCACGTCTGGTCTGGTCTGATCTGGCCTGGTCTGGTTTGATCGTATCCGGGTCTGATTGTGTCTGGTCGTGTCGTGTCTTGTTTGTTCTGGTCTGGTCGTGTCGCGTCTGGTCGTGTCTGGTCCGGTCGTGTCTGGTCTGGTCGTATCATGTTGTATCTGGTCGTGTCGGGGGTCTGGTCTGGTCTGGTCTGGTCGTGTCTGGTCTGGTCTGGTTGTGTCTGGTCTGGTCGTATCATATTGTATCTGGTCGTGTCGGGGGTCTGGTCTGGTCTTGTCGTGTCTGGTCTGGTCTGGTCGTGTCTGGTCTGGTCGTATCATATTGTATCTGGTCTTGTCTGGTCTGGTCTGGTCGTGTCTGGTCTGGTCGTGTCTGGTCTGGTCTGGTCTGGTCTGGTTGTGTCTGGTCTGGTCGTGTATGATCATGTCGCATCTAGTCTGGTCGTGTATGGTCTGGTCTGGTTGTGTCTGGTCTGGTCGTGTATGATCATGTCGCATCTAGTCTGGTCTGGTCTGGTCTGGTCGTGTCGCGTCTGGTCTGGTCGTGTATGGTCTGGTCTGGTCTGGTCGTGTCACGTCTGGTCTGGTCTGGTCGTGTCACGTCTGGTCTGGTCGTGTATGGTCTGGTCTGGTCTGGTCGTGTCACGTCTGGTCTGGTCGTGTATGGTCTGGTCTGGTCTGGTCGTGTCACGTCTGGTCTGGTCGTGTCACGTCTGGTCTGGTCTGGTCTGGTCGTGTATGGTCTGGTCTGGTCTGGTCTGGTCTGGTCTGGTCGTGTCACGTCTGGTCTGGTCTGGTCGTGTCTGGTCTGGTCGTGTCACGTCTGGTCTGGTCTGGTCTGGTCGTGTATGGTCTGGTCTGGTCTGGTCTGGTCTGGTCTGGTCGTGTCACGTCTGGTCTGGTCTGGTCTGGTCTGGTCTGGTCGTGTCACGTCTGGTCTGGTCTGGTCGTGTCTGGTCTGGTCGTGTCACGTCTGGTCTGGTCGTGTATGGTCTGGTCTGGTCTGGTCGTGTCACGTCTGGTCTGGTCGTGTATGGTCTGGTCTGGTCTGGTCGTGTATGGTCTGGTCTGGTCTGGTCGTGTATGGTCGGGTCTGTTCTAGTCTGGTCGTAACATGTTGTATCTGATCATGTCGTGTCTGGTCTGGTTGTTTCTGGTTGTGTCTGGTCTGGTCTGGTTGTGACGTGATGTGACGTACTGTATCTCATCTCATCTAATATATTATAACGGGGCTCCAGACTAACTTTTCCACCAGTAGCACCAACTCTCTTGGTCACACCAGCAAATGACTCAGTCGCCCCACCCTGCCTCTATAATTTGGTTCAGCACTGCCACAGCTATTAATCCACCATGGCTGCTGATGAATAGCTCTTTTAGCATCTCCTTTAACTGATGTGTCGGGCCTTGAGTTTGACATTTGACACGTGGTATAGAATGTTCAAATGTCTGTAAATGTTAGCAGCTAGCGTATACTATTAGATTTGCACTGTAAACAAAACAGAACAACAACAAAACTGTAAAAATATGTCACAAAACAAAGCTATTTAAATAGAATACTCTAAAAACACTGGGAATAAACAGGAGAGAATCAATAAAATCATGATAATTTAGCAAATTTTAATGCAAAATTAGTTTTAAAAGGACAAATTGCTCTTTGTAAAAATGCACTTTTGTTGTTGTTTTACAAATTGTTTACTTTATCTGTGATTTTACGTGTTGTTATCTATAATTAAAGAAAAAACAGGGAAAAATCTGTAAAATTAAGGAAAATAATAAAAAAAAACTACAATTAAAAAGGGTTAAAAGTGTTCAGCAGAGCCGACTGGACTCTTCAGGAGGCCTTTTAGACAGGAGGTGAGAATAAAGCAGTAGCAATATGAGGGACAACAATGTTTGTTTTAACATTAAAGCATCTGAGCTTATTTTAATTGAACCCAAAAATACAATTAGGAACTTGTAAGCGAGTGTAATCTGAACTCTTTAGACAATATTGGTTTTCCCCTTCTTCCCCTTCACCTTCTGGTACAAACCAACTCTAGTGACGCTGCCAGTGTTGAGTGTTGAGAGCATGTCGCTGTTCTTTTCATGTGGTGTCTACAGCGGTGGGTTCTTTGGGCCACGCTTACCAAGTGGTGAATCTCTCGTTTTACCACTTCGTCCACATTCTGGTCGTACTCTACAGCGTGGTCGTGATCGGGTGTGTTTCCATGTGACCGTCATCAGGTTTGAAGTGAATCAGAATTAGGCCTGTTCCCTTGAGCTGCTTTTGAGCGAATAAACTCGGCCGATTGTGTTTTAATCACATCAGAAACCACCTTAATCTAGCATAAAACCTCATTGACTTTCTCTACTGTGACACTTGTATGATGTTCTCTGTGTATCTGTAGCTCTGACTGTGGTGTCAAAGGTGCACAAGATGTAACTCTACTGCTTTCATGCTGTCATATAAGTGCATTATTGTGCTCCGTTATTACAGATAAACAGCTGCAGTGCTATGAATAGCTGCTATGTAACTATGAGCAAGCAGGTCTTAAAGAAATTTCATTCTACAGTGGAATTTTTGTGACTTCATGGTTTCCACATGCCAGGAAGGGCAGCATTTCCTTAAAACCTCTCAATGACTTCCTGCCTTCCCTTTAATATCTGCTGCTGCACTTATAAAATGTAAGAAAGAGGAAGTGATCGCACCAAATAGGCCTGAGCTTTCGGAAGAATGACTGGGTCATGTGCCGCGCTGATCATCCTCTACTCACCGAGGTTCATGTTGACATCAGCACTGGGCGTCTTACTAATGCTGCCGGTGCAAGAGGCTCCGTTATCCAGCTCGTCATCATACCTGAGTTTCACAGGATGTGTGGAAATGATGGTCAGTTTGTTGGAAGCATGTTAAGCAAATCACCGTGACAAGCAGCAGTGAGGAAACACTGCAGGTTGAGCTGAGCAAAGAGCCGCTGGATGTGGTCAGTAGATGGGTTTCCTGCACTGTAGACATCAGCTAGTTACATGTTAGTGCATGAATGTTTGACAGAGTGTGAAACCATGTTCATATGTCTAAATGCAAACTTGTACACATTTATGAACAAAATGAAATGAGCAAACCCACGTGAAGCTTTTCTCAGAACTCCTGAACACGCCTCATGGTTTTTCTCTGTAGTACACTGGAAAAAAATGCCAAAACAAGAAAAAAAAACTCATTTCAAGGCTCTTTTACTTTGAAATAAGTGAAAAATCTGCCAATTGAACAAGTGAACATTTGCTTGGTGAGATTTCTTGAAATAAGACATGATATTTAGAATATTGAGGTCTTAAAATCAGCAGGGAAAACTTATTTGAAGCTATATTTTAGCAGCATTGTCAAGCTGAGGTGTCTTAGAATAAACGAGACATGATAAAGAATTAAATAGATTTTTGCTTTAATAAGTTTCAGCTTCTTAATTTGAGATGTGTTCAACTTATTTTAGTTGTATTATCGTGGCTCTTCTCTAGATTTAAGACCATCTTGTCCTTGAAATAAGATCACACAGATTAATTGAAGCATTCTGAGATATAATGTCTTCTCACAGTAGCTAGAAATCCTAATATTTAGTGGTGTTTGACAGCATTTGAAGGTGTTGTGTTTTAGGTGAAGCCAGCTACGCCCAAAAGGAGGTGTTTTAACTCAAAAGCAGACATTTGCTTTGTTTTTTTTTTTTACACATTTTCCACATGCAGCTGTTTTCTGATATGAATTGGTGATTTTCCAATAAAATGCATTTACTTTATTTCTTAAATCCAGATTATTTATCTCATACAAACAACAGCTCAGCTTGAAACATGTATGAAATGAAATGAACCTTGTTTCTGGTAAAATACAACTAAAACAAGATCATTTCAAGATTGTTTGACTTAACAAGATATTTAAGATGCGTTGTCTTAAAACACGTCCCTCCATCTGCTGAAATGTTACCTGGAAAGTGAATTTATCTTAAATCAAGTGGGTTGAGACATTTGGACTAAAAATAAGACGAATAAACTGGTAAGATGTGGAGTTTTTGCAGTGTAGTTTATCAGGTTGCTTATTTGTCATGGAAACGGTTGCCTTGACGACGTCTGAGTAGACGTCAACCACCGACTGATGTGATAAAACATGAAAGATGTGGAGAAAGATATCAAGTGAGTCGTTTCCAAGGCAAAACTTTAAAATGAAAGTGATGCAAGTTAACCCTTGGGCAGTTTCTGGGTGTCTTTTTTTGTTCCTGTCTCATTTTTACTCATTTCATTTCCACTGTAATATAAAGTCCTGCACTTCTATGGAAACAGAACAGCTGACAGTTACATTTCTTTCAATATTTATTTGAAAAAAATTAAAAAAAATCTTCAATATGTAGAACATTTTTCCAATAACATTTTTGTAAAAACAATTGCAGCCCATCTACCATAAATACTTAAGTTGTTGCTTTTTTACAATCTCCACAACGAGGCATAAAACTTTTTTTTTTTTTTTAATGGTGGACCACACGGTATAGATCAGTGGTTCTCAACTGGTGGGTCGGGACCCAAAAGTGGGTCGCAAAGCCATTTTTAGAGGGTCGCAGAAGAATGCCCCCCCCAAAGAAAGTAGTGGTGTAAAGTCTTTTATTTTAAAGGAAGTGTTTCTGATGACACAGTTTGCTTTAATAGCAGAATATTTAGTGGTGGTGACACCAGTAGTTGCCCACTGTTAACCTCTAGATTTGTCTCTGCCAGCTTATTGGAGAAATTTATGCTAAAACGTCCCAAAAATATATGAAAATGTGCTCAGAATCTGTCAAAATGGGCCAAAATATGCCCAAAACTTGGCAAAAGCGTCCAAATATACCAAAATTAGCAAAAAAAATAAGCCAAAATTTTCCTAAATTGTATCAAAATGCGTTGAGACTACACCCAAATAAACCTTAATTTGTTAACAGGAGCAGCAAACTTCAAGTAGTTGGGTTGCGACTGTTATTAATAAAGACATAGTGAGTCCTGAGGCTGGACCAGTTGAGAACAACTGGTATAGATATTTTCACCCTTTTACAAACCTATTTCTCTCTCTACACTTCAGCTCTAGAAAGACTTTTCACCACGCTGAATGTATCTTCCAACAACTTTCTCCTCTGCCTGCCATTTTCAAACCGTGCTGCATTTATTAATCCGTCGAGTTCGTTTTATTTCTCTGTTAGACACAGCCTGCAGTTCAGCCGAATGTCCTCAGAGTTTCTATCAGCTGATTTAGTCGTAGCCGAGTCACACATGGTTTCTCAGGATGTGATGCAAGCAGCTTATTTTTAGTAAATGTTGAAATAAAAGGTGATTTAACAAAAAGTCATGATTTTAAAACTTTATTTTGTTGATATTCCTGATGAACCACACGTCACACATGATTAATTTGAAGATCCGACATTGTTTTTCTGTTTGTAGAGGTTCTAGTTTTGATGAGTGCTGTGGTTTTTAAATTTATTTTAAAGATAAGATGCTTTTCAAAGCTGCCGCTGGGTTTGGAGGTTCAGAGGGTTAATAAGAATAAGCCTTCTTTAGTCTCGTGACTTAACTAAGCATTGCTATGTTGTTAAAATCTAATTTTACTCATGATTTCAACTCTTAAACATTTCTCAGATCTCATTTTCAATAACACAGTTGGGTTCAGCTTGTCGCTTCTGATGTCCCCGTCGCTTCAACGCCAAGCTGGTGTTCAAGAATCAGAATGAAACCGCTGCAACCACAGCAGCTGCCTCCTCAGTAGTGACGCTGTTTGTTGGTTTGTTTGTTTGTTTGTGTGGCGATGTTTACAGTTAGAGATGACTCAGCTTGAGAGCAAAGCTTCGTTAAGTGAGATTAGACGGTCCTTTTTAGGCCCAACACAGCTACTATCTGCACTTTATTGTGTTTTGTGAGGCCTCTGTTGTAGCCTGAAGGGGATGAACATGATGTTTGTGGCGTTAAAGTCATGTACGTCCATTTTTATCACCTTTAAATGAATATACAGATGTGATGCATCGAGGCCACAGCATCTAATTAAAGCCTCACTTGTCTGCAGTGATATTAAATCCATTTAAATCCCACTATCATATATGATTAAAGGGGTTAACGTGCAAAAAAAAAGGTGTCACTTGATACAAAAATGAGCCGTAAAGGAAGAGGGAAATTCTAAAAGACGCGTTTCATTTAATGCATGCCAACTCTGCACTCAGCAGCTTTATATAGAGGGTATAACTTTCCAGAATTGCAGCATCTCAAACACTTAAGGTGCTTCCTTCCTTTGTTGTGATCGCTGCAGCGTAGTTTCATGCGTACCTGGCTGATGCAATCTCGGCCTACAGTAGCGGCATGAATGCGAACTGACAAAACAGAGCTGCTGAATCATTCTGAAACCTGCTACTGGAAGCTACTGACGGAGCGATACGAGTGGGTTTCTGTTAGTTCGTGACGCTTCCTTCCCACCTTGTGCTTCTTTTTTGGCATTTAAATGCACAGTCCAAGCAAAAGCAGGTGACCGTTTAGCTTTGATGTTAGGATTTTGAAGCAGAAACTGGGAGTAATTTATGTTAAGCATGCATTTACATGAACAAATCCACATTTCCTTCTAAAAATACAGCCCTTGATCGACATTTCAGCAACTTTTAAGGCCTCCAGCAACGTAAAGCAACATTTAGGTATCATGATGCTAAAATATTCCTTATTTCAAGCCTGTGATGTGTGTTTGTGAGCCGCATGACTCTTTGTCTCACCCTGCTGGTGAAAAATGGGAAGTGTCGTTTTGAGAGAGTGCACGCAGTCGGCCTTTAATTGATGTCATGTTAATCAACGCCTGACTTGTGGAAGCAGCTATAAACCGTTGCTGCAGGTCCTTCCTTTCTGCTGCTGAGTACCAGACTGTACTCCAGGAAGTCCCGATCCTCTCTGTTGTACAGCCGGAAAAGTTCTTCAGCAGCTGTTGTGGGAGCCCGGTGTGTCTCAGAGTCCTCAGGAAGAAGAGGCGCTGCTGGGCCTTCGTGATGAGGTGGGTGGTGTCGATTCTCCAGGTCAGGTCCTCTCGCAACAATCAACGCAGATTCAACCAATCTCCCTGAATTCTGCGCGACCTTGCAATTTCGTCCAATCACCGCCACTTTTCCGCAATTTTGTCCCGCCTCCCGTGAGTTCCACCAATCACAGCAGTCCCCAGTAATGCACGTACGTCACCAGATTCACTTCCTTGTTTATGGTTTGAAGATACAGATGCAACAAAAACTACTGCAAAACAATTCCCTGATGTTCTTCACCAAAGCGGAGCTAAACTGTTTTCACCCCGTGGAATATTGAGGTGGAACACAAACCAAAACCATCCACTGACAAACACTTTTCTACCGTAAACATATCAGGAGAATGGGTGAAACCAGCGGACCACAGACCAGACAAACCACCGTGATGAAGCTGTTGCATCCAGATCTGTGGCAGCACTGAAACAATGAAGGTCAGTTAGATTCATTAACAAGCTGTGAGCGTGTGTGTGTGAACACGCGTGTGCCAGGATGTGAAATTAACTCTTTAAACTTTTAAAATGTTTAATGAATTATACAAAACAAAGAAAAAAAATGCAACTTCTTAGCAATTTTTTACCGTCTCCCGCAATTTAATCGCAACAAATATGCTTCAAACATCGCAACTTTTTAGAAAAGCTGCTGCGAATTCAGACATTTTAGGAGCAACAATCTGGAAAAACACCCAAAAAATCCTGGAGGGACTGACTGAGATGTGCACCCCGAGGAACTTGGAAGCTGGAGACCTGCTCCACCTCCACCCAGCTGATGTCAAATCCCCTTTTCCTGAAGTCCATTATCAGCTCTTTTGTTGGTGTTGAGGCTCGGGTCGTTGGTCCTGCACCATGTGCCTGGACCTCCTCCCTGTCTGCAGCCTCATTGTTGGCCGTTATCAGACCCACTGTGGTTGCAGTCATGGGTGCGGAGGGAGTAGAGGAGTGGGCTGAGGACGCAGCCTTGGGGGACACCAGTGTTCAGGAGGTCTGGTTGCCCAGCCTGGCAAGCTGAGGAAGTCTCTGATTTACAGACAGAGGTGGGTTCCAAACTAAAGTGTCTGAAGTTTCCTGACCAGTTTGCTCGGGTTGATTGTATTAAAGGCTGAGCTGAAGCCAACATACAGCATCCTGACGTAGCTGTTGGGGGTCTCCAGGTGGGTGGAGGGCAAGTGAGATGTCGTCGTCTGTGGAAGGTGGCAAGCAAAGTGCGAGTCCATCAAAATGGGATGCAGAGGGTTTTCAGACCCCGCAGGACTTCTGGGTGAAGGGCCTTTATTTTGAAAGAAGCTGCGGCTAAAGGAGACTTCCTGAACACGAGTCCGAGCTGAACCAACCCCAGCTGGGTTGCCTGGATGAGAGAGTTTGATGTTTAAAGACCTGACGCCCCCGATGTGAGCAGGTGCACGAAGTCGAGATGATGAAAGCAACCTGAGGAAAGCATCTGAGACAGAATCCTTCCACACCACATGTGGCACCAGTCTGCTGGTCACAACTCTGTCGCCATCAAGTGGGGAAACGAAAACCTGCAGCAAGTCAATATTAGATCCAACTACCTCTAAGTGTATCCCTAAATAAAGGTGGATTTAATCAATATAACAGCCTATTGACACTAATCAAGCACAGTGTTTGGGGAAATATTAAAGCTGCTGTGCATAGTTTAGAGATGGATATAGTCATGTTTATAACTTTAGATGCTTTATTTGACATTGTGGGGAAGTTTGGTTTGCAACTTGATACCACATCTTGCAAGAATAAAAGCACAGCATCTAAGCATATTGTTAAATGTGTTCTTGACCACTGGTTCTCAACTGGTCCAGCCTCAGGACCCACTATGTCTCTATTAATAACGGTCGCGACCCAAATTGTTGAAGTTTGCTGTTCCTGTTAACAAATTAAGCTTTATTTGGGTGTAGTCCAACGCATTTTGATCCAACTTGGGAAAATTTTGACTTATTTTTTTGCTCATTTTGGAATATTTGGACACTTTTGCCAAGTTTCTGGCACATTTTGGTTCATTTTGACATATTCTGAGCACATTTGGTTCATTTTGACATATTCTGAGCACGTTTTGGTTCATTTTGACAGATCCTGAGCACATTTTGGTTCATTTTGACAGATCCTGAGCACATTTTGGTTCATTTTGACAGATCCTGAGCACGTTTTGGTTCATTTTGACAGATTCTGAGCACATTTTGGTTCATTTTGACAGATTCTGAGCACATTTTGGTTCATTTTGACAGATCCTGAGCACATTTTGGTTCATTTTGACAGATTCTGAGCACATTTTGATTCATTTTGACAGATTCTGAGCACGTTTTGGTTCATTTTGACAGATCCTGAGCACGTTTTGGTTCATTTTGACAGATCCTGAGCACATTTTGATTCATTTTGACAGATTCTGAGCACGTTTTGGTTAATTTTGACAGATTCTGAGCACATTTTGGTTCATTTTGACAGATTCTGAGCACATTTTGGTTCATTTTGACTGATCCTGAGCACATTTTGATTCATTTTGACAGATTCTGAGCACGTTTTGGTTCATTTTGACAGATTCTGAGCACATTTTGGTTCATTTTTGGCACATTTTAGCAGTTAATAGAGGTTAATAGTGGGCAACTACTGGTGTCACCGCCACTAAATATCCTGCTACTGACAGCAAACTGTTTCATAAGAAGCATGTACTTTAAAATTAAAGACTTTATACCACTGCTTTTTTGGGGGGCCGTGCTTCTGTGACCCTCTAAAAATGGCTTTGTGACCCACTTATGGGTCCCGACCCACCAGTTGAGAACCGCTGTTCTAGACTTATTCTGTTTAGTTAATGAAGATAGGTGCACAAGCATTGAACATGCTAATGCTACATGCAGTAGAATTTACCACTGAGGCTAACGTGTGACAAAAACACTAATAAAGCCGTCATACAAAGCACAAACTCCACACGTAGAAGCTGAAGGAAGCCACCTGATTCAGCCTGTGTTGATTAACCAGGTCACGATCCAGTTTTTTTGTTAGCAGATTCCACAAGTTGATCTTAGACGTTCATAGACATGTGGTATGACAAGGTGGCAGCTGTTGAGCTATGAATCTAAACTTCTCAAAGCCAGCGTTGTGAGAAAGTTCCCCAAAAACTGAAAACGTTAACGGCTCTGGAACACCTGTGCAAGATCTGTCTGCTAACGGACATCGAATGGACATTTTCCATCTTGTACTGACATTATTTTTCTGTTGTATAAAATGAATAAGTAAGGCCCAACAACTGTAGAAGAAAGATTTAAAAAGCCCAGCTGGAGTTTGCCGAAATGAAGGTGGGTGAATCTCATACCCCTTTCCCACCAAGAAAAACCAGGAGTCAAGTTGGAGCCATTGGGTCACCGTAAAACCACTACGCTAGCATCCATTACATAGCAGTTAAACAAAAGCAGTAAGTTGGTGATAATATCTATGTTTATCTCTATAGATCAGTGGTTCTCAACGGGTGGGTCGAGACCCAAAAGTGGGTCGTGAAGCCATTTTTAGAGAGTCGCAGAAGCATGCCCCCCCCCAATAAAAAAGTAGTGGTGTAAAGTCTTTTATTTTAAAGGATATGTTTCTGATGATACAGTTTGCTTTCAATAGCAGGATATTTAGTGGTGGTGACACCAGTAGTCACCCACTATTAACCTCTAGATTTGACTCTGCCAGCTTATTGGAGAAAAATATGCTAAAACGTCCTAAAAATATATGAATATGTGCTCAGAATCTATCATAATAGGTCAAAATATGCCCAAAACTTGGCAAAAGTGTTCAGATAAACCAAAATTTACAAAAAAAGCCTAAATTTTCCCTAAATTGTATCAAAATGTGTTGAGACTACTAACAAGTAAACCTTAATTTGTTAACAGGAACAGCAAACTTCAACAATTTGGGTCGTGAGTGTTATTAATAGAGACATAGTGGGTCCTGAGGCTGGACCAGTTGAGAACCACTGCTATAGATGGTCTTAAGGCTGATTGTGAGGCGGAGGTCCTCCTGTTGCCTGGACACATCCGTGATCTCGCTACTGGTGGGACACAACTGTAGCGGATTTCAGGTCAACAGTTTGTGGTAAACTTCCAGGAGTCATTCCAACACATGTGTGATGGGACCAGGGACGTCCTGGAGAACAAGGACACTAATTAGCGCTTGTGTGTCCCTTTCCACCATTGATGGTTGGTCACCATAACCCCGCCCCCAGCCCCTGACGTACTCAGTGCTTAGCTCTGGACCAGCAAAGAGTTGGTGCTTGCTGAGCTCCAGTTTTTAGAACCTGGAGTCGGTGCTTAGGTGGTGGAAACACAAAGAACTGGAGCTAAGTCAGGCTCCGAACTAGACCTGGAACCAGCTCAGTGGAAAAGGGGTACCAGTGAATCTGGGAGAACAACCGTTAAACAGATGAAGCAAAATTATGGCTTTTATAAAGCTGTTTTAGCTCTACGTTCACAGAATCATATGCAGCTTTCAAACTGAGAACAGCATCCCTACTACTGTGAATCATGGAGGATCCTCAGCTGCATTATGGGTCTGCTTAGTGTATCATGAAAGAAACGAAGCCAAGAGATGGTTGGAGCCCAACAAACCTGAGAGAAGTTTAAGAGGCCTTTTGAGGTGATGTATTATTTTAACATAGACTGAACAGTACACATTCTTAAAGGTAGGAGTTATTGCAGAAATGTTTGATTATTTACGTTACCTCTGTTTTTCAGTTTGGCTTCGCTTCATTTCGGTTAAATGCAGATGACAGATTATGTTTCTGTGTCGACACCACGTTCATGCAAACGGACCTAAAACAGCTCTTCCTCTTTGTTGTTGCTCCATCTGACCGGTCACCATGACAAGGTGTCTGACAGCTTCTCTGAATAGCAGCTACCATGACAGTGTCCATTATCTTCATCAAACTGTATTAGTGTTGTGGCATTAAAGGCTTCCATCATTCTGTAGCAATAGTGGCTTATCCAGTAGTAATCAGTCGAAACGGGCGGTTTGAGGGCACGTTGGGTTCATGTTTCATTGGACATCAGTAAGTGACAGTTGTTGCACTCCGATTGCAACCACAGATTAATGACATGAAGTTTTATATTGGTGCATTGTATTGCTTCAACTTGCATTGCTTAGTCTCTTATCTTTTCATTTATTTTTCACCCTAATGGACCGAAAAGGGCCTCGTCACTCTGTGTGTACAAGTTGCCCAACTTGAAGACACCCTTGATAGTAAGAAACGGACAACGTACACATTTAATAAAAATACAGACGATAACTTACTGGTTAAAGAGGTAAAAGCAAAACAAAATTACTTCACATACTGATCATCTATTTCATAAGTCACATGATACATGATGATATATTATAATACACTATATCACCAAAAGTATTGGGACGTCTGCCTTTACATGAGCTTTAATGACGTCCTATTCATAATCTGTAGGGTTTAATGTGGAGTTGTTCCACCCTTTGCAGCTATAACAGCCTCAACTCTTCTGGGAAGTCTTTCCACAAGGTTTAGGAGTGTGTTGATGGGAGTCTTTGACCATCCTCCACTGATGTTGGACCAGAAGGCCTGGCTCTCAGTCTCCACTCTAATCCATCCCAAAGGTGTTCTATTGGGTTGAGGTCAGGACTCTGTGTAGACCAGTCCAGTTCCTCCACACCAGACTAGATCATCCATGTCTTTATTGACCTTGCTTTGTGCTCTGGTGGCGGCCATGTTGGAACAGGAAGGGGCCATCCCCAAACTGTTCCCACAAAGTTGGGAGCATCAAATAGTCCAGAATGTCTTGGTCTGCTGAAGCATTAAGAGTTCCTTTCACTGGGACTAAGGAGTCTGAAAAACACCCCCACACCATAACCCCCCTCCAACAAACTTTACACTTGGAACAATGCAGTCAGGAAGTACCGTTGCCCTGGCAACCACCAAACCCAGACTGGTCCATGGGATGTCCAGACAGAGAAGTGTGATTGGTCCCTCCAGAGAACTGGTCTCCACTGCTCTAGAGTCCAGTGACGACGTCCTTTACACCACTGCATCCAACACTTGGTGATGTGAGGTTTGGATGCAGCTGCTGCCATGGAGACCCATTAATGAAGCTCTACCACTGTTCTGGAGCTGGTCTGGAGGACACACCAAGTCTGGAGGTCTGGAGCTATCCAGACCCCGCTCTGTGGTTTTACATGGTCTAACCCTTCATGGCTGAGTTGCTGTTGTTCCCAGTTGCTTCAACTTTGTTATAAAACCACTAACAGTTGACTGTGGAATATTTAGTATGGAGGAAATTTCACCAGTGGACTTAATGTACAGGTATCAACCTATCACGGTACCACACCTGAATCCACTGAGCTCCTGAGAGCGACCCATTCTTTCACTAATGTTTGTAGTGGTGTTTCTAATGGTGCTGGATTTATACACCTGTGGTCATGGAAGTGACTGGAACACCTGGATTCAATTATCTGGAGGGATGTCCCAATACTTCTGGCAATATAGTGTATATGCATGATTTCTTATATGCATACAGTTAGGTCCGTAAGTATTTGGACATTGACACAATTTTCAGCATTCCAGCTCTGTACAACACCACAATGGATTTGAAATGAAACAATCAAGATGTGCTTTAAGTGCAGACTTTGAGCTTTAATTTGAGGGCATTTACATCCAAATCAGATGAACGGTGTAGGAATTACAACACATTTTATATGTGCTTCCACCTTTTTAAGGGACCAAAAGTATTTGGACAATTGGCTACTCAGCTGTTCCATGGCCAGGTGTGTGTTATTCCCTCATTATTTCATTTACAAGGAGCAGATAAAAGGCCTCAGTTCATTTCAAGTGTGGTATATTCATTTGGAATCTGGTGAAGTCATCTCTCAATATGAAGTCCAAAGAGCTGTCACTATCAGTGAAGCAAGCCATCATTAGGCTGAAAAATCAAAATAAACCCATCAGAGAGAAGCAAAAACATTAGGTGTGGCCAAATCAACTGTTTGGTACATTCTTAAAAAGAGAGAACGCACTGGTGAGCTCAGCAACGCCAAAAGACCTGGAAGACCACGGAAAACAAGTGTAGTGGATGACAGACGAATCCTTTCCCTCATTAAGAAAAACCCCTTCACAACAGTTGGCCACATCAAGAAAACTCTCCAGGAGGTAGGTGTATCTGTGTCCAAGACTTCACCAGAGGAAATACAGAGGTTTCACCACAAGGTGTAAACCATTGGTGAGCCTCAAAAACAGGAAGGCCAGATTAGAGTTTGCCAAGAAACATCTAAAAGAGCCTGTGCAGTTCTGGAACAACATCTTATGGACAGATGAGACAAAGATCAACTTGTACCAGAATGATGGAAAGAGAAGAGTATGGAGAAGGGAAGGAACTGCTCAAGATCCAAAGCATACCACCTCATCAGTGAAGCATGGTGGTGGTAGTGTCATGGCGGGGGCATGTATGGCTGCCAGTGGAACTGGATCTCTTATATTTATTGATGATGTGATGCTGACAAGAGCAGCAGAATGAATTCTGAAGTGTTTCGGGCAATATTATCTGCTCATATTCAACCAAATGCTTCAAAACTCATTGGACGACATCTTGATTGTTTCATTTCAAATCCATTGTGGTGTTGTACAGAGCTGGAATGCTGAAAATTGTGTCAGTGTCCAAATACTTATGGACCTAACTGTATATCATCAGTACAGTTCACTAGTTTGGTTTTCACTCTCATGAATAATTCCCATCCCTATAGTTTAGTCTCTATTAATGTGTATTTCCTTGTGTCTGTTAAACATGTGAAAACGCATAGTGAGAAAGGCCTTCTCTCACAGTTGTGAAAGCATGGGTTGCTTTCAAAACACCCATAGCTTCTATATTTATAAGTTTCAACTTGAATACAATCCAACGTGTTCATCCTCTTGTTGTTTAAAGTACACTTTGTTATTGCAAAGTGACACTGACTCACCAGCACACAAGTCTGCTAGTGCTTCTCACAATATCAGAGCTTCATAAAGTTTAATATTTTCCATCAGTTAATTGATAAAGTGGAGATTTAATATGTTCTAGACTCATTATAATATAACTGAAATCAGGAGATCAATCAGAAAAATGGTTTTGAATACAGAAATGTCCAACTCCTGACCCTTTTGAATGGTAATTAAGTCATCTGTGATTTTTATGAGCTATAAGCCATAATAATCAACATTAAAATAAAGAATATTCAAAATTATGGATCTAGAATATGTAAAATTTTCACTTCTATCTGATGGAAAATAATAATATTCCACAATGTTCTGCTTTTCCTTCCCTGTGAAATTAACTGTTGTAGAAGGTCTGAAACTACTGCCTTTGTTTCATTCCTGCTGCGTCGTCCGATCAGTTTGATTTTCACAGAATGACGCTGATAATAAAACATGTAAAACTGCTCACAGACATGCATTCAGAGCGGATGTGGTCCCTGAAGTGTCACTGAGCCTCAAGCATGCAGGGAAACAAGAGTCACGCTTCAGAGCCGTTTAATCAGATTTATTTCCCAAACGAACATTTGATTTGAAACCGATTTGAAAATATGAAAAATTACAAAATTGCTGTTTATGTCAAAGCGGCGAGCGGTTCGTTGGCCGATGTTTCGCTACTCGTCGACGTCGTCTTCATCCAGGACGTCCAGGTAAAACTTCTGGCGCCTGACGATGGCTCGGGCACATTGCAGGTCTCCCTGTGGACAGGAAGGGAAAAGGAAAGAAGAAGATGCAATCAGACGGACGCATTCATGGTATTGTTTTCCTCTGAGCTGCAGTGGCACTGACTGGACTTAAATCAAACTAAAAACAGACAGAATGACTCTCTAGACGCAGAAATACAACCCCTGCAATGCTGTTACTTAGCTGAGCAACATAAGTCTGGAACAAAATGACAAAGTGTCTTCATATTGTGCGCTACATCTAACCTTCCTCGAGTGCTGATGAAGTTTTCATGTTGTTTACACTTGCTTTACTTCTGTGCTGCTCTTCAAACCTACGATTTCCCTTTTGTAATGATTTTACAGGTGTGTTGCTTAGCAGTAATGGGCGGCTGTGGCTCAGGTGGTAGAGCGGGTTGTCCGAAGTGTCCTTGGGCAAGACACTGAACCCCAAGTTGCTCCCAATGGTAGATTAGCGCCTTGCATGGAAGCTCAATCGCCATTGGTGTGTGAATGGGTGAATGAGAAACATCAAGGTAGAAAAAAGCGCCATGTAAGTGCAGACCATTTACCATTTACCATTAATGACTAGTTCTCACTTCTCGGAATTGATTGTTTTGATTTGGTATACTCCCAATTTATTAATTAAAACAATAATATTTTAGTCAGTGCCCAGCATACCAGCCGAACATGCAAGAATGTGCTTTTATTTTGAAGGAAATTAGTTGTTTTCTTTGTCTTCATTATTAAACGATGTCGTTATTTTATGGAAATATGTCCAGAAAACACAGTTATGTAAAATAAAGTGCTACAAACCTTCGCTAGAATGCTCACTATTAATAATTTAAGACTGACATAGGTTATAATATATCAGTCACAGGGACAAAAGCAGGACTTTTACCGTGATATTTTACCTACATTTTGCTGCTATACACTTTAAAGTAGGATTTTTATGCAGGGCTTTTACTTGTAGTGGATTGTGTTTCGAGACCGGGACAGTTTCTTAATCGCTAAGTTCTCACCGAGTCTAGGCGGCGACTGAGCCACGGGGGAGTCGGTTTGACGCACTTCGGGTCGCCGCCGTCGACACGAATCCTAGAAACAGGAGCGAGGGAAGAACAACAAACAGTTTTCAGTGTTAGTCATTTGGCTCATTTCTCAAACACCTCTCATTTAGCAGTAGCCAGAGTACGGCCCAGTTGTCCTTTATGTTTTGACCAACTTTTGGTGCGACCTACTCTCTCATTTGGTCACGCCTCCCACCTTGTCACAGGTAAATCACATGACTTGCTGAACGTTTTCTTATCGAAGGACACTATAATTTACCAATGTTCCATGAATGCCCCACATTGCAGGCTGTGGTCGCTCAGATAGGTGTGTGACCAAACATTATTCTGATGTCAGATCTGTCCGTGATGAAACAGAGTGAGGTTTTCGGCCTTTTCCATGAGCGGGAAAAAGAGCCCACATAGGTGTGGTCCGCATTTCACTAGAAGACCTCGTTTTAGACCTCTTTAGCTACAGAGGTTCTACTTTCCACTGCTGTGGTTTACACACTAGCAGCCTGCTGTTACAGCGTCACCGATACAGCTTAATGATCATCATGCGCTCGCACCAGTGTGATCTGTTAAAATTTTAACTCGCAAACTCTCAAAAAAAGGTCGCAACCACTTTAATCGCAGACTGAAGCCCTGCCAACATCATAAGCGTTGGATGTGTATGCTTTATTTTTATACTGTATTTCTACATTATATTCTGTTAGCACCATTAGCACCTTTTCTTTTATTTGCACCTTAGCTTTTTCCTACATGTAATATGTGGAAGCTGCTGGATGCCAGAATTTGATTAAAGGATTGATCTATCCATCTATTGATTTATCTATCGATTTATCTGTTTATCCATCCATCCAACCATCCAACCTTTCAACCATCCATCCATACATCCATCCATCCATCCATCCATCCATCCATCCATCCATCCAACCAAGCAACCATCCATCCATCCATCCATCCATCCATCCATCCATCCATCCATCCATCCATCCATCCATCCAACCATCCAACCAACCAACCAACCAACCATCCATACAACCATACATCCAACCATACATCCATCCATCCATCCATCCATCCATCCAAGTGAATTATCTGTCAGTGTTGCTTGTTTAATCCTGATTTTTTTTTTTTTTTGTGGCATCCATTTCAGACCACCATTAACAAAATCGAGCAGGAGAACATTACCGTCACAGCAGATCACAGTAATGGTTTGTTTAAATTTCACTGTATGCATGTTTGAACATGGTGTGCTGTACTTACATAAAGATGGGTTCGCAGCCTTTTCCCCCTTTGTGCTTCCAGCACTGCACTTCGCCACCAGGCTCCCTCATGGGTTGGGGAAGACAGCAGGGTTTTGACATAAATACGGAGTCAACTGCATCAGACCAGCACAGAGAGAGAGATATTGTCATTATTCAGTACTACTATATGGTTCCTTCAAGGCCAACACTGCTTATTAGTTGTCAAGGAGACCGGTGGCTGATAATTGGAAACAATAGACATTTGCAGTCGAAATGAGCAACAGCTTACAGACACTTGTAATTTACATGATTTACATTTACTTTGTGTAAAGCTCCAGAGCATGATGCTGCCACCTCCATGCTTGATGGTTGGTTTGGTGTTCTTGGGGTTAAAGGCCTCAACTTCTCTTCTCCAAACATAAAAATGCAGTTTATCAGTTCCAATCTAATCAACCTGCCTCTACTGTTAATTACTGATAAAAAAAAACCCACAAAGCAGTCGTTTTATTTTGGTTCGTGCAGACATCAACTTACCTGCAGCTAGTTCAAAGCTTAATAATACACATCTTAGATATATTTTTATTAGTTTTGCCACATATAAATCGGAACAGTGTAAAGCATCAAGTATAATATCAATTTAATATGATCGTAAATCCGATCAGAACGTAGTGCTATATGAGAAAACTAAAATATAAACTAATGAATACACTGGAAGTCTGTGGTAGCAGCAGTACAGCATCGGTTTGTTATGATGACATACAATTAGAACCACAGAGAAATATTCAGTCTGCCAAATGTCCTCTGAAAGGATTTTATATCACTAAAGCAACAGGCTTTCACCAAATAAAATATGTTTCCTGTTAATAACTGCAATGTTTTGTCCGTGTTTTAAAGGTTATAGTCAGGGTTTCGATGCTGTACCAGAAGTCACAGACAAACTTAAATCTTGGAGGCCATAGTGGTTAATAAATAAGAATTCTTGATGTCCTCCTGGCATTAGGCACACACCCACGAATACATAAATAATTGTACTGTTAGCAAGGCTTTTACTGTGAAGTCAGAACCCTGCACATTCAGTAAATAGAAGGCTTTACCTTGTGATGCTGATGAGAGCATCACAACAGCCAGAGTGACGACACAGATCCAGCGGCTGCCAGAGAGACTCATCATCATCTTCAGACTCTGCAGGGCTCCAGAACCGCCTCTAGACTTCAGCTGGGAACTGTTCAGTCGCTAGTTCTAGTGACGAGTGAGCCGGAGAAGGCGCCGGTCATCCTATATAATGCAGCCTCACGCTGAAAGGGGAAGCGTTTGTTGGCGCTTGCAGTGTTTCCTGAGACGCTCGTTTGTCATATCAGGGTCGATCTTGTTCGTTGATGAAGCAGCAGTTTCTCTGTGCCACTGCTAGCGGTCATGCTTCAGCTAAATCCAAACTCGGCAGAACAATCCGCTTCTCTCTTCCATTACATACTTGCCTATTTAAGATTTCCCATTTATGCAGAACAGTTTTACCTTAAAACTCTCAATTTTGCCAAAGATTGCAGGGAAGATGTTTGAGTTTGGCATCGAGCACCTGTTTCAAAATTATAAATCTAAGGAAACCATTAAGAAATGGGTTTTTTTGGCTTCTAAACAAATGTTGCACCAGTTTATAATCGGTGCACTGCAAACAGCTGCCCTGTATTTACTGCTGTCTGTCTGCACCATTAGCCACATGAGCTAAATGCTAAATGCCTGCGTGTGTTTCTGTCTTCTGATGCATTTGTACTAATAAATCATTAGTTTAGGGTTGTGATTAGTTAACCCACTGAGCTGTTGCTGAGTTGCTTGACAAGCAGGTGAACAGCGCAAATTAATTTGACGTTAATCTGGGAAACGCTGCTACAAAATGCTTCACCAGGACAGGAATGGCTTGTTATAGTGAAGTAGCGTGTTTCTGCTTCTAACATTTATGTGTGATAAGTGGCGTTTTACAAAACTCTGCAGGAGGATGCTGAAGTAACATGACAAAACCCCAGACTCTTTATTTTTCTTGTAACAGCAAACACAACATTCAGACTTTCAGTAGCTATTCTGCTTTTTTAGGCTTATTACAGCTCAGTAAAGGAACTTTGACTATCATTTTGTGGTATTTCCCACAAAGAACCCACTAATCTACAGCACCATCTTCATTAAAGATGCTGCGCATTGGTGCTGAACTCACTGGTTAAAAACATAGAAAATATATTAATTCATATATTTTGTTAAGGGTTGGTTTGCCTTGATAGACAGAGATGAGCTGTGGTGGATAAAGTGCTTTGATGCTTTCCTAAGTAGAAGTAGGCTATTAATAGAACACTGCAAAAGTCCTCCTCTGAAAATGTAAAGCAAAAGTATTCAGGTATAATCAAAAAGTACTTTAATTTCCGCAAGGGGATGAATCACCTACCTACCTAACCAACCAACCAACACACCACCCAAACAATACACCAACCAACCAACACACCACCCAATCAACACACCAACCAAACAATACACCAACCAACCAACACACCACCCAATCAACACACCAACCAACCACTCAGCCAACACACCAACCAACCACCCAACCAACCAACACACCAACCAACCAACACACCAACCACCCAACTAACCAACCACCCACCCAACCAACCACCCACCCAACCAACACGCCAACCAACCAACCAACACACCAACCATCCACTCAACCAACACACCAACCAACCAACCACTCAACCAACACACCAACCAACCAACCACCCAACCAACACACCAACCAACCACCCAACTAACACACCAACCAGCCAACCAACACACAAACACACCACCCAATCAACACACCAACCAACCACTCAGCCAACACACCAACCAACCACCCAACCAACCAACACACCAACCAACCAACACACCAACCAACCAACTAACCAACCACCCACCCAACCAACCACCCACCCAACCAACACGCCAACCAACCAACCAACACACCAACCATCCACTCAACCAACACACCAACCAACCAACCAACCACTCAACCAACACACCAACCAACCAACCACCCAACCAACACACCAACCAACCACCCACCCAACACACCAACCAACCAACCACCTAACCAACACACAGCACACCAACCAGTCACCCACCCAACACACCAATCAACCACCCACGCAACACAACACACCAACCAACCACTCAACCAATACACCAACACCAACCAACCACCGACCCAACACACCAACCAACCACTCACCAAACACGCCAACATACCAACCAACCAACCAACCAACCAACCAACCAACCAACCAACACACCAACCAACTACCCTCCCAACACACCAGCACACCAACCAACACACCAACCAACCAACCACCCAACACACCAACCACCCAACACACCAATACCAACCAACCACAGAACACAACAACATACCACCCACCCACCCACCCACCCAAAAGCAGGATTTTACTGTTGTAGTAACCCGAATCTCGCTTATCTTTATTTCGCTGTCATTTTTCTATAGGTGGCTTTAGGAAAAAAGCGATCTGACTTGACTGTATTTCTTTAAACCGATCAAAATAGTCTTGGACAGAGCGAAGATAAAATGCAACTTCAATGTACCCTGAAAAAGTGATGGTGGGATTGTTTTGGTGGAATATGTGCATGAGGGAAGCAAGCACTGTCAATAAAATGGACGATCCATTGTAAAAACCAGCCTTACTGCAGAATCAGAATCCTTGGCAAAGCCTGACAATTTCAGTGTTGTAGATTGCTGTCAGCTGTCAGCACATTTAAACAGCTACATACACTGATTAGCATAACATCATGACCACCTGCCTAATATTGTGTTGGTCCATCGTATGAGGTCAAAAATGCTCTAAACCATTGGACATGGACAAGAGGGGGTCCTATGGGGTCTATGGGTTCAAACTGGAGCCCTTATTAGTAAGTATTTTGTAACGGTGCTTGTATGTCTTAACTTTATAATGTGATAAAATCTTACTGTCTACAGAAGCTTCAGTTTCTGCACCCACTATTACTTGACATTGAATATTGAGCCACAGATACAGATACAGATCTCAGGTCTGTTACCAGTTGCTCAACCTGCCAAAGTCTAACCATCAGAGACCTTAACACAAAAAGAGGAACCGTTGAAGGCTAATTCTTCATAGGTAATGACTGTGCATACCCACAGAAACGGACACACCACTATGTGTTTGGGCCCTTATTTGTCCAGGTTTGTCGTGTATCTCATGGTCCTGGTCTTTGTGGATGGTTTTGTTATTGGGTTTATAGCTTCTCAACTTGCTTGGGATCTTTGTGATATAATCCGTTCTTGTTTTGAAGTTCTCCTTCTTGGTTTGCGTGTTTTCTCTGAATCACTCTTTCCACTTTCTGTGTCTGTGATGATTTTCTGCTTTTCTTATGTCATTGTAAGTTGAATATCTTTGATTTTTGTAAAAACAACTCCTTGGACTTTGGGAAACTGGGATGGATGTCTGTCTCTATAGACTTTATAGACTTTATCGAGGAAGTAATCAACAGTAGGGACACAAGTTTTGAACATCTATCCCAATTTGCAGCTGTAAACCTTATCAAGCTATAATTCGTTAACTGATAACACAAAATTAACTGAGTGGGCATCATTCTGTGTCCTGGTTTGATCGTTTTGAACATAGTCTCGGGACAAAGCAGGTGATGGGTATCTTGAGATCTCTTGGACTGCCTCTCATCCGACCTCTCTCACAGGAGGTGGTCTGTTTTGGCGGTCCAGTTCGTGTCGGACACAGCCCCTCTGTCTTGTGATGTCCCACAGGGTTCTGTACTGGGTCCAATACTTTTCTCACTCTGTTTGTTACCACTGGGTCAGATAATTAGTCGTTTTAGAGGGGTTTTCATATCATTTGCATGCTGATGATATTCAATTAAATTACTCATTCAAACCCAAAGAGAGCCACAAGCTATCAATTTAAACGACTGTTTGCAGGCCATTAAAATCTGGATGTCCGACAACTACTTTCAATTAAATGCAAGCAAAACAGAAGGTCTTATACTTGCCCGCCCGCAAAAATGGATGCCGTCCATTAAGCAGCATATTGGGCCATGAAGTGATTGTGTTAAACCCTGCCTTCGTAATCTAGGTGAGTCTCTTGCCCAGTCTCTGTCACGACACAGCCACGTCAACCAGCTGACATGTTCTTGTTTTTTCCATTTGCACAATAAAGCTCAGTTAAAATGTATGGTATCCGAGGTGGAATTGGAGACGATCTTACGTGCTTTTATCTCGTCTCGTTTAGATTATTGCAATGCCCTTTTTATCTGTTTGCCAGTCCTCTCTCAACCGACTTCAGTCAGTCTAAAATGCAGCTGCTCGTCTTTTAACAGGAACAAACTAGAAAAGCCTTCAGAGAGTACTGGATCCAGACGGTGATCCGGATCACTCCCAAAATGTCATCATTTCTTCCTTGTGCAGCATCAGTGTTGGTAACTCAAAGTCTACTTTAAGGATTTCCTCAGCCTGCATAAAAACATCATAACACTGGCCTGTAGGCATTAAGCATCACAGGACACGTCATCATGGTGGCACTTTACGGGCAAAAGGCCTCTTGGATCTACAGCCAGACATCCATTTCTAAAGCCCTGAGCTTCACCCAGACTCAGTGACAGAAACCTCTGATTAGTTAGGGGCAGACGATTGCAGTGGGTTTGTTGATGCATTTATAGCTTAAAGGGTAATTCTGTTGTATTTCCCATCAGTGGGACTGTTGTAGCTCAGTGCTAACTTCACACTGTTTGTACGACTCCTCTTTTCCCTGAATTTCAACGCTGGAAATGGACAAAGCAAAGTTAGCTTGACTCCGTTTGACTGAAGACAGCCTGAACTAAACCAAAAATATCCTTTTATGTATTTGGACATCCTGACTTGATCATATTGAAACATCATTTAGCCAATATTTTGAAATACGTTTGTGTATTTCATGTTGCTTTAACATGCTACTGAGCTTCCTTTATGATCCTGTCTTTGGTTCTCTAGTTGTATTTTTCTATAATGTCGTCATATATCTCATTCTTACAGCATCTGTATTTAGGTTTTGGCCATTTGTTTCCAGACACTGAAGGAAAATCCTAATGTGCGTAGCTGTGTTTGGGTTTGGCTATCTCAACATGACTACCATTGTGACCAAAGGAAGGTCCCTAAAGAAATGCTTCTCAAAGTTTGGTGTGGAAGAACTTCACCTGTGGACCTTCAGTCATTCATTATAATCAGGAAGTCATCCAAGTTTCTGTTTATAAATCAGGTCCCCGGCTAATACCAACCCCAACCAGGGGTTCATACTGTATAGAAAAGTAGAATTAACCAGTTTATGTGGTGCTTCTTTGCTTTGTTCGCCCATTAAAGCAGTGAATTCCAGTCAGGGGAAGCCAGACAACGTAAAAACAAAACAAGAGTCAGCAGCAGTTTAAATTCATTTGCCGTGATTTATTTTTGATTGCAGTTTGTTCTCAGAAAAGACAACAACTCTTCCTGTAGCTGTCGTGGTTAGCTTGACAACATTATGCCAGAAAGCGCTTATTTATTCTTATTGTTAATGTTGAGAGCAGCTCCTCTGGCTCGATGTTCTGGTTCAGCTGCAACATCTCAGTCTTCAAATCCACGTCTAAAAGCAAGAGGACAGTCTAAGGTTCCCTGTAGGGGGAAACAAGAAAGAGTCATTAGAGCAATAAGTTCATGAATTGAACTAAATACTTGTAGAAACCTGTAGTACAGCTAATCGTACTGGAGCAGTAATAATCTGACGTGGACTGGATTCTCTTTTGTGTGTTTGTAGCTTCATTTTTTAAACTGCTTCACAGCTTGTGTTCAATAACATGAGAATCCCACCGTGTCTCAACCCAGGCATGAAGCAGAACTTAACCAAGTCTTGTAGAAGAGGCACATTTCTCAGTTTATCTGTTCTCTGCACATGGAGACCTGAGTTCCATGTTAGAACAACAAAAGCTCTAAGTTAAACCGCCGCCATGCAACAACATGACAATATTTATTTATAGCATAAAGAGCGTCTTTATTAAACTTTATAACATGAAACTGATTTATTTTTTGTTTGCTGGTGTCGCAGTTCCACTTCAGAGAACCCAAACTGCTTTAGCTATTATTAAGCGTAATGCAACAGCAGTTTGTAGAGATATTAATGACCATTTAATGATGATTAAACACCTTCAGATCAGTCAAAAGCGGTGACGTCCCCATCAGCCTCAGCTATGAGACGTATGCAGTGCTAATTAGCAATAGCTAGCACTGCTATCATGCTAAACTACACTGAACAAAAATATAAACGCCCCATGTGAAATATTGATGCCACATGAAGTGCACCACCCAAAGTGAGCGTATTCTGTCTGGTACTTGTACTAAATGGATATTTCTCCTGATTAGTGTCCCAAATCTGAGTCCACCACTGCCTCATTGAAGCATTAATTCCATTCAGTCCATGGGTGTGGCATATCCAGACGCTGCTCCAACACAATGAGCAGTACTCAGACACTCCTTATACTGGGGACAATAAAAGGCCACCCCAACATGTCACATGTTGACCAAAGCAGCAACGCCTCAGACGACTCCGGTCATGAGGGAACGTGTCATTGTGTTGGAGCAGCGTCTGGATATGCCACAGTGGTGGACTCAAATTTGGGACACTAATCAAGAGAAATATCCATTTAATACAAGTACCAGACAGTATACGCTCACTTTGGGTGGTGCACTTCATGTGGCGCACTTCATGTGGCATCAACATTTCACATGGGGCCTTTATATTTTGTTCAGTGTACAACACAACACATAGTCAGCCAGCTAAACATCAGCATTCTGCTCTCCTGTATTCTCACCCTGTTCAGCCTCCTGTTGATCCGCTTGTTGTCTGGATCGACGCACTGCCATGTATTCTCCGAAATCTGGATGCTGGAAACAACAGAAAGAGGAATAAAGCTTTTTAACTGAGGAGTGCAGCTCAGTTGTCCTCCGTTGTTAATATTAAGATCTTAATACTTGGGAATCAGTCTTTCCATTTCCGGATGCTGCAGCAGCAGTGAGGAGCAGCAGAATCTATTATATATCTATTTATAATTTCGTTGTATTCACATTTTGTATTTTTATCAACATGTTTGTTGCGCGTGGTGCTTACAAGAAGGCGTCTACGCAGCGTCTTCCTCTTCGTTTCAGCACCACACAACTTTGGATTGGGCCGCTTGGCTTGTCGTCAAAGCTGGGACAGCATCCCTGCTGTACGACATTAAAAGCTGTGACAGACCAACAACACACAGGGAGAGATTATTGACATGTCAGGGTGCAAGTTCACAATGTTTCTGGTTTGCTGATTCTCCTGTTCCGATAATATTAATTACAACTGCAGCTTATCGTCAAAACTCAGATATATTTATCTAAAAATCTTATATTTGATGAGCTGGAACCAGGAGATGTTTGTTTTTTCTAAGCAAAACTACATTATGATGGAGGTAACAGTGTCAGTAAAGATCATTTTCATGTTTTAGAAGACACCAAAAATATGTGATGATAGAATAAAGGTTAGAGCTTAAAGAGATGTTTTTGAAGTAGGGACTTTTTTCTGACTATGTATTTCTACGGCACAATGAAAGACAAGTTTCCTCTTTATCTGTTGCCACAAAGCGCCACTTAGTGGAGCAACTTTGCACAAACGACAATTTAAAAAAACCCACTTAACTTCTCATGTTAACTTGAACTCTGTGTGTTTTTGCACAGAATGAGGACTGTGGATTTAGTTTGACGAGCTCTTTTAGCTCCTGCATCCAGTCTATAAAGTCCAAAAACAGTCCATTTATATGACTACAACCCAACAAAGAGGAGCAACCCTTCTCCTTAGAGGACCTCCTGCTGCTCAAAAGTTAGAAAAGCATAGCCTGGAAAGTAAATTTAGCTTCTAACCGTCTGAACTTCCAGGCAGTCTCTTTCCTTTTCTGTGCTCCGGTCATTTTTATCCACTGTGGGCTAGTTTTTACTGCCTTTTAAGGTTCTGAACTTAAGTAGAGGAAACTTAAACATGTGTTTTTATGCAGCACGGAAGAGTTAAAATGTCGTAAACCATAAGAAAGAATGAATAAAGGTTCGGTTTCTGGAATCTAAGTGCCAAAAGGTGTGACTGAAACTGTGAAACTCTACATAGCATGGATGTTTTAGCACTTTTACTAACTAATTCTTCACACATCAGCTCTAGAAAGATGTTTCACCGTGCTGGATGTACCTCCCAATGACTTTCTCCTCTGCTCTCTGTTTTTTATTTATTTTACCGATCCAGTCTGTTTTATTTTGCCCTCATGCGTCCTGATTCGTTTTCATTACTTGCTCCGTGTAAACACATTTCACAATTTTCGGTCAGTCGCAGCCGGGTCACTCGTGGTTTCTCGGTCGCGTCGAGGAGCGCAGAATTTTTTGATTTTAACGGTTTAATTTTTGGTCGTTTTGCAGAAAAACAACATTTTGGTGAAGTGTGAGAATTTGTCGCTTGGGTTTGGTTTATTTTCCAGGCGGCTCATCTTCCAGTTTTAACAGCTTCTGGCTCTGATGGATCATTTTGCTGATTTTGTTTTGTTTTTCCTACAGAATCTGATGAGAACAGTTTCATTTTGGGGTTTTATTTAACGAGACACGTAGAGTAAACTTATTCTAACGGCACGTCACATCTTCCAGGTTTTTTCTGGAGACAGTACGCCTTTTAAACCATTTAATTAAACAGTTTTTTAAAGACTAAATAGTTGAAAAATGTTTTAATGGACAAACCAATGCTGACACCTGCATGCTGGAAGCTTTAAACTCAAAATTAGGATGTTTTTACTTTTATATCTGCCTTTTATTCAGTCAAGTTTAATACAAAACTGCCTTCTGACAGACACAGGACATATTATTAATCTGATATCAAACCAGTTAACCAGACTCTAAGAGCTAAAACATTCTGTCTAGTATTTATTGTAGTTTTTAAACAACCCCGTAAATAAAGACTGGTACCTTCTGCTGTCCAGACGACCAACACAACGGCGAAGGCGAGCAGGAGAACCCAGCGGCTGACGGACGGAGTCTTCCACATCTTGGCGAACCGACTCGGTCTGGATCTCAGCTGTGGAGACGTTCGTTACCGACTCACCAAACTCCGACGATGTTCGACCTTATGTAGTGCAGCTTCACGCTAAAGGAGGAACTGCTGTCGTCATGTTGTTTTTTTAAATTTACCGTCATGCATGCAGAAATGGACACACTCAGACTTCTTTATTGTCATTCGACCCTTTACAGGATGAACGAAATACAGATTCTCAGGTCTTGGTGTAGCTTATAAAGATAAGATGAATAGACTAAGTAATAAAATAAAATAACAACCTTCAGCATAATAAATAAACATTACTAGAATCAATCAATCTATCTATCTATACATACATAAACATATGTATATACACAGAGCACAGGGATGGCAGCATCAACATTTTAGAGTGAACAGCGACTTCAAAGTGACGTATGCAGGTTACAGTTCAGGTTAACACTTTATAATAACGATCGTTTATAAGGCATTTATAGGCTATTAGTAGATATTAGTGGATAGTTAACTAATCATGAACAAACCACTTTTAAAAATTTGTGAATGATTATTAAGTCATTTACAACTTATGCTACAAGACATTTATAAGCTATTGTTCAGTCCCTCCAGGATTTCTTGGCCTTTTTCCAGATTGTTGCTCCTAAAATGTCTGAATTCGCGGCAGCTTTTCTTAAAAAATTGCGATGTAAGTTGTGATGTTTTAAGCGTATTTGTTGCGATAAAATTACGGGAGACAATAAAAACTTGTTCAAAAGTAGCATTTTTTTCTTTGTTTTGTATAATTCATTGAAGTTTAAAAAGTTAATTCCACATCCTGGCACACGCGTGTTCACACACACACGCTCACAGCTCGTCACGTCAGTTAATGAATCTAACTGACCTTCATTGTTTCAGTGCTGCCACAGATCTGGATGCAACAGCTTCATCACGGTGGTTTGTCTGGTCTGTGGTCCGCTGGTTTCACCCATTCTCCTGATATGTTTACGGTAGAAAAGTGTTTGTCAGTGGATGGTTTTGGTTTGTGTTCCACCTCAATATTCCACGGGGTGAAAACAGTTTAGCTCCGCTTTGGTGAAGAACATCAGGGGATTGTTTTGCAGTAGTTTTTGTTGCATACGTATCTGTATCTTCAAACCATAAACAAGGAAGTGAATTCAGTGATGTACGTGCATTACTGGGGACTGCTGTGATTGGTGGAACTCACGGGAGGCGGGACAAAATTGCGGAAAAGTCGCGGTGATTGGACGAAATTGCAAGGTCACGCAGAATTCATGGAGATTGGTTGAATTAGCGTTAATTGTTGCGATTGGAACATCGAGAATTCCTGGAGGGACTGCTTAGTAGATCTTGAACTAATCATGAATAAACTATTTATATATATTTGTAAATGATCATTAAACCAGTCAAAACTAAAGCTGTACAACATTTATATATGATTTATACATTATGAGAAACACTGCATCAGCATTGTTTGTACATGATTTATTCATCATCAACTAATGTTATTTAATATGTACGAAAACAGTTTTTGAATGATTTCAGGAAATATCCACTACCACCATGTGTTTATTCATTTGTTAGACATTCATAACATTATATAAATCATTTGTGGATGTTATTGTGGCCCCTAATCTAAAGTGAAAACTATTCATTGTTTACTAATGTTTGTTCATGTTTATTCATGATTTGTGGACCTTTTACTCACCTCTTATGAACCACCTGGCTTTATGAATACAGATACAAAGAAACTTCTCTTTTCATGTTTAACAAATGATTTGTTAGACATTTATAAAAAAAAAAATCTGTAAAACATTTGTAGATGTTATTATGACCCCTAATCTAAAGTGAAAACTATTCATCATTTACAAATATCTATTAATGTTTGTTAAACATTTGTACACTTTTTCATCACATGTAACAAATGTTGTAGACAACTTTGGGATCCATCCTTTTCTGTGACATCAAACAGTGACAGAATTAGGAGGACAGAGAATCAAAGGATAAAACATTTTATTAAAACAATCACAGCATCCAAGACTTTTGATCTTGCAAAAATCCATTTGTGTCCAGTCCACTTCCTCACAGCTTTCCCCCTGTGGTTGTCCCACCGACACCTCCTGGATCATACAATAAGAAAAAGGGGGTAATACATTCATACGACATTATAACACCAGCTAAAACAATTACTACTATTCTTAATAGCACAAGTTCTTCAATGTTTCATTTAACGCTAACTTACTACGTTGCATCAATCTGCACTGACTATGTGGGATTAGCAAAACCATCCAACCACACTGTCATGTTGTGTTGATAAAGCTAGCTAGACGAGCCCATATAGCTAATATAGCTAGCTAGCTAAAAAACAGTTAGTGTTTTCGCTTTCTTGGTAGTTTAGCAGATTTAGCCGGTTAAAATAAGTCTACAGATAAGTTAGCCAGCAAACGTGACTTTAGAACTGTGGTAGTGTAACGTTACTGTAGCCGTTAGCTTAGCATACGTTACCTGCGCTGCTGCTGCTGACAACTCCTTTACTGTCTTCGATAGTTAAAGGTCGCTTGGAGCGCTTAGGTCTTGTTCTGAGCTACATGTTCCAGCCCAGAATGTCTAACGAACGGACAGTTCAACAGTCTGACTGCATCCGGGTACAAGCTGTTGTTCAGTCTGGATGATTTTGCCCGGATGATTTCTAAATTTCTAAATCAGGTCCCCAGCTAATACCAACCCCAACCAGGGGTTCATACTGTGTAGAAAAGTAGAATTAACCAGTTTATGTGGTGCTTCTTTGCTTTGTTCGCCCATTAAAGCAGTGGATTACAGTCAGTGGAAGCCAGACAACGTAAAAAATAAAACAAGAGTCAGCAGCATTTTAAATTCATTTGCCGTGATTTATTTTTGATTGCAGGTTGTTCTCAGAAAAGACAACAACTCTTTCTGTAGCTGTCGTGGTTAGCTTGACAACATTATGCCAGAAAGCGCTTATTTATTCTTATTGTTAATGTTGAGAGCAGCTCCTCTGGCTCGATGTTCTGGTTCAGCTGCAACATCTCAGTCTTCAAATCCACGTCTAAAAGCAGAAGGACATTTTAAGGTTCCCTGTAGGGGGAAACAAGAATGTGTCATTAGAGCAATAAGTTCATGAATTGAACTAAATACTTGTAAAAACCTGTAGTACATCTACTTCATCAGTTTGTGTTGAATAACATGAGAATCCCACCGTGTCTCAACCCAGGCATGAAGCAGAACTTAACCAAGTCTTGTAGAAGAGGCACATTTCTCAGTTTATCTGTTCTCTGCACATGGAAACCTGAGTTCCATGTTAGAACAACCAAAGCTCTAAGTTAAACCGCCGCCATACAACAACATGACAATATTTATTTATAGCATAAAGAGCGTCTTCATTAAACTTTATAACTTGAAGCTAAGGATGCACAATAATATCGGTGCCCAATAATTATCGGTTAATATTGCCAATTATGACGTCATACCGATAACTCTGATAATAAAAAAATCAACCGATAATAATAAAGACTTTGAATCTTGGTTTTGCCGTTGGTCTGTGTTTTGTGGTTTGTCGTCATGTCTGGCTCCTCAACCCCTCCCCTCCCCGACGGTACTGTCGCATGTGTGTGATGTCATCAGACTGAGAAAAACAAGCAGCATGGCGTGGCACTGACCAGTGTGGGCTTTATTTACCGTGTCAGTTGAACACATTTAACGAGGGCTGCTCCTGAGTATTCGAACATCTGAATAGTCGTCATTGTGTTGGTATTTGGATAATAATTTTGATATTCGAGTAGTCGTGCACGCCGCCGCCGAGTGTCGCCAAATGCTGCCGAACGTTGCCGAGCGTTGCCGAGGCTGTAGTACGCCACCGAGTGTCGCCAAGGCTCTAGAAAGCCACCGAGGCTCTAGAACACCACCGTGGTTGTCGTATGCGGACCTGCCAACTCCGGTGTCACGCTCCAGTGTCACTTCCTGCTGCCGCCGCCCCCCTTCCCCCCGGCCAACACTGCGAAACGAACTGAATATTCGGTGATTATTGGATCTGGAGGCCAGATTTTGCCATTCGGACCAGCTCTACATTTCACTGGCAGTTTATGCTCTACTCAACGGTTCTGTTTATTTGTATGGATCAGAAGTATAGCAGGAAGTGGATTTGTACTCAAATTATAGTTAATTAAATGAAGAAATATCTGTTGACATTATCGGTTATCGGCTGCAAGATGTATAAAACTATCGATTATCGGTATCTGTTAAAATCCCGACCTGAAACTGATCTATTTTTTTTTTCCTGGTGTCGACCCCGAACTGTCGCTTTAACGATTATCAGCTGTCATTAATTATTGACCATTTAATGATGATTAAACACCTTCAGGTCAGTCAAAAGCGGTGACGTCCCCATCAGCCTCAGCTGTGTGACGTTGCGTTTGTTTAACTGCTATGTAATGGATGCTAGCGTAGTGGTTTTATGGTGACCCAATGGCTCCAACTTGACTCCTTGTCAATGGAAAAGCAAACAGAGTCTTAGGAGGAACCAGATTTGAACCAACTAAGCACCAGAGCTAGCATCTGGTTCTTCTTGGTGGAAAAGGGGTAATAGTAAACCAGCTAAACATCAGCATTCTGCTCTGGTGTATTCTCACCTTATCCAACTTGTTATTGAGCCACTTGTTCTTTGGATCGACGCACTGCCATTTAGTTTCTGAAATCCGAATGCTGGAAACAAAAAGAGGAATTAAACATTTTAAATGAGGAGTGCAGCTCAGTTGTCCTCCGTTGTTAATATTAAGATCTTAATACTTGGGAATCAGTCTTTCCATTTCCAGGATGTGCAGCAGCAGTGAGGAGCAGCAGAATCTATTTGCTTGTGTTTATTATTTCGTTGTATTCACATTTTGTATTTTTGTCAGCATGTTTGTTGCATGTGATGCTTACAGGAAGGCGTGGACGCAGCCTCCTCTTCTTGGTTTCTGCTCCAGGCATTCTTTGATTCGGCCACTTATCTTCCTGTCAACTTTGTGGCAGCAACTTAGCTGTATAAAATTAGAAGCTGTGACAGACCAACAACACACAGGGAGAGATTATTAACTTATCAGAGTTCACAATGTTTCTGTTGTTTTTCTGAATCTCCTGTTCTGATAATAATAATTAGAACTGCAGCTTATCACCACAACTCAGATACATTTATCTTATAAAATGGTAAAAATCTTGTCTTTGATGAGCTGGAACCAGAAGATGTTTTTTCCAAGCAAAATTACGTTATGAACAGTCCCTCCAGGAATTCTTGATGCTGCGATCACAAGAATTAACGCTAATTCAACCAATCTCCATGAATTCTGCGCGACCTCGCAATTTCATCCAATCACCGTGACTTTTACGCAATCTTGTCCCGCCTCCCGTGAGTTCCACCAATCACAGCAGTCCCCAGTAATGCACGTACGTCACCGGATTCACTTCCTTGTTTATGGTTTGAAGATACAGATGCAACAAAAACTACTGCAAAACAATTCCCTGATGTTCTTCACCAAAGCGGAGCTAAACTGTTTTCACCCCGTGGAATATTGAGGTGGAACACAAACCAAAACCATCCACTGACAAACACTTTTCTACCGTAAACATATCAGGAGAATGGGTGAAACCAGCGGACCACAGACCAGACAAACCACCGTGATGAAGCTGTTGCATCCAGATCTGTGGCAGCACTGAAACAATGAAGGTCAGTTAGATTCATTAACTGACGTGAGCGTGTGTGTGTGAACACGCGTGTGCCAGGATGTGAAATTAACTTTTTAAACCTTTGCAATTTTTAATGAATTGTAC
Organism: Dascyllus trimaculatus; assembly: GCA_024666655.1. Taxonomy (NCBI): domain Eukaryota; kingdom Metazoa; phylum Chordata; class Actinopteri; family Pomacentridae; genus Dascyllus; species Dascyllus trimaculatus. The sequence goes on from CM045466.1 coordinate 4,010,611, forward strand.
AAAACATAGAAAAAATGAAACTTTTTGACAATTTTTTTTACAGTCTCAGCAATTTTATCGCAACAGATACACTTAAAACATTGCAATTTTTTAGAAAAGCTGCCGCGAATTCAGACATTTTAGGAGCAACAATCTGGAAAAACGGCTCAGAAATCCTAGAGGGACTGTATAAAGTGTTTAATATTATCAATAATAATAATAATTTTCATGTTTTAGAAGACACCAAAGATATGTGATGATAAACACAAAGGTTTGAGGTTTTTGCTGTAAGAATATTTCTGAAGGAGAGACTTTTTTCTGTCTGTGTAAACATGGTACTCTCTGAGCGAACTATACAGCAAAATGAAAGACAAGTTTCCTCTTTATCTTTTGCCACAAAGCGCCACTTAGTGGAGCAACTTTGCACAAACAAGAATTTAAAAGAAACCCACTTAATTTCTCATTGTGAAGCCCTATGGATCATTGCACAGGTGTCCTATCCTGGTCCTCGAGGGCCACGTTAGATGTTTTAGATGTTTCCTTCTTCCAACACGCCTGATTCAAAAGATGAGCTCATCATGAAGCTCTGCAGAAGCCTGATAACGATCCTGATCATTGAATCAGGTGTGTTGGAAGAAGGGAAACTATCCACTATCCTTCATGTTTTGCAGGAAGTGTGCCAGAAATTCACGATGCCACGGCCAGTTGGTCTGAAACGTTCCAAACTGCTGGACATCTTCACTGTGATGATGTTGACACGCCTAAGTCACATGCCTTGCAGAGCGCCACCAACTGGTCAGGCAGAAAGCGTGAAATTAACAATAGCTTTTGCTAATTGGTCTGAATGTGAACTCACCATCCACCCTGCTACAAACACACACAGACCTACTTACGCTCACCATAAAAACACAACCCTACCCCCCTACACCTACACTCACAAACCTATCCAAACACACTCGCTCACTAACACAGATATATCCATGTGTCCTGATTCGTTTTCATTACTTGCTCCGTGTAAACACAGCCTGCAGTTCAGCCTTGAATTTTATTTCTTGTCTCGTGAGCGTCGGTCGCAGCCGGGCCACTCGTGGTTTCTCGGTCGCGTCGAGGAGCGCAGAATTTTTTGATCTTAACGGTTTAATTTTTGGTCGTTTTGCAGAAAAACGACATTTTGGTGAAGTGTAAGAAGCTAAAGAATTAGCTTCTGGCTCTGATGGATCATTTTGTTGATTTTGTTTTGTTTTTCCTACAGAATCTGATGAGAACAGTTTCATTTTGGGGTTTTATTTTAACGTGACACGTAGAGTAAACTTATTCTAACGGCACGTCACATCTTCCAGGTTTTTTCTGGAGACAGTACGCCTTTTAAACCGTTTAATTAAACAGTTTTTTAAAGACTAAATAGTTGAAAAATGTTTTAATGGACAAACCAACGCTGACACCTGCATGCTGGAAACATTAAACTCAAAATTAGGATGTTTTTACTTTTATATCTGCCTTTTATTCAGTCAAGTTTAATACAAAAGCACCTTCTGACAGACACAGGACATATTTTTAATCTGATATCAAACCAGTTAACCAGATTCTAAGAGCTAAAACATTCTGTCTAGTATATAAACAACCCCATAAATAAAGACTGGTACCTTCTGCTGTCCAGACGACCAACACAACGGCGAAGGCGAGCAGGAGAACCCAGCGGCTGACGGACGGAGTCTTCCACATCTTGGCGAACCGACTCGGTCTGGATCTCAGCTGTGGAGATGTTTGTTACCGACTAACCAAACTCAGACGATGCGCAATTTTATGTACTGCAGCTTCACGCGAAAAGAGGAAGTGCTGTTTTTTTAAATCTACCGTCATGCGCACAGAAATAAACACACCTACAGAGAAGCCTCACACCTATAGCTCTGTGGAGTTTGTCTCTCATGTCTTTGTATTTTTAGATTTCCTCCTCTTCTGTAATGAGTTCAGTGACACATTCATCTGCACGATAAACCCAAACGTACATGTCCACCCAAATATGGTGGCATTTGAGGCGACTGATGGCTTCTAACTTCATTTATGGTCGATTTTTTTTGGTCTATCTCCAAAAAAATATCCGTACACTGTCGATTTTTACCCACAATGTAGTAGTTAATACTGTTTTAGTATTATGTTAGATTAAATACTGTAGTCTAGTTTATTCTCACTCAAAGCCAACAGAATTCACAATATCAACATTATCGCAATATCTATCAGTCAAATTCTTTATTTATTGTGGATTTTGGCTCTTTTTTGCAAACAAAATACATTTAAAATATGAGTGAGACAGAGAGAAAGTCTGTCAGAGTAACTATACTGTATGTTTTTCCAGTATATACATGTTAAATACACTCACCGGCCACTTTATTAGGTAGCTAGTAGAAGCCTGGACCCCCTTTTGCCTTGAGAGCTGCCTTAATTCTTCGTGGCGTACTTTCAACAAGGTCTTGGAAACATTCCTCAGAGGTTCTGGTCCATGTTGACATGACAGCATTATCCATGATCCGTTCCACTACATCCCTAAGGAGCTCTACTGGACTGAGATCTGGTGACTGTGGAGGCCGTTGGAGTCCAGAGAACTCATCGTCATGTTCTAGAAACCAGTTGGAGACGATCTGAGCTTTGAGACATGGAGCATTATCCTGCTGGAAGTAGCATCAGAAGATGGTCCACTGTGGTCATAAAGGGATGGACATGGTCAGCAGCAACACTCAGGTAGGCTGTGGAGTTTAAACCAGTTGGTACTAAGAAAACACCCCCCACACCATTAGACCACCAGCAGCAGCCTGAACCGTTGATCCAAGGCAGGATGGATCCATGCTTTCATGTTGTTCTGACCCTGAAATGGAGACTCATCAGACCAGGCAGCGTTTTTCCATCTTCTACTGTCCAGTTGTGGTGAGCCTGTGTGAATTGTAGCCTCAGTTTCCTGGTCTTAGCTGACAGGAGTGGCCCCCGATGTGGTCTTCTGCTGCTGTAGCCCATCTTCTCCAAGGTTGTTGTGGTTCAGAGATGGTGTTCTGCATTCCTTGGTTGAGTTCCTGCTGCCTTTCTATCATCTCCAACCAGTCTGCCCATTCTCCTCTGACCTCTCACAACAACAACTGGGTGTTTCCTCTTCTTCAGACCGTCCTCTGTAAACCCTGGAGATGGTTGTGGTGAAAATCCCAGCAGACCAGCAGCTTCTGAAATATGTCAAAGTCCCTTAAACCCCCTTTCTTCCCCATTCCGATGCTCGGTTTTAACTTCAGCAGGTCGTCTTGACCATAGACATATATACGTAGACGCCACATTGACTGTGGAGGGACGTGCCTAAAGCTCCGCCATCTTAAAACAGGGCTAGCAGAGGGGGGAGTGAATGTAAGTCTATGGAGGTAAGAGGTACTCCACAATCTTAAAGTAGAATTATTCACTGAATTTTCGACCGATTTCCAAACGGTTTGATTTGTTAAAAACGTCACACATGTAGCTTTGACACAGGATGCTTGGATGCTTTTGTTCTATTTATGTCTGCCTGTCCGTCCTCCATGTCTGACGTTTGTAACAAACAATATATGTTGACAACTGATTGATTTATGATCACTTTTATAGTGCAGACATGTCATTCCTCTATAGACGTAATGCACTGTAGGGGCGAGTGGCACTGTACCAAGATGGCCGCCGCATAGGCACGTCGGCTCCAATCGGCAGCAGCAGTCAACGCGGCGTCTACGTATTTATGTCTATGGTCTTGACCACATCTACATGCCTAAATGCGTTGAGTTGCCGCCATGTGATTGGCTGGTTAGCTATCAGCAACAGAACCGGTGTACCTAATAAAGTGGTCAGTGAGTGTGCGTGATGCGTGAACAGTAATGTAGAGCTAATATTACTTTACTTAAATGTCATATCCGTAAATCTGTTGAGTTCTACGATGCTAAAACCACCGAATGACGCCGTGTAGTTACAGTCTCACATGCTGTATACATCACGTTGCCATGGGAACCCGACATGTATTTAGCTGGTGGTGTAGTTTTAGTTTTTGTCAAGCTGGTTTGCACAAAGACTGACCTTTCTTCGTAGTGCAGCCAACACCTTAAACGATCCATATTAATTCTATAAATCCGCCCCCAGTAAATGCATTTGCTTTCGGTCCGTTTGCCATTTGTACCCGCCCGCTTCTATTCATGTATGTTCCAGCCGGGTGCGACAGGGAAGTGACACTGAGTCAGCACAGAAACCCTCTTTCATGCCGTGAATCCCCTCCGTCCTGCTGGCAAACAAGCAGACGTCGTGCAAAGGCCCTTTTAAATCCATTTATTACGACCTCTCCACAACAAGTCAACAACAACACCACATAAAGAATGCTTCTAACATTGAAATAAAATAATACATTAAAAAAATAGCCTTTTATTTTAAATAGTCGTTCATGCAAAAGGAATAAATAGTAAAGAGGCAGTGGGCGTTCTCAGCTGCTCCGCGTCGTCCTTCACGCTTGGTCCACTTCCAGGACTTCGTTTAGTGGCGACAGGTCTGGAGGACAGTCCAGCTCTCCCTGCAATGTGGAGAAAGACATGTTGGATTTAAAAGACAGGACACAAAATGCACATTTAGACAAGTTTATTACATCCAGGTTAATTTTCTGTAGGGATAAATTGTCGTTATTTTGGGGTAAAGCTTCTCCAGATACTGAGACGTGACTTTTAAATGTTGTACCTCTTATATTTTGGATGATTTCTAATGAGGAAATTTATTTATTTGAACATTTTTATAACAGAAAAGTTGCTGGAAAGTGTGGCCGTGCAGATTTATCACAGTCAACGGCTTCACGATAGCATAATTAGCGCCTTATCTGTCAACCAAAAGCTCAACATTTTAGGGGAGTTGCACATGTGAGCGGCAAAAGGGCTCAACAGCGCCCCCTACAGTGTTGGAAAAATTGAACTACGTCTCAAAAAAGCCTCAAGAACACATACCCACAGTGCAACAGCAAGGCGGCCATTTTGAATTGAGTGATGAGCAACTTTGGTAGATACATTGTATTGGCCACGCCCACCAGGAAGTGAGGTAATAGGGGATTATATGTTTTTGGACACATGATCAGTTTTAACATACTACTCCTAGGTAGTTCATCAGATTTACATGAAATTTGGCAGACATGATACCAAGATGTTGGTGATGTTAAATTGCGAAGGAATGTTTGATATGTTGGAATATGTTGAAATGGCAAGATGATGAATTTTAACATCTCGCCTCATAAACAGTAATAAAGTCATAGCGCATTGAAAGATTTGTCTGAAACTTGTCAGGTTGTTAGATGCTACGATTAAAATGACATGCACATCCGGCATAGCGCCACCATCTGGCCAAGCAGGAAGTGTACTCAGGAATAACTCCGAGAGGCCTCAAATTTGTCCAGTATATACAACAGGCATGAGTGATCAGAAGTGTTTGGCAAAAGTATGAGGGCGTGGCCATGAAAGAAACAGGAAGTGCTGTGTGACTAGCCTGGATGTGCTCCAGTCGGCCTCAAACTTCACACGCGTGATCAGAGTGCATGCATATTAGGGCTGGTCCGAATAGCAGTTTCTGTGCTCCGGATATTCGGGTCCAATTAATGATGAATATCCGAATATTCGGCGGCTCTGCGGTCGGGGAGGGGGTTGTTCATCATCCGGGGCAGGGGCAAGGGCTGTGCGAAGTATTTGGATCTCAAAATTATTATCCGGATACCAAAACAACGACCAAATATTCGGATATTCGGGTCCAGCCCTGCTGCACATGGCGATAACCAGTCTCAGTTGTATTTTGATGCTCGCCATGAAACAGGAAGTGCCGTCTAACTAGCCTCTATGTGCTCCAGTCGTCCTCAAACTTTACACAAGGATGCAAGGACCCGTCCAACACTGCTCGCATCTTTAGTCTTGTTTATTGTGCGTTTTGTGTCTTTTTTGGCAAATAAATTCCACTTAAAATAGGAGGGAGTCTATAAAAATAACCGTACTGTATGTTGTTCCTGTAATTGTGTATTAATGCCATTATATCAACATTTATTCTTTTAAATATCAGCACTAATGTAGATCTAATCTTATTTTCACTCCAGTAATTATCAAGTACTGTGTTGGGAGGAATACTGAGCTTCTCTACATACGTCTACAACATGTAAAATATCCATAACCCTCGTACTCATGATGCAGGAAAGCCACTTTGCAGCACATACCGTGTGTCTTCTTATGCTTTTTAATGGTGTAGCTGGATGTTGTGAGGCTAACCTGACAACTTTGCATGCTGTGGTTTTAATTCATGAAAAAGACTCACACTTTATTTGTGGAACCACTTATTTTCTCGGTAATTGAAACCGCCGAATAAATTTAGCGGAGTAAAAAGTATAAGACTGTATCTGAGACGTATAAAATCCAGTCATACTTGGTGTATCTTGGGGTTTTTTCTTAGAATAGTCCAGGAAATCCACCTTTTTATGTGATATTACTTGCTGATTTTCGTATATTAGCCTTAATATCGAAGTAAAAGTATGTTTAATATTATGAGATTGTGATGTTTTTGTGTGTGTCTCATCATAAAATGCCGGTACTAGCGACATATTTTCATAATCATGTAGAGGAGATGAATTAGTGTCTTTATTTTACTCACTACAGTGTGCACATAAATTAGCATGCTTGCAGAAGTTGTAGATTATCGAAAAGTGTGGTTTGTTTACTTAAAATATGTGGTAATCACAGTTATGGAGCTTCAGTTCCTCTATTTCAAGTGATATTAAATTAACATATCATTGTGTGGTGATGCTATTTTCTATATCTGTTGTTTCTTCAGTCCAAATTTTAGCAGGAACAGTTGGATTTTGTTGCGTTTTGCAGGTAAAACATCCGTATTTTCTGTGTCTCTGCAGAAAGTCATGAAAAAATTTTAGAAGTTCTGCAAAATCGCAAGCAATTTTTGGGTTGTTCAGAGCTGCAAGTTTAATAATTTACCCTCTAGGGATATTTACCACTTCAATCCAGACCTGTTTTTATGCATTTATGCTGTTTAAAAGGCGGTTCTTACCCTCTTTATCTTGTCTTTGAGCCACTTGGAGGCTGGATCGATGCACCACTGTTTACCCCTCTTGCTCGTGACCCTGGAATCAAAGACAGTCACACATTTTTATGACATAAATAAATTAAAATTTAATTCAAGTGACCCACCGGTTAACTAAATGCATGATTGCTAGATCTTTAAAAAGTCTAATTTACTGCTTTAGGTCAGCATTTTAAATCGCCAACAATATTTTGATGGGCTGAGTTGACATTTTAATGTTGCATCAGCTAAATATTGTGGAGAATTTAAACTCAAATTTGGTTTAAAACTAGATTTAAGTTGAAGTAGCTCAATGAATTTGCCTCGATAATTTAATTTTTCTTCAACTTGACGTCAGAACTTCAATAATCCTTTCCTACGTACTACTTAAAAGTGGATTAACTTCATTCATAATTATGGTAGTTCAATACATAACACTAAAAATAAGAAATACTAATAAAATAATGCAGAAATACTACTTGTAATCGATGGATAACGACGCTGCCAATCATTAAATAAGGAAAAGCTCCTTCACTTAACTCTGTAATAATAATAATTATAATGATTTCATAATGTAGCACCTTTAAAAACAGGTTTTACAAAGTGCTTTACAGACAGGACAGTAAAGACATTGAACAACAGAATGCTGCTCATTTCCAACACGGTAGAAGATTTTCAAAATAAATGAGTAGAACAACACTAGATAAAATAATAATAATAAAGTGCCACGTCCAAGTAAGGGAAAGAATAAGTGGATTAAAAAAAAAATAAAAGGGTAAAACCACAAACACAAGGCTAAAAGTGATCATAACAGCAAATAAGTGCAATAAATACGCAAATAAAGAGTAAAAGAGATGAAAATTAGCAATAAAATCAAGTTTAAAAACCACTTAAGTGATAAAAATTGACAAAAGACATACGAATATTAAATTCTCGTCAAACATTATTTCACTGGAAGTTGTCGTAGCTTTTTGTAGAGCGTATTAAGTCCCGCCCTAGTTGCTATCGAGATCACACTCTATGAATCATGCCAACGTTCACCACAACCACAGCTGACCTAAATAAAGGTTAATATCCCGGTCATGCGGCTCTTTTACCCTTTCACAATAAGAGCCACGGTGTCAGGCTTAGACACCCTGTGGACAGAGTTTCTCGATAAGTGTTATCAGGTTTCCAGAGAAGGACGTCGTGTTATTCTGTTTAAAATGCGTCGTGCTTACAGGAAGGCGTGCTGGCTGCAGCCCTCTCGTGGTTTCTGTTCGAAGCAGCCTTTGACTCTCGCTACTTTCCTGGCGCTGACGTTGCGGCAGCACGGCAGACCCACGAACACTGGGACGTAGGAGTCCACTGCAGAGAGACGAGAAAGAGGAAAATACTGTCATTATTCAGCAGAACGTGACCAGTTAGTGTCGTAAGAAGGACCGGTTACACACTGTAGCCGTGGTTACCGCTTCTCTGAGTCACTGCTTTATTTGAAGTCTGAATCACTTATTATGTGATGGCCAGCGTTGGTTTGTTTGTTTGTTTGTGTGCAATATAACTGGAAAACTCATGGACGGAAATTTTCAGGAAATGTGTGAAATGGGACAAGGAACAAATGGTTAAATTTTGGGACTGATCCGGATCACCGTCTGGATCCAGGATTTGTTTTTAATCTAAGTGTAACCGGGTGGACAATTAAATGTGGTTTACTCTAAAAGCCACCAGAGGGCACTCTTGTTTTTGGGGTAACCCCCTCTGACCACATGACATTTTGGGCGACAGACGGCGACAGTGACGGAGTTCTCTTTCCTTCCTGAGCGACATACGCACGGTTGGGCCGGCATTCTTATCTCCGGTTGTCTAAGAAGCTGGGAGGCTGTTAGGAGCTGCCGCGCTAGAGGCCGCGCCTGTTCATTAGGTCGGATGGGGTGAAGGCCGCATTGTCGGTAGGACATTTGAACTGTATGTAATTACATTTGTATCTGTATCTTCCATAGAAAATATGAGAATTGGGAGATTGTGTTGGGGGTGGACTGAAGCTGCTTGGCGGAGCACTCAATGTTTGACTCCACCCATCTCAACGTTCCATAAACCAATTGCGTTCAGTCTTTTTACATACAACTTAACTTCATTTTGCAACAGTTTGGTGGATATCTAACCCTAACCCTTCAGGAACGTGTGCATCTAATGCAATTCAGAGTGGAGCCACATACAGGGCCAAATACAGGACTGTGACTATGCTAGGAGCGCAAGATGGCGCTCGTTTTTACATGCAGGTAATGTCCCCATGGGCGGAGTCAAATGTTAGATTCAGCCAATAGCATGCCGACGTTGAGCTCCGCCCCTTCACACTGCAGTCAGGGGTACTTGCACAGCAGTAGTGACTGGAACAAGTGGCCACTCTCAGTCTCCAACCTTAACCTCTTGCCGGTCCGGGGACTCGAACCGGCGACCCACTGCTTACAAATTTGCTTCATAAACCACCACCTGTCGTATTTTTCCTCACTGTGGGCTCATTTTTCTAAATAATAGAAGCAGAGGAACCCCAGCAATGTCTTTTGAAGCTATAATGCCGTAAATTGTAGAATAAAGAAAACAAAAGTTGAACTTATTTGATTATTTAATCCTGGAATCAACATGTCGAGTGTTTTTCAAAGTACCTGCAGGTGTTACCAACATTTTAAGGTACATTCTGTAAATATTTACTCCTTACTTTTACATCTGTGATTGTCTCCTGTCTGTTTTGTGTGAAGACATACTGCAGTTGAACTAATAAAGTGACTGTTTGTCTCTGTTCTGCTGTGGAGCTCAGAATTTTTAAGATAATATGAGCCTTTATTAATCCCACAGTGGGGTGATTTGCAGCGTTAGAGCAGCAAATATTCAGGAAATGAAATAAACCAAAATATAATAATAGAAATGACAGCATTGGACATGCCGGTGGTTATTGCACAGACTCTTTCATGAGTAGAAATACTGACTGAAGTGTTATTATGGCACATATTTTACTAGATCTGGTGCCAGCTGTTTGTTTTAATTTAGATTTTTAAAGCTAGACTTGTAGAATAAAGGGATTTTGATGCAATATCTTGATTTTACGCTTAGATTTGGTTAATTTTCCCAACAGAACTCCACGTCGTACATGATTAGTTCCAGGACTAATGAGAAGTTTTTCTGTTTTGATAGTTTCTTGCTCTGATAAATTGTGTTATTAAGCAGATTTTCTAAACATAACATGCCTTTCAAGCCTGCAGAGAGCTAACATTCTGTAAACTAACAAACTGAATACCTGACTCGTCATCGTTGCGCTAACTGACACTCTTTTCCATGTGGGAGTCGAACAACGGCAGACAAAAGCTACTCCCTGCACACATTTCATTCGCATAATACAAACAAACACGAGCTCGGCGTTACCTTGAGATACAGAGAAGAGCATCACGACGGCCAGTGTGAGCAGAAATATCCACCGGCTTACGGACAGAGCTGACCACATCTTCGAACGCTGGATCTCGGCTGTGAGCGGCTTCGCTGTTCGGTCACTAACTTCTGAATGAACCAGAGAGGAGGGGACTTTTATACTGGAGCCTGACGAAAAGAGGAACCGTCCCTGTCATGCACAGCATCTTTTTTTTGAATGGAAATCATGCCGCGGCGATGACGAGCCAGGAGACGACGACTCACACGCTCAGGAGATAGCGGATCACATCCCTCGTGTCCATATATGTTCAGGTTTGCAGCGAGCCGTTACCTGACGTTGCTTGCATCCGAGAAAAATGTGTTTTGTACCCATTTAGCAATAATGACCCTCACAAATACTCGCAGCACAGATGTTTCCTGCAGGTAGAAACACCTGAGGCAAACCCTGAATTAATGAATGAGCGAAAGGAAACAGAAGCGGTCGCCATTTTTTATTTGGAAGAGGTTTGTTCGGTGGCGGTAATTCTAAAAAGCATGTACACAGGACGTCTTTGTGGCTGGGTTTCTAATCTGGGTGAACCATTTATGGCATCGATAGCAGGAAAACTGATTGACAACAGCTACGTAACATGTTAAACTGACAGATTCCCTCTTTTCCAAACCCACAGGACGCTTGCAGCTAAAATGAAGCAGCCGAAGTTTGAACTAAATCCTCCTGCAGGTGAGACTTCCTCCTCCACCCTCACCTGCATAACTTTACATAACTTCAAACACATATAGAAGTTTACCATTTTGTGTAATTATGCAAACACAACAGGTAAACACAGAGCATACGTAGACGACCGTGTAGAGTGGAGTTTTTTCTGGCTTGTTGGATCCATTCAGGAGGTTAAATGTGCTTTGATGTTAGGGTTTGAGGTTTCATTGCTGCAGCTAAACAACATAATCCCTCAGTAATTCATGACGAATGATTTGTGCCAGGTTTCATTTCAGTGCTCAGTATCTCAGCCCCTCCAGGATTTCGTGGGCGTTTTTCCAGATTGTTGCTCCTAAAATGCCTGAATTCGCGGAAAAATTGCGATGAAAGTTGAGATGTAATTGCAGGAGACGGTAAAAAATTGCTAAAAAGTTGCAATTTTTTCTTTGTTTTGTTTAATTCATTAAACATTTTAAAAGTTTAAAAAGTTAATTCCACATCCTGGCACACGCGTGTTCACACACACACGCTCACAGCTCGTCACGTCAGTTAATGAATCTAACTGACCTTCATTGTTTCAGTGCTGCCACAGATCTGGATGCAACAGCTTCATCACGGTGGTTTGTCTGGTCTGTGGTCCGCTGGTTTCACCCATTCTCCTGATATGTTTACGGTAGAAAAGTGTTTGTCAGTGGATGGTTTTGGTTTGTGTTCCACCTCAATATTCCACGGGGTGAAAACAGTTTAGCTCCGCTTTGGTGAAGAACATCAGGGAATTGTTTTGCAGTAGTTTTTGTTGCATCTGTATCTTCAAACCATAAACAAGGAAGTGAATCCGGTGACGTACCGTATTTTTCGCACCTTAAGGCGCACCGGATTATAAGGCACAGTCTCAATTACGGGGTCTATTTCTGGATTTACGCCATAAGGCGCACCGGGTTAAAAGGCGCATGCTAAAATAAGGAAACGGAAGTAAAACAGTGAATTTTCTGAACTTTATTTTACAACGTACCGTATTTACAAATACACTCACATTATTTTTTGATTAATCTTCTGTCTCAAACCCTTCAAAGTCTTCATCCTCTGTATCTGAATTGAACAGCTGGGCAGTTTCGCCGTCTAGCATGACAGGTTCCCTCTCGTCATTGTCGGAGTCGGTCTCGTTGCCGGGTGGCTGTTCAGTAATGATGCCGGCTTTCGCGAAAGCTTGTACAACAGTCAAAGCAGATACCTTAGCCCAGGCATGTTTTCAGCATACAGGTAGTACAGTATATACCTACCTACCGGAGGCGTAGCAGAGGTCAGCGTACCGTACGTACTTTACGTAGCTTTACGTAATGTTCTCCAATTGGTTCAACGCTGCCAGCGTACTTAGTGTACGTACTTTACGTAACGATGTCGGCGGAAAATGGTCCGACAGTCAATGAAGCGGAGCGCTTGGAACTCAGCGCACACATAAGGCGCACCGGATTAAAGGGCGCACCGTCAATTTTTGAGAAAATTAAAGGCTTTTAAGTGGCCTTATAGTGCGGAAAATACGGTACGTGCATTACTGGGGACTGCTGTGATTGGTGGAACTCACGGGAGGCGGGACAAAATTGCGGAAAAGTGGCGGTGATTGGACGAAATTGCAAGGTCGCGCAGAATTCATGGAGATTGGTTGAATTAGCTTTAATTGTCGCAACATCCTGAATTCCTGGAGGGACTGGTATTTCATCTCCCTGCAGAGTTACAAGAAACAGACCACAGCAGAAAAACTGACCCCCCTGGCCGGACGTTTATCTGTTATATCAGCTTTAGAAACACACTCAAACCTGGATTATGTTTCAGATAAAGTATAAAAACATTAACTGGGTGGGTGACGGTGAAACAAGATGACGTGGAGTGAGTTGATACTGGCTGAGAGGGCCCGGAGTGATCTTTAAAAACCCTATTTTGGTGAATAAACATTTGAATTTCGTCAGCTGCGTTCAAACGCCGCTGGGTTTTTTCCACGCTCAGAATGGAGCTCTGCGATGTGACAACACATGACAGTCAGCGTGATGAGTCTGGCAATGACTCTACCGCTTCGTTTGACACGCATCTGTGAATTTTCCTGTCAGTTTTCACCATTTTTTTAAGCAAAAAAGGCAAAAATGCTTCCGTAATTAAAGCCCCAGCGGACAAAAGTGGGTAAATAATTGATTTATTCTGATTTTGGTTATTGGGAGTGTGCAAAAACATCCTCCATGCAGGAAAAAACCTGTTATATTTGAAAACTTCGAACACAGATATCTTTGTTAATACTTCGATGACCCTGTTAATTAGTTATTTAGGTGGACAGAGCTAAGAGCAACACGTGTGACCAGCAGAACGGGAATCACCCAAACTCAGAGACGCACCAAGAATAACTCCAGAGACTGACCAGCTGAGTATTTTTAGCACCGGCTGATACCATAATAAACTGAAAAAAAACAACGGTCACAGTGGCATGAGGCACGCTAAAAACCTCAAAAGAGGAATTACTCACATGTGTGGAATGCATGTGTGCATGAGAGAAGTGTGGGAACTGATTCAAAATGACTAGAAAGGTTCAGTGTGTTTACTCGTGTAGACTCTGAATCCAAAGCGTTCTCTGTTTTACACTTAAATAGGTTATTTTATATAAATGCATCCAAACCTGAAAAGGCTCCCCGTCAGAATCATCCGCTGTTACAAGCCATGCAAAGTTTGACCTTCATGCTACCAATACTTTCAGAGTTATAGGCCCTTAAAGTCCATAAAGGTGGGTCAAAGTCTTATGTCTTTTGGTTTTTAAAGCCCTCATGATGTCTTTATACAGCAGGTAGACAGGTGGCATTTTCAGGGCTGAAAAACACATAAGAGTTCTGTTAAAAGCTGCAGCCAAATCAGTTTTAAGCCAACTCCAGGTGTCACAATCTAAAGACTAAATGTGGTTTTTGCTCACTTTTTCTTCAATCAACTCTGAGCATCAATAGTTTGGGAAACACCGATCAGGCATAACATTATAGCGACCTGTCTAGTATTGTGTTGGTCCCCCTTAAATGCTCTGAACCATTGGGCATGGACAAGAGGACCTCTCAGGGTGTCCTATGGGGTCTGGAACCAGGATGTTGGCACTGGATCCTTTGGCTACTCTGGCTTGTGTCAATCCAACTTGTTCCACTGCATCCTGTTGATGCTTGATCAGAATGGGCTGTAGGAAGTCTGGAGGTCAAATCAACATGTTGGGCCATTGTCATGTTCCTCAACATGTTCCTGATTGGTTGATGTTGTTTCCATGTGGTGGGGTGCATTTTCATCCAGTGACATTTGGGATTTCCATTAGCATGAGGGAGTGTGTTTGTGGTGGAACAATGTTTATTTGGGTGTCTAAAGGCTGGCACACACTACAGGATTCTTCAAACCTTCTCAGTTTTAGAGACCACACACTTGAAGATAAAAGACAGATCCCACAACATTTCTCTCTTCTGATCTTATAGTGTGGTGTTCACTACAGAGCTCACCACACTATAAGATCTAAACCGATTCTTCAGCAGACTATCAGGTTCTTCTTGCTCAATATTCCAAATCTCACATAGTCAAACGTGACTTCAGTGTAAACAAACATGATGGGAATAATGTCACTATAAATAACGATGTTACTAACGGCGTTCCTTTCTACAGTAACCAGTAATCTAATTGATTACTCTTCCCATCATTATAACGTCGTTACCGTTGCTGCCAAAAATGCGGCGCGTTACTAGAATTGAAGCTGCTTTTTCATCAGACCATCCAGATCTCTGAGCCGAGGAGCAGAGATTTTTTAGGGCTGTCAAAATTGACGCGTTAGTGCAGATTAATCCATCATCATGATTAATCTGATTAAATTTTTAGCAACGGTAACTCTACTTGTTTGTTTTTACTTCCTGTTCCGTCAGTCAGCTGAGTCAGCTCGCGTTCTGATTGGCTTAAATCTGGTGACATCACACACTGAGCGTGCTCGGCTGCTCTCGGAGGAAACCCCCACACACTACAGGGTTTATAGTCGCAAATATTAAACATGTTCATTATCTACGATCTCTCCTTCCGAGACCTTCAGAGCGGATCGGACTGGACAAAATCACTCTTAACACACTACAGGAAAATCGGACCTGATGTTGTTTGCAAACATCCGACAATCGGGCCTTTGCTGGCTTTGATCGTAAGGGGCAGATCAGGACAAAAATCGGCCCGATTATCCTGTAGTGTGTGCCGGCCTTAAGTCTCATCAAGGTTTTCCATCAGAACACCACATAGTACCAATATGATCAATGTTATTCACTTCACCTGTCAGTGATCAGGATGTTGAGGCTGATCGGTGTGTATCTTCTAGCATGTAAAAAACACAATATGGACATGTAAACAAGGAGGTCTTAGACGATTAATCAAGAAAATGAAGTTAACAAATTGGTTGTTTCGTTCTGCAGTAGTAACTAAAATCATGTGAAGCTCCAAGACATGAAGCTCTCAAAGCCCGTCTTTATAGTTCAGACTTAAAAGGGATCTTGATTATGACTTTTAATTTAGTAGTGTGGGTGAGAATAATGAGTGGATGTTTCCGACGTGGTGTGACTCATGTTTCTCCTGAAAAACCTCTGAGGCCTTGCAGTGAAGCTTTTTGTCCTTTTATAGCGGTGCTCCACCATCAGTAATGTTCCATTTGGACACAGGGAAACCCAACCAATGAGAGGACTCGTGGATTTATAAACACCAACGTCTGAGTGAAAACTTGTACATTTCCGTGAGAAATCGGTCGGAGCCTCCTTCAGAATTAGTGTTTTTATGTGCGATAACTTCAGTATGTTTGATTTAAAATACGCATAAAGTAGAAAACCATTTTGAAAAAGACGGAATCGAGTCCAGAAGATGATCTTGGTATGAAAATGTTGGTTAAAATGAGGCGTTTCATAAACAAGTGTCTGTAAAAAGCATTCAACCCCTGGGAGATGTTCCCCTTTGATTGCTTTTCAACATTAAATAGTGGTTAATTATTATTATTTTTTGACAAGACTGTTCTAGTATCCATCCTATAGCTTCTGCTTTTCAATAACCTTTCTACAGAGTGTTTATGACCCTTCATGGTGTAGTTCTATCCAGGAGTACTGGACCTTCCAGATATGGGAGTCTCTATACTACAATCCCTCAGATGATCCACCTGCATTGGATTAGGTGAGTCGCTCATTTTGCGTTTTATATTTTGAATTAATCGACATTACTTTGAGGAAATCTGTTTTCACTTGTTGTCAAAGAAGCAAAATGACTCAAAGTTGAAAAGCAGTAAAAGAGGAATATCCCAGGGCGGGGTGAAAACTATTTATAGGGATAGTTTAACTAATGTTGATCCCACATGATGTGACACATGATATGCACTTCTTAGAGTTTTCTCTGGTGAATTATCAGAAAACAGATGACATATCCATCATACCAATGTTACTCTGTGTCATAGAGATTAAACTGCAGGAGGTTTGGTGTTGAAACTATGATTCACACCGATCAGCCCCAACATCATGACCACTGACAGGTGAAGAGAATAACATTGATCATATTGGTTCTATGTGTTGTTCTGATGGAAAACCTTGATCAGACTTAGACACCCAAATAAACATTGTCCCACAACAAACACACTCCCTCATGCTGATGGAAATCCCAAATGTCACTGCAGGAAAATTCACCCCACCACATGGAAACAACATCAACCAATCAGGACAAGTTTGATTGACAGAGGCCCCACTGCACAAGCCAGAGTACCCAAAGGATCCAGTGCCAACGTCCTGGTTCCAGACCCCATAGGACACCCTGAGAGGTCCTCTTGTCCATGCCCAATGGTTCAGAGCATTTTAGACCACATAAGGGGACCAACACAATATTAGACAGGTGGTTATAATGTTATGCCTCATTGGTGTATGTATATAATTTTAAAAAAAAGAACAAAGATGTAATAAAACTTTCAAGCAACGTATAATATAATAAACCAGAGCAATGGACAAACTGACATTTTGACCTGATGATGGTGCTAAAAGTCAGACTTTTACCTAATTCAGCGCTGAGTTTCAAGGCAATCCATCCAAGAGTTAGATAATGAACTAAAGAGTCAAAAGGTCAAACTCATTGTGTTACTGGAGGAAAACACAAGGGTTCACCAAAGTCTGGAAGGGTCATCGTCTGGGGATGAGGCAAACTGTCAAAAACAGACCAAAGCAGCAAAACAACCAACATCCTTAGAGCTGCTAGCATGAAAAAAAAAACATCAACCAATCAGGAACATGTTGAGGAACATGACAATGGTCCAACATGTTGATGTGACCTCCAGACTTCCTACACCCCATTGTGATCAAGCATCAACAGGATGCAGTGGAACAAGTTGGATTGACAGAGACCCAGAGTACCCAAAGGATCCAGTGGTTCCAGACCCCATAGGACACCCTGAGAGGTCCTCTAGTTCAGGGGTTCTCAACTGGTCCAGCCTCAGGACCCACTATGTCTCTATTAATAAGAGTCTCGACCCAAATTGTTGAAGTTTGCTGTTCCTGTTAACAAACTAAGGTTTATTTGGGTGTAGTCTCAATGCATTTTGATACAATTTAGGGAAATTTTGGCTTATTTTTTGCTAATTTTGGTATTTTTGGATGCTTTTGCCAAGTTTGGGGCGTATTTTGGCCCATTTTGACAGATTCTGAGCACATTTTCTTATATTTTTGGGACGTTTTAGCATAAATTTCTCCAATTAGCTGGCAGAGCCAAATCTAGAGGTTAATAGTGAGCAACTACTGGTGTCACCACCACTAAATATCCTGCTACTGAAAGCAAACTGTGTCATCAGAAACACATCCTTTAAAATAAAAGACTTTCATTCTTGACAAATCTGAGGAACTAATCCTGTGTGGTTTGAACATGTGAAGCTAAATAAGTGCAATAATGCAACTTGCCATTGTGTAGCGCCGAGTAGTGAATTGAATATGTAACTCTGATGCACCGAGATGAGTTTTTAGAGGTTTAATCATTGACTGGAGACGGATTTTAAATGCTTTTACAAACTTGTTTCATGCAACCAGCAGTCTAATACCTGAAGATGTTTAATCTGCTGATAAATAAAAGCTGTCACCAGAGGATATCTGGTAAAAAGATGAACTAATCGATTCACTGACTAACTGTTGCAGCTGTAACTCAACACAAAAGCAACACATAGTGGAAAATGTGAGGTATTTTTATGAGTCGTGACAAACTGGAAAGTCCCGAGTGGTCAGCAGCGGTGCAGACGAAAGAAATAGAGGAAGGAAAAGCAGACAAGGGAGTGTATTGATAGATGCTATCAGCGCGTTTGCCTAACAGATAGTTGTGTCACCTTTTTAGATCAGTTTGTGTTTGCGTGGGTGTTGTGGCTATTTTTTACAGATGAACAGAAATTGTCATACAACCGCGATGAGCCTCCTTCGTCTTGCAAGCAGCACCTCGCAGCGTCTTATCCCTGAACTGCACCTCACATGCAAACGTACAGGACGAGCAGCTAACGCCGTGGACACTAGAGTCAAGATTTAAAGGGTTTATAATGACATGGAGGCTGGTTTACATGCAGCTTTAAAGGATAATTCTGGTGTTTTTTAGGCTAGAAATGCTGTTAAAGCAGAATTAAATCAATTTAGCGCAGCAAAACCATCATGTGGAGAAATCTGATGTACAGAAAACACAATTAAACAGCTAAAAACATGGATTACATGCGCAATACTTATATTTTACAGAGGCTGGGGGATGTCTCGAAGCTCCACAAGGTGTGAAAAGCTCCAATTCACATGTTTTTTTTCCACCTAAACTCATCACAGTGGGGAAAAGCAGGGGTGTAAACAGTCAAGAGACCATTTAGCAGCTTTAGCTTCAAGAGGCTGAACGTGTTAAACGACTGTCACTGGCTAATGTCATGCTATTAGTAACACCTGTGCTTTCCCTGCTATGACGAGTCAGTATGTCAGGCTGTGATCAGCTGGAATATTCTGAGGCGGCAACAGTTCAGTCATGATTTATGAGCTGAAATCTTATTTTTAATCACAGGAGGTTATATATACTATCATTCACTTCTCCCATAACGTCAGCTTGATGTGTAAAACATTTTTAGTTGTTTATATTCTATTTAGGGGCTAAAATTTTAACAGTATTAAATGGAAAATGCACCCAGGTGTCATTATAAATTCATAATCTGGCTGTTTTTCCCTAAATTTGACGTCTTATTTTGATTAAAAGTGTCTTCATAGAACTGCAGTCTGATAGAAATTTACCTTCATGACTCGTTAAAACCTAAAACCATGTGCTGTTAACTTCCGTTCAACACAAATAAGCTTCAGCGTCAATCTGATATTGACGACAAATGATAGAAATGTATTGATATAAGTCGTCATTACAGTTAAGAAAGTGACTTGGTGTGTTCTAGTGTGTGTTTCTAAATGGGAAGTTGTTGCGTAACAGTACAGAAAAAGGGTAGTTAGTGGCTTTATGCACGTGTAGCACATTAGTTTAATCAGATAAAATGAAATTTGCAGGCTTCTTCTTTTTCTCATTATTATTATTATTATTATTTTTATTATTATTGTTGTTGTCATCCTGTTAAGACTCAGATTTGTGCTCCACGTCAGTCTTCAACTATTTATTTCATTGATCAGGGCGGAAAAGATGGCTTCTTTCGGCTTTTAATTTATTTTATTTTGGCCATAAATGATTAGATCTGGGGCTTTAATTTGAATATTTATATTACTCAAGTATTTTTATGGTATGTAATCTTGTAGGATTTTAACTGCGAAAGTTAAATTAGGTAAATATGATTTATATATATATAATATTGTAGGGTTTTAACTAACATTTAAATTAGCAATATATAAAATTTCACAGTTTTTACCATGATTTAGTCAGGTAAATTAGTATTGCACATAATTATAGATGGTTTTAACTATAATATATAAATTAGTCATGCAAATTTGCATAATTAACCATATGGTATAGTCTCAATTTTATATATTATTTTATATATTAACATACTAATCCTAATATTTATTATTTTAATTAGTCAGGAAAATTTGTATTGTGTATAACTAATATTTAAATTTGTCGTGTTAATTTATATTTATATAATATTGTCGGGGACAGAATCTTCATCGTTGTACTGTACAGTGTGTTGTTTTCAAAGCAAACCGCGTCGCGTGTGTTCTCGCGAGAAGTGGCCAACAGCGCCCCCTTGTTTGTGTGTGGAGAAGCTTCGGGAGGTCTGAGGGATACTCCGCGGCTAACGATAGCAACGTACACAAATACGGGAATAATCCACTCCGGGTCTCCGCTGACGCTCCGGGACTCTACCGAAAGCTGCAGGAGGACATAATTTCCGCTAAACCCTCCGTTTCCCGCCACATTCCCACCGAGGCGGGCACCGACAGCGGCAGACCCCCGTTAATCCCGTGAAGAGGGGGAGAGGCCTGCTTTTGTAGCCGGCTTCCCGGTGCAGCTCAGGCGGCTAGCCCTGTCACCAGAGCCCGGTGCTTCCGCTGGCTGAATTTTCCTCACCCCGCCAGAACCGTGGGAGCTTCGAAATATTGTTTATTTTAATACCCGCGGCTCCTCTTTGACACATTTCCACCCTCACCGAGGCGCTGCTGTCGGCGGTTCTCGCCGAAGAGGAGCCTCCGGAGCCGGGGCGGCCTGTTTTGTTTTCGAGCCGCCATGAATCTCTGCGAACAATAACAACCATAACGAGCCTGCTGGGGCTGCACTGCTGCCCGGACAGGAGCCCCGGTGCGGGATAATTAATGCATCGTGTGAGGCCAGCTCCGGACCGACGTGAAGAACCGGGGACGAGCATGCATGCGGACTATGGATTTATCTCGGGTAAACCGCTGCAAACCGGAGCACTTTGTCACGAAAGCCCCTGTTTGAATTTCGGAGCTGCCGCTAGTTAGCCAGCTGTGGGTACCGTTAAAAAAAGGCCACCGGCGGAGGGAAGAGCGCCACACGATGCTTTGTCTCATCATAACCCCCGCATGGTGTGAACCGAGCCGGATGAAGACGCGTCTCTGCGCCCCTCGGTGCCTGTGAATGCTGGTACAACCTCGGATCAAAGCAGCGCCTTCAGAGCCGGGACCCCGCACGGAGGATGGATTGGATGTGACCGGGGATGAGTAACCGGGATCGCTCCGTGAGCATGCGGGATTTACCGATCTGAAGCATCCATCTATGCCCTCTTCAAAGCCGCCAGACTCCCGGGATAGAAACTGTCATTTAACCCCACGCAGCGCGGGAGTTGCGGGCTCGATCGGCGCGTTTGCGTTAACGTGTGACTTTGGTGTTATTCGTACATATTAAACGGACCGGAACCGGACTGGATCCACCGGGCCCAGGCAGCTGAGATGAACCCGGTGAATGCGACCTCTCTCTACGTGTCCGCGAGTCGTTCGGTGCTGCAGTGCGACCCCCGAGACCCCCGGGCCCTTGCGGAGCTCTGCAAGCTGCTGCCGTTTTTCCGCCAGTCCCTGTCCTGCCTGGTCTGCGGTGAGTGATGTTATATTTATTTTTTATCACCTTTATTTCAACGTCATGGTGGTTGTGGACGTGTGTTTTGGGAGAGAGGGGCTCGGTAACGTGCGTTGTTGTCAGCTGTCCTCACAGTGGGAGCGAGCCTTTAAACGGTGCTGCGTTCAGGGGCTGTCGGAATTATCACTATCAGCTGCAGAAATGATGAACAGAATAATTGATCGGCAGTGATTAGAAGTCAACAAGTAATATTTGATCAAATGCTGTACTTGGGAATAACTTGAGGTGCTTATTTTATATAATGTGGAACTGTTAGCCAGTACTACCACATAAATTTATTAATATTATCTCTATTATTATTGTAGGGACTACTTTTATTTTTTATTATGTTGTATGGTTTTAGCATTTATTACATGTATTCAGGTAAATTTATATAATACATAACATGGTAGAGTATTACTTTTTAACATTTTAAGTACATTTTTCAACCCTAATATTTCAAATTGTCAGCTAAATTTGTGTAATAAACAATATTGTAGAACCTTAACACTTAAATTTGTTAGTTAAATTTGTATTATTTATAATTGCATAGGTTCTCAATCTTTAATATGTTTACTCAGGTGAGTTTTACAATAAATATCATAGTAGAGACCCAACTATGATGTTAGTATAATGGCTAATATTGTAGTGTCTTAGATAAATTTGTATTCTATATATATATGCTACTGTAAGATCCTCAGCTTTAATATGTTTAGTCAGGTAAATTTGTTTTATATATATACTATTGTAAGGTTCTACGCTTTATTATGTTTACTCACATAGACAAGATCGTAGTATCTTGTCCTTTAATATTTTAGTCAGGTAAATGTATATTTTATGTAATTTTCTACCATAATATTTACATTATTCAAGTGCCTTTTCAATAATAAATAACACTGTAGGGGTCATAGCCTTAATATTTAAATGTGTTGGACAACTCTGGTGTCTTAAATGTGCATATATCATACATAATTTTAACTGTACTGTGCTTTATTATTATTTTTAAATGTTAACTTTACATGAGAGTCATAGTTACTGCTAGTTTTTATATATAATGATTGTGAAAATGTCCATAACCTTGTTTATCTTTACCAAGCTAAGCAAAGAGGTTGATTAATTGATCAAGTTGTGTATAAATATAAATGCAATGCTGAGATTACATTTCTAAACACAATATATAGATAATTTTTGAAGATAGGAGTTGATTGTACAGGGCTTAGACTTATCAACAATGTAGTGTATTGTATACTTTCACATGTGATTACCTAAGTAAGACATGAGATGTTCAAAGAGTGTAGTTTTTTGCACGTGTTACTGTTAAGATAATATTGTTTATGCTTCTTAATGTTTACATTATGGTATTGGAGTATTTAAGCCACGGAAACAATCACTTAATCCAGAAAAGCTACGTTTTTAGCTTTGATGGTGCTAATTCCGATGTGCAGTGAAGGCATCGTCAGTCACAGCTACACCCATCATGACACACCCCCCTCTGTGTGCTGTTTGGCAGCAGTGGGGCGTTTCTCTGTTTGCCTTGTTGAATAACACTCCATCCACATACTGGATGCTGGAAACCTTATCTTTATCTCCCCCTGAAGTACGTACCGTCAAATTTATAGGTAAATGTTAGACAGGAATACTGCAGGGAACACGGTTGTTTACAAAGTTTACTGTAGATATTGATGCTAGTGAGGAGTATAGGTTGTAAATAAACCTCACCTTTGATTTATTTTGGATGCATATTTAACGCAGGGTTCTCTCCGCTCATATAAAATGCAGCGCTTTCCCCTTCTCTTCCTGTGTTTCATGTTTTTATTCAGTGCAGACGATGCAGCCATGGATGACCTTTTAGCAGGTTGTCAGTAAATGGATGCCTGTATGGATTATTTATGAATTATTGGTGTATTTTTTTGCCATATTTCGATGAGAGGTAAAGGTGATATTTGTGTTGCAGAGAAGATTTAAAGATAACCCCGTCCATCTCCGGAGCATTAATAATAGATCGATATGAGGGCAGCCCATACGTTGTGTTAAATATAGACTTAATGCAGTTGCATGGGATTTACCAGACAGGCAGCGCTGAGTGTTTAGAGCTGCTTGTTTGTTATGAATGGACCTTCATCCGTTTTCTTTTTCCCCCGATCTGCAGCTGCACTCTTTAGTGGCCAGCGTTGCTAAGGAAGCTCCTCTCAAAGAGCGGCTGTCATTCGGTGTGGCGGGTTGCCAGGCGCCGCTCAGGTTTACAAACACGCGTCAGTTGGGGGGAAAACGTTGCAAAGGAGGAACCAGAAGTCGTGTGCGTTGTAAACAAAGCCGGGGACGTAATTTAACGTGGCACGTTTGTCGAGTTCAGTGAGGATTTTACTGCCGTGCCTGCGTTGCTTTTTCTGGATCGTGTGAAAGTCTGTTGGTTAATCATCAGTGTGAGCTGTGCTGTACTGTTCCTGTGATATGTGTGATGCACTAATGTTCCTTGTGTTTGCCGTCCCTCCTCTTGTGCTCAGGTAACCTGCTGCAGGACCCCATCGCTCCCACCAACTCCTCATGTCAGCATTACGTCTGTCGAGGCTGTAAGGGTCAGAGGATGCAGCTGAAGCCATCCTGCAGTTGGTGTAAGGACTACTCCTGCTTCGAGGAAAACAGGCAGCTCTCTTTGCTCGTCCACTGTTACAGGAAGCTCTGTCTCTACATCACCCAGTCGCCGCTCGCCCCGCACATAGCCAGCGCCGCCAGCGACTCGCCGGACCTCCAGGCGATCCTCAACGAGGGCCTCACGCTGGCCGAGAGCGAGCCGGAGACGGAGGACATTTCAGACTCGTTGTCGCAGACGGCGTCCACCTCGGAGGTGGTGCAGCCCGATGAAGCTCCGCCCACGAAGGAGCTCAAGGGCGAGGAGCCGAGTCCGATGGGCATCAACGGACTGCACGACTGCAACGGCCTGGTCAGCTCGGACACGCTGCAGCCCATCGCCGTAGAAACAGGTGGAGGCGTGGCTAAGCAGGAAAGCTTCTCGGAGGAGATCCCGGTGTGCGTGAGCGTCACGGGCACCGGGGAGGCGGGGCTTTGTGACATCAGCACTTTTGGGGAGGACCTGAAACATGGCGGGGGGCCTCTGTTGCTGAGTGTGGAGGAGGTGCTCAGGACTCTGGAGACGGACACGGACCCCGACCCACCACCTGAGCCCAGCCTCCACCCAGACTGTCACCCCTCTGTACCTCAGTCCAGCCTCAACGGGCCCCACTGCCCCTCTGGCCCCGACTCCTCCCGCCTTATCCCCTCCCTCCCCCCAGAGAACAGCCCTCGTCCCTTCCAGCCTCACCCACAGCCCTCGATGCAGCCTCCCCCTCAGCCCTCCATCGTCGTCCCCCGTGTTCCCCCCCGGTGCCACCGCAAGCGCTCCCGTTCAGAAAGCGACAGCGAGAAGGTGCAGCCCCTTCCCATTTCCAGCCTCCTAAGAGGGCCCCCCATCGGTGCCAACAGCTCCCCCCACCACCCCAACCCCGGTGCCACCACCAAACAGGAGCCTAAGTTTCCTGCGGCCACGCCTCACCCCCACCTGGCCCCGGTGCCTAACGGCGGCCCCCCCAAAGTAGGCAAGACTGTACTGGTCTCCAACAAGGCACTTAAAAAGACTGTGGAGCACCACGGGGCCACCAAGAAGGCCTACACCAAGGCCAGGCAAGGGGCCCCCAAACCCCGGGCTCAACCCCGTGACCGAGTCCCCCCACACCCCCACGCTCACCCCCTGACTCACCCACCCAGCCCCTCGAAGCCACTGTACAAGAAGCCCGTGGAGAAGAAGGGCTGCAAGTGCGGCCGAGCCACACAGAACCCCTCGGTGTTGACCTGTAGGGGGCAGCGCTGCCCCTGTTACTCCAACCGCAAGGTGAGAACAGCACTGAGGCCGTCTTCATGATTACAGCATGAAAACCCCACAGGCTGCTGCGTCACTCAGTGTCGTTGCTGATACTGCTAATGTTTGGATGCGTCTCCGTCCAAGCGACTAAGGTCAAAGTATACCAGCAGACTGTATTCCCACCTGGAGGCTCGTTATATTTAACTGCTCGTGTTTGTTTACATCGCAGCGCAGTTTTATTACTAATTGGATTGTTTGGGAGTTGTGTGTGTTCAAGGTTGAAATATTGTTGATGCAGTCATGAAGAGCTTTGGCTACAAGAGAGGTTAAACCTTTTTTAACGTAAAATGACATCATGAATCTAAACTGAACAAACTTCCTAAGCAAAAAACAAAAACATATTACTAATATAGCAAATTCAGATGTATTAGCTCAGTGTTATTATCCAGAAAAACAGATCAGAACAGGGCTAGACAGCGTTTTAGTAATGGAGATTTGACTTAACGCAGAAAAAACACAGTATGTTGTTCAGTACAGATGCTTCCTTTATGTAAATGTAGACTTTTTTATGCGGTCAAGCAGCCTTAGAGGGAATCATGCTGTTCTCATCAGCAGATACGAGAGTTAGAAAATGTAGTTTGAACATGTGTGTGCGTGTAGGGGTTAAAAATTTTGACAAAGACATCTAGAAATGCAGAAAAAATACTAATAATTTAACTAAATGAAGACATATCGAGTCATTTTAGTCATCCAGATAAAAGATTTGTAGCTCTGACTTGAGCTAGACTGTTTAGTTTAACTCATAAATGTTTGACTTCACCAAAGGAAAAAGTAGGATATTTATTACAGATGTTGCTTTTAAGTAAATGTCAATGTTTACACTTAAAACTGTACGGTAAAAAAATGATACTGAACCAGATTCCTGAGGCAAAACCGCTGCACAATTCGTTCTTCTTCACGGTGGTTTATAAACGTCTGAGTAACTCGTGAGTTCATCCACTGTTTGTCATTAGCAGCACTGATGATCTACAGCAGATGACGACGTTTGTCACACTTGGAGTTTAAATCTTTGACAGTTTGAACTCACGACTCACTGATTCAGAGCTTCTGACTGAGTCGCCCAGTTTGGTGGGGAACATAGTTTGAAAATGTGCCGTAAACTTTTCATGGAGTGATCAAACGTTGCCTGATTTAGAGTTGTTAGAAGAACAGTCTCAGCTCCAGGTGTTTACTCGTCCCTTTCTGTTCGCATCATTTGTTATTCTGTTGTTGTCATTGTTTATTAAACCCTGTTGTTGTTAACTGTGACTCCAGGCTTGTCTGGACTGTATCTGCCGCGGCTGCCAGAACTCCTACATGGCCAACGGAGAGAAGAAGCTGGAGGCCTTCGCCGTGCCGGAGAAGGCTCTGGAACAGACCCGACTCACGCTGGGCATCAACCTCACCAGTATCACCGCGGCGGCGCTCCGTAGCCCGACGACCAGCTCCCCCGGCAACGCCCTCCTCAACGTCACCACGGCGACGGGGGCGCCCGTCACGGCCACCTTTCTGTCGGGGGCGGGGCACGACAACCGGGGCTTCGACGACTCGCTGGAGATGCGGTTCGACTGCTGAGGCCCCGCCCCCCTCATCCGGTCGGTTGGTCGGTCGTCACGCACATTCCCCCCGCCCCGACCGCCGGGCGTCACCCACCGGGTCGAGCCAGAACAAGGCAGCTACAGTGACAGGCGGCAGCGAGGGTCACCAGCCGAAGCTGAGGAGTCGCCCTCCATCCAACGCCCGAAACTGCACCATGCTTGTGGTCTTGCATACAGAGAAGAGAAGGAGGAAGAGGAGGAGGAGGAGGAGATGTAGCGTTACTGTATGTGCAGAGATTTCATTTCAGTGGGGATAGAGTTTTTTCGTTTCCTTCTCTACTATGGGTAACGTGTAGAGCATGTCGTGTAGCTCAGTCGGGAGTGTCGACCGCGGTCACACGCCTCGGTGTGTGTGTGTGTGTGTGTGTGTGCATGTGAGTGTGTATGTATGAGGGTAAGGATCCGGTTTGGAGATTATTAGCAGGAACGGAGACATCATCATCATCATCGTCGTCATCATCATCAGAGACTGGTGTAATTTATATAAGAGAAAGAACTTTTTGTACATGGACGTATCAGTTTCCATTTAAGAAGACATTTTATGATATATTTTATAAGTTACATTCAAACCAATGGAAGCCGGTGCAGGGGCCAGTCTGCATTCAACCAGAATATTTTCACACTGGTAAAAAGATACACGGCATTTTGCGAAACCGCCGGAGATAAAATATACAAACTATAAAAAAAATACATGAGATAATCCATATTTCTGATGCCGGGATGTGAATCTAACAACCACCAGTCGAGTTTTGATGATGCCTGTTGAATGTTTTTACTCCATGAGCCACTTTCAGACCACCGAATATCAAATCGCTGAAATACTAGGGATGAATTTTGCAGTTGGAGCGAAGCCCCCCGGTTTGCCGTTGGATGCGTCCGGGTTGCGAGCCGCTCCGTTAACCGTTCGCGTGTTCTCGCGTTAAGCACTTTTCCCCACTTCCTCCGCCCTTCCGATCAGTTCTTACCCGTGTTGAAAACTCTGGTTGACTGCAGGCCCCCCACACGCCGTTTCCCCACGAGCGTCTTTGGTTTCTGGAAGCTACACACATGCTGCTAAATACTACAAAGGACTCAAAGAAGGAGAGCACACCCGTTTTCCTCGTCTTTTGTTTTCTTTTTTTTTGTTTTTAATAATTTGCGTTAACAACATTTGCAGTATTTATTGGACGTCTCTTAACATAGGTTACATGTTGGGGCTTCGGTTTTCGCCCCGTCGAGTCTGTCGATCCGGTCTGGACTGTTTCTGTCTCGGTTAAGTTGCTGTCCTCTTCTTAGTGTTAGTTTCTGGTGTCTCCAAACAGTTTTTTTTTTGTTTGTTTGTTTGTTTTTGTTCTCCCTCTGGGCATTTAAATACCTGTAATATAACTGTAACATATTTCCACAAAAAAGAAAGAAAATCAAAAACTTACAAGGTGTCGTGTGGTTATTTTATCATGAGAGCTGCACTGCTGAGGATGCACACTAGGGGGCGGCGTGGGGCTTTGTGTTGAGGTAATACCCCGTAAGGACCAGCAGGGGGCAGAACAGACCTGAAAATGTGAAGTGAAGCGTTGTAAACTCCCTTTGAGAGGACATATTTTACAACACAGGTCACTTTGATGCTTTTATTGCAGCTTTTGTTGCAATAATTTAACCGCTTCTGCTTGAATTTGAGTTTATTTTGCATTTTTAGACCTCGAAATGAACGATCTAGACCAGACGAACGGGTGTTTTCATTCTGATTTGCGCCCTCATTAATTTATTCTTCATGTCCTGAAACTCGCTTTTAGCATTTTCCAACATCTGCTTTCCTTGTTGACGATCACTCCATCAGTTATGCGACTAACTGATAGCCTTTGAGACGAAATGTACACAACACTGCCGTACGTCTAAAACAACATTTGCTAAATATAGATACACGCCAGAGAAATCACTGTCTTTTTAAACAAACCTACAGTAACTCAGCTCCCTGGATTGCAGGTTTGTAAATGTTCAGGTTCTTTTCTTTTTTTAAGTATTATTACTGGTTGATTAATGGATTGTACTGAGAGAGTCGCACGCTCCATTTCACTGGACCACCTTCGCCTTGCGTTCCCCGTGGCATCGTTTCGATAAGCTTCTGCAGCGTCACGGCATTTATTCATTGCGTTAACTTTCCACCAACATCTTGCGTCGATGATGGGAGGGTCGGACCGCTGTGCTACGATCCTGAATGGGGCTGAGGTCTGGACTGGAAATGATGTAGGCTGCTTTCTTTGGAGCTGGGTAGATCTGGACTCATCAGACCACATGACCTTGTTCCGTTGCTCCAGAGTCCAATCTTTATGCTCCCCAGCAAATTGAAGCCCCTTTTCCCCCAATTATCCTCACTGATCAGTGGTTTTCTTAGAGCTACACAGCTGTTTAGTCCCAATCCCTTGAGCTCCCTTCACACTGAGATGCTCTTACTTTTGATTTCCTACGATGCAGTTTCACCAAACGTTTAGTTCACCTCCAATCACGACCATCCAGGAGTTTGCTCCGACCACGTTTCTTCCTCAGAGATGATGGTTCACAGGTTTAAGAATTCCTTGGACGGCTCTTAACCCAATTTTGCTTGATGCAGGCCAATAATTGGACCCTTCTGAAACAAATTAACATCCTTTACACCAGTGGTTCCCAACTGGTCCAGCCTCAGGACCCGCTACGTCTCTATTAATAACAGTCGTGACCCAACTTTTTGAAGTTTGCTGTTCCTGTTGACAAATTAAAGTTTATTTGGGTGTAGTTTCAACACATTTTGGTACAACTTTTTGCTAATTTTGGTATATTTAAACTCTTTTGCCAGGTTTGGGGCATATTTTGGCCCATTTTGACAGATTCTGAGCACATTTTTGGGACGTTTTAGCATAAATTTCTCCAATAAGCTGGCAGAATCAAATCTAGAGGTTAATATTGGGCAACTACTGGTGTCACCACCACTAAATATCCTGCTACAGAAAGCAAACTGTGTCATCAGAAACACATATTTTAAAATAAAAGACCATACACCACTACTTTTTTGCTTCTGCGACCCTCTAAAAATGGCTTCTCGACCCACTTTTGGGTCCCGACCCACCAGTTGAGAACCACTGCTTTACACAACCACAAGCATTGTCTAAGAAACGAGAAGCGACTCATTGCATCTGCTGGGGTTAAACAAGTGTTTGCCAGATGAAACATTCATCACTGCAGTAATTATCCAATGGAAGGCTCTTACCTGTTTGCTCAGTTAAATCCAGGTGGCGACTTTTTGTTTTGAAAAGACAGTGTGTTTAACCTCCATCCATGAAGCTGCAGCAACACTTAAACACGCAATCGCCTTCTTTTTACTCCAGTTTTATTTCACATATTTACACCAACACTTGTTTATTTACATTCACATTCATTTTTTTTATCATTCTGGAAAAGCAAATCTGTCGGTTTAAACCTTCAAACAGCCTGTTTCAGTGTCCTTTTGATGCCTTGCAGGTGTTTGAGCTCTGAAGAAAACTGGCTGCAGGTGGAAGATTCCCGGTTTTTTCCACGTGGAGGCTGAATGTAAGTTTGTTTTAATTTACACCAGGAAGATAAACAAACAAACAAAGACCCACTAACAAATAAACTCAATACTGCAGAACCATTAAAACCACTGTCATCCATTTTGAACCATATTTGGTCCCAGAGAACTAAACCGAAGCAACCACTTTACAAAAACAAATCATACTAAAACAGCAAACTACAGAGAGAATGTGACATGTTTTATATTTACATAAGTGCTACAGCGATCGGTGCGTTCATGTCATACTGGAAAAGCAAATGACTCGTTTGAAACCGTTCACTTAAAAGGTTTGTTCTACAGCTTTTCACAGGGTCGTTTTTACTGCGTTTGTCGGCAGGATTGCGCAAAAACCAACGAGCCGAATTTGTTGAAACTTTGAATGTGGAGCCCCTAAAGGGACACGGGCAGGAAAAAATTAAAATGTAAGTTTCTTGTGCGCATGCAAACTTCCAGCATCAATAACTCATTAGCGATCGATGCCTCTTTCCATCGTTGTCAGGTAGACAATGTGCTACAAGCCCAGCTTTATCAACAGTAGCTGTCTTTCAGGCTGCAGAAATAACACTGGTGTCTATGAGCAGCCGGCTGGGAGATGAGTGAACAGGGACCGTCTGCAAATTGCAAAACCTCTGCAACAGCGTAGAGAGACACCACACAAATGTTCAATAAGGTCACCCTGATACACTGTAGTGTCACCAGAATCACTGCAGCCATCGACTGGCTCCTGTTGATCAGACCACAACACTTGGTTTGACATACATGTAGATATAAAAATCATATCGTCTGTAAAATTGCAATTTGCAGACGGTCCCTGTTCACTCATCTCCCAGCCGGCTGCATAGACACTGCAGCCTGAAAGACAGCTGCTGTTGATAAAGCTGGGCTTGTAGCACATAGTCTACCTGACAACGATGGAAAGAGGCATCGATTGCAAGGTAAGAGCATGGACTGCGATGGAGGTCTGCGCTCTCCGTGTGACATTCTAGCTTTATCAGCTGATGAAAGTCACAAGATGGAGCTGAAAACTACAGAAGAAATCCAGCAAACAGACCAAAAATTAAGATTCTGTTGGCAGATTATTATTTTATCGGCTGTATAACTGATGATTTCTGCTCTTGTCTCCTTGAAACACGACGTCCTGCGGTTTTTACGACGGCAATTCATCACGTCTTTCCGAAAACAGCATAGCTGGAGAAAACAAACAACACAGCTCCTCTGTTTTTGATGCAGATGATTGTTTTCCAAGTCTGCAAGTCACATCTGCAGTCAATCCAGCGTAACATGCACACCAACCTTTGGGGAGCGTTTAGGAGGAACGTGGTTCAGGCCAACACACTGGAAGGCTGACGGCTAAACGAGAGGCTTGAACACCGCTGCCAACAACGCGCCGCAACGCCTTATTTGTCAGCAGCAGGGCTTTAAATTTTACTGTTGAACTCGTGAAGTAAAAGCTGAAGCTCCCCCTTTAATCCTCCAGTACAGCTGCGAACGTGGGCCGCTGGTTCCTTCCTGTTCGTGAGGGGAGATTAACAGTTCGCAACAAGGTCCAGACTCCATATTTGAAAGCGTATTGCAAAAATTTAAAAAAAAAACTCACAAAATATAGCACAATATTTACATCTTTTAGCGAACACACGTCCAGAGATTCACCTACAATTTATGCAAGTGGACTAAACTGACAAAACAGTTTCGTGCAAACATTTCTTCATGGCAGAGCGCCGTTGTTTTGTAAAGAAGAAGTCGCAATAGCTACGTCCAGCTAGGTTCCAGAACCCCCCGCGATAGACGAAAGTCCACAAAGCAGCGACCTTACGTTTATTTTATTATTTATATGTGTTTTAAGGCTTTATAAACCCTCCCCACGCTTGGCCAGAAGCCTCAGAAGGAGCAGAACGTTTAGGCGACATCGTAGGGCTTGGAATAAATTCAATTCAACACCGCAGAGCAACATGACGATCAGGCGTCGATGCGAAACGGACGAGGCCAGACGCTGAACGCTGCTGTACACAGGAGACGGAGGACACTGATTCTAGAGCCAATCAGAGCCCAGGATGCAGAACACAGCGCTCTGATTGGTCGCTTCCCATCCATCAGCCAATAGCGTGCCGTGTCACGTGGGCAAACTAGCTCAAGAGGAAGCTGCGTTTTCCATACGTGAGTCTTTGTCTACTCATCTGCTGTACGCTATTTTATTTTGATTTAATTTTCTTCTTAATCCCGGATACAAAATTAGAAATATACTATTTAAAAATCAAGTGAGGCTGTGAAAAGTGAACCGCGACATGGCGAGGGACGACTGTAGTGAATAAACCAGGCATTTCAGTGTAGTGTTGTCAGAAGGTGGCGGTAGAGCCTAGGTGGCTATAAAAACAAGATGCTAAAAAACCTTGGAGAACGTGAAACAAATGGAAAAATGAAATAGTTTCCAGTCAGGAAAGTCCTAATAATTCTGATCAGCTATGTGAGGTAAATGTTTACTATATCAGAATTTATTTTTTTTTAAAAAGAACAGGTTCCCATTTCCCATTTCAAAAAACCGCCTCAAGAGGCTGTAAAAACGTTTACGGGGAAAACGTAGGAACTTTCTCTGCATACGAAAATACGTTGTGGAATCACGACTGGTGTAATGTAATTTCTGTCACACCTGAATTTACTGCTGTTGCTGTTGTTTCCTGTAGGTGGCAGACTTCAGCCAATTGAAAATAGTGTTACAGCGTAGATTAGCTAGTTAGCCAACTGAGCTAGCTAGCTAGCCTTTCTGACGTCTGAAGTGTCTGCTCAGCTGTTATATTTGGGAAATTTAATGTGTAAATTAATTAAATTCTGAAAATCTTTTTTGTTTTAAGACCCACTCTTGTAAAAGTCAAGGGTTAAACCTTTAAACCTTTAAATCTGGGCTTTGCTGGTCGTTATTCTTCTTCGGAATCGGTTTCTGGTTAGCACACTTAGCAGCGGACTTCATGGATCGGCACACTCTAGAGGAAGGAACAGTGTCGGGTTGCGTCGAAGCCATTTTAAGGCAGGAAGGGGATTGTTTTCATGTGAGAAAGCTCTAAACCTGTCGCTTTTTTCAGGGTTTAATCAACGACCAGAAAAGCTGAAAGACGTTCCGCCCTAAAGAAATGTTTGCACAACAGAAACTCTGATCTCTGTCAAGTCCAGTCCACACTTGCACGCTAAATTACAATAATTTGCTGAGTCTGATTAACTCTCAGGGATACATCCCCAAATCCACGTCAATCTCTTCTCCGCCGACGAAACCAGTGTTGTCAAAGTTCTTTGGTCTGTGATCCTAGAAAAGAGCTAAAACGAACGAACGTCCCCGCGAATCCCTTTTGCGGCTCCTTCAGCGAGCCTCTAGCTGATGAGAAACGCCCCGAAGAAGCTGCTCTTCTCGTCCATGTCCACGGCGGAGGCGTTGGTCACCGTGACGAACAGCCGGTCGCCCGTGCTGAGCGGGAACAGCCCCCCCTGGTGGGCGGAGTGCAGCGAGAACTGGGAGCCCCGGGACCAGCAGGAGGTCCGGCTCGTCTTCATCAGCAGGATGGGAACCGCGTAGGAGCTCACCTGGCGGGGCGAGGACAGGTGAGAAAGTGACTATTAGTGGATTGTCACGATGTTTTGGTGCAACACAAACTCAGTGTCAGGATTCATCATTAGATTAGATTAATCACACGCAGAGGAAACCACCGTGGTGACCCACTTCCCTGTGAATCATCAGTCTGTGGTTTTTAGTGCAACTATACAAGGTCGCAAATCCGTGTGCAAAGCGGTCAAGACATGCTGGGTTTAATTCTGCCTGATGACAACAAGGAAAATCCCCCAGAAAACATGGATCTAATTCAGGCTGGAATAAAGTGAGGCTGAAATAATCATCGAAATGACTCACAGCGGGAACCAACGGGTCCAAACAATCCACCACAAAATGGTGACTAATAAAGGTCAAAGCAAGACGAACAACAGAAGAAGGCAGTGAAGCGACAAGAAGAGGAAGAGTCACCTTTTTATAGACGTACTGCAGCAGAGGCTTCCCCCTGTCCTCTGCCTCCTCCTCGTTGTCCTCGCCCTCCTCCTCCAGGGAGTGGGTGTGTCTGAAGTAGGTCTGGGCGTAGACGTAGTAGAGGCCGGGCTGCGGCACCACCAGCTCCCCGTCCACCAGCTGGACGTCCTGGAGGAAGGCCAGCCCCTTCTGGCCCTCCCACCACGAGATCTTCTGGCCCTGGACTCGCCGCCCGGCAAACACCGGGGCTGGAGCCAGAAAGACACATTCAGGATGAGTCAGAAACAGGCTTCTCAACAAGACGGCAAGTTTCCAGAGTACAAAAGGAGGCTGGAGGTTCCGTGTACGTCGCGGCCATTCGTTTTCTTATTTTGAGATTTAGAAATAAAAACGAAAAATAAACTGTTTCCTTTTTTTTCAGTGATAATACAAAATGAAAAACGGAAAACAGGCCCTAATTCATCCATTATCCGTTATCCGTTTTAATTAGATGTCTTTGTAAATGGAAATTAAAATTAAAATACACCAGTGGAAAACTTATTTCTCTATTCCCTGGTCGTTTTGTGCGCGCCGCCACCGGACTCCGCCGAGCATTGCCGAGACTGTAGTACGCCGCTGAGTGCTGCCGAGCATTGCCAAGACTGTAGTACGCCGCCGAGTGCTGCCGAGACTGTAGTACGCCGCCAAACGCTGCCGAGCATCGCCGAGACTGTAGTACACCGCCGAGCATCGCCGAGACTGTAGTACGCCGCCGAGTGCTGCCGAGCATCGCCGAGACTGTAGTACACCGCCGAGCATCGCCGAGACTGTAGTACACCGCCGAGCATCGCCGAGACTGTAGTACACCGCCGAGCGCTACCGAGCATCGACAAGACTGTAGTACACCGCCGAGCACTGCCGAGACTGTAGTACGCCGCCAAACGCTGCCGAGCATCGCCGAGACTGTAGTACACCGCCGAGCATCACCGAGACTGTAGTACACCGCTGAGCATCACCGAGACTGTAGTACACCGCCGAGCATCGCCAAGACTGTAGTACACCGCCGAGCACTGCCGAGACTGTAGTACGCCGCCAAACGCTGCCGAGCATCGCCGAGACTGTAGTACACCGCCGAGCACTGCCGAGACTGTAGTACGCCGCCAAACGCTGCCGAGCATCGCCGAGACTGTAGTACACCGCCGAGCACTGCCGAGACTGTAGTACGCCGCCAAACGCTGCCGAGCATCGCCGAGACTGTAGTACATCGCCGAGCGCTGCCGAGCATCGCCAAGACTGTAGTACACCGCCGAGCACTGCCGAGACTGTAGTACGCCGCCAAACGCTGCCGAGCATCGCCGAGACTGTAGTACACCGCCGAGCATCACCGAGACTGTAGTACACCGCTGAGCATCACCGAGACTGTAGTACACCGCCGAGCATCGCCAAGACTGTAGTACACCGCCGAGCACTGCCGAGACTGTAGTACGCCGCCAAACGCTGCCGAGCATCGCCGAGACTGTAGTACACCGCCGAGCACTGCCGAGACTGTAGTACGCCGCCAAACGCTGCCGAGCATCGCCGAGACTGTAGTACACCGCCGAGCATCGCCGAGACTGTAGTACGCCGCCGAGCGCTGCCGAGCATCGCCGAGACTGTAGTACATCGCCGAGCGCTGCCGAGCATCGCCAAGACTGTAGTACACCGCCGAGCACTGCCAAGACTGTAGTACGCCGCCAAACGCTGCCGAGCATCGCCGAGACTGTAGTACACCGCCGAGCATCACCGAGACTGTAGTACATCGCCGAGCACTGCCGAGACTGTAGTACGCCGCCAAGCGCTGCCGAGCATCGCCGAGGCTGTAGTACCTGCCAACTCAGGTGTCACTCTCCAGTGTCTCCCCCGCCCCGGCCGACACCGCGAGACGAACCGAATATGCGAATATTCGGCGATTATTGGATCCGAATATCCGGAGCACAGATATTGCTATTCAGATCAGCCCTACTGTGCGCCTGATCACAGCATAATGTTTACACTTTAGTTTTTGAAGCCACAACAGCACAATCGCCGCTCCCTACCCGCCCTACTCGCTAGATTTGGCACATTGTAACTTCTTCCTCTTCCCCAAAACAAAATTCAAGATAAAGGATTTTCACGCAGTGCCTTGACGTGCACAAGGAGCCTAGTTTGACGGGAATGGAGGCCAAATTTAAAACAGGTACAGGTTTTGAATTTTTTGAGGCACAGTCTCTGAGTGTTTTTGATCACGCCTCCAGTATTGGGCTATATATATAAATAAAACTGACTGGAAACTGACAAATCTATAAACTCCTGGGGCCTTAAACTCCCACCAGTGCAACCGAGTTAAAATTCATAAAACACATGAAATTGATGCTAAGAATACAAATTTGTGTTCAAAATTTGCCCCTTTTAAGTCGAAATATTACTCAAACCTCCCAACTTTTCGCCGTTTTTCTTGCAAATCCTCAACACTTCATGGGTTGCATCTTTTCCTGCCAAGCTTTTCACACTAAACCTCTTGTGTCCACCTGCTTCTGGTGAAATTTAGACCTAATTAAAACTGCCAAGACTAACATGTTATCCTTGTCACTCTCCTTTAGTTCACAGTGTCGTTTTGTTTTTTGTGGTGTTTGCACTCCTAAACCAAAGCACATTCCCCACAATAAGCAGCTCTCAGCAATCACCGGTCACCAAGTCATAGATCCTTTTTTTTAAAAAACACAACCCAGATCAGCTTGAGGTCAGTTTTCAGCAGGACTCACCTCCTTCCACTCGCTCCAGTTTGGGCACGAAGCTGCCAGTGACGTGAGCTGCGACTTTGGGGCGAGGTGAAGCCCTGTCCTCCATTACAAGTGAGGGCAGCACCCGAGATACTTCATCTGACGCGGACAGAGGATGAAAAATTGCGTAAACACATGCCAAAATAACCTTTACATGTGAAGGACGTCGTGTCCGATACTACTGAATGAAACCAAGAACACCTTAAGAATAGATATTACAGGTGAATCTGCTCTTTGGGGTTTAGTTTTCTCACCTCTCACTGCTGAAGAAATCTGCCTCTGGTATCGCTGAGACAAAGACTGTAGGAGAAACAGTGGAAAACATTTATTTAGACATGCATAAATAAATCTTCAATGCGTTTCTGGTTACTGTAGCCCCATTTTACCTCGATGCGTCCAAAAAGTAAAACCTTACCGCTGTTTATCACAAACTCTGTTGACATGTTAAAGTCAGACGTCTGGTTTCTAATCTCTTGAGCGTGAAAACTTGATGATCCAATAAAAAAACAGCAGACTCAATACAAGCTTCTACGTGCAATAAACATTTTTATCTGCTGAGAAGAGCCTTTAGCTCATACCACAGTCGTGCCAAACAGCCTGTTATTTGACTTTGACCCTGGAAATGTGCTGACATCTGGATGAGGAAGTCTGCTCCGGTGAATAGAAAGGAGCTCTCTTGTCCAGGTTGGTAACGGATCCTTCGCTGAAAATCGACCCCTCTCCCCCTTCCTCATGTTTTACGTTCCTTTACCCAATTAATTGGCAACGACTGGGAAACTGAAAACCATTTTTCTCTGTGAAGCTGGATTCTGCACACTCTGCATGGGAAACAATTGGGGAAAACGAGGCTTCTGGACAGAATCTAAAGCGAGAAACCACTGCAACATCATGTAGAGAATAAAGGGATGTTTGTTCCTGAATATTATGAGTTATAATCAAAGTAATTTCCTCCAGCGTTGTTGCATTTCTCATTAATGTGCTAAACGATTCCTGAACTGAAATTACCTCCTTGAACTCAGCATGAACAAGACTTTATTACTAACATCCTCTTGTAATGGCTCTGCGAAGTGTCTGACTTCAATTTTGAGGGGAAATCGGGACGAAGTTCAAACAAATCGGTTTCGTACATTCAAATTGTCAGTAGGGTTCGCGGCATCACACGAAGTTAAACCAACTAAAAGAGGACGATCCATTGGGCGACACTGTTTTAGCAAGAATATTAGACATCGTTGAGGCAAAATTACCAACACGGGCTCCACTTTTCCAAAATAAAACCACGTTAATCCAGTCTGGGTGGGTTTTTTTTCGATATTTAAGCAACTTTAAACCTCTTTCTGGACGATATTTATCACATTTCACCCCTAGGATCGAACCAGAACCTTCACCGTTCACTCTCAACTCATCGACAGTCAACTTTGCTCCATCTCCGAAGCTCTGAATTCAATCGAATTAACCATTAAAATGCGTCTGGATGAGCGTGATTTGAAGTGCTTTCCAGTACAAAAGAACACGACTGGCATTACAAACCACCCTTCCAAGTGTAAATATTGGGGTTAAGATCCTACAGTGGTGTTTATGATGAGTAATTTACACAGCAATGATTTAAAACTGTGCAAAAAGTATATAAAAAGCGACTTTACTTGACTAGAACATATAATAACAATGAGAGCCTTTGGTATTTTTAATTATGGAGGTTAACCCCACTCATTTACCATGTAATTAAGCCCTTCCGTTCCAAATAATTCAATGCTTTTCAGCCAAACTATCGGGTCGGCTTTACAGGGAGGGTAATGCCGGTTAAGGCCAGTGTTAAGCCTTGATTATGCTCCTTTGCAGATGCCCACACAGACAGCTGCAGGCACCACGGACGCCTAGTTGTTGTTATGACACCACTTTTCTACGTTTGCTTGGAGGACTCCGTTACATAAATGTTGTAGCAATTGTAGGCATGCACTCTACAGCTCTTGCAAAGAAGTCGATGCACGTATACATTCTGGGTTGACTTAGATAGATGACTAAACTTGCGTCACACGGACCCTCAGATCCTTCTCAGAAAAGCACACAGGGCTCCCATGTATCTTGCACTTTTTACAGAACATAGCAGCTGGTTACAGATTGTGCTGCAGCAGTATCAGTTGGCGAACACGGCACGGGATACCTGGAGAATTTAGAGCCTGCCACTGTGTTTGGGCACCGTCAAAGTCTGGCAGCAAGAACTTCAATTACAACCGTTTTAATGAGGAATTATAAAGGTGTGGATGATGAAGAATCTCTTTGTGAAGCCTCTCCTCATAGTGAACATGTGTTTTAAGCACCATTTGCTTTTCTGGCACACTCGCAGTACCAAACTTGGACGAACGACGAAATTTACATCATATGGACCATTGTAAACACGGAAAACATACACTAACCTTAGAAGTGACCTAGTAACTACATCTCCATGGTGTCTACAGCTGACAATATCAAGTGTAGTCAAGGCTTAAGCTAGCTCACTAGCTTTCTTTGCTCCAGAGTGAAATATCTCCGAAACTGTTGCATGGATTATCCTCAAATGCTCTACAGACATTGATGCTCCCCAGAGGATAAGGCCTACTGATTAGGATGTTGCCCTTATGTTTCCTCTCGCACCTCCACAAGGTTCACAATCATTGTTTAAGAGAGATTACTATAATGTGTATTGTCGTAAAATGTGACCGATCAGCCCCAACATCATGACCACTGACAGGTGAAGTGAATGACATTGATCATATTGGTACTATGTGGTGTTCTGATGGAGAACCTTGATCAGACTGAGACACCCAAATAAACATCATCCCACAACAAACACACTCCCTCATGCTAATGGAAATCCCAAATGAATACACCCCACTACATGGAAACAACATCAACCAATCAGGAACATGTTGAGGAACATGACAATGGACCAACATGTTGATGTGACCTCCAAACCTTCTACACCCCATTGTGATCAAGCATCAACAGGATGCAGTGGAACCAGTTGGATTGACAGAGGCCCCACTGCACAAGCCAGAGCACCCAAAGGATCCAACGTCCTGGTTCCAGACCCCATAGGACACCCTGAGAGGTCCTCTTGTCCAAAGGTTCAGAGCATTTTGGACCACATAAGGGGGACCAGCACAATATTAGGCAGGTGGTCATGATGTTGTGCCTGATCGGTCCCTTAAAATGTCATCAGTATTTGTTTATAGCATGCTAACACACTAAGCTAAGATATATTAGCATGTTAGCATCATGCATGTAGCTAGCATGTGCAGCCTCACAGTGCAGCTACAGAAGATCCTTTGCTTGTATATTTGTTAAACTTACAGGAAAGCAAACAGCAGTACAATATGTTTGAGAAACAAGTGTAGAAAATGCCTTAAAGTAGATGCATTTTTACAGATATTAGACGGATAATGTGCTTTGCCTCCCCGAGTTAAAAACACAAACCAATGCTCTGGCTCAGACTGTCCCAGCATCTTGTTTATGTTCTGAACTAAATTTAATCAACCAGCAGAGTCGGGGAAAAAAAAACCCAACTGGAGGTATTTAAGAGAGCAGCAGAGTCAGAGGAGAACGAAAACAAACGATATGCACAAATAGCAAGAGAAAGAAAATGAATGAGTTTGGTGTGTTTGAGCGCAGAGCAGGTGAATGCATTCCTGTGCTGATTAAACTACACAGGATCACATCTCATCTCCACTATGAAGGAGCTCATTGTGCGTCTGCAGACAGTGATTTGGATCATTTCAGCATTTTTCTTCTGCTAATGTTCACCGGACGCCTCTAGTAATGATGATAACGGCGACTTCAGTCCCCCTTGTTGTAGTTTGAGCAATAAACCTGACATTATTCTACATTTTTCTGACTTCCAGTGCAGCAAAATTAGTAGTTTTTAGAAAAGAAAGTCTTTAATTTCCATGTAGTCGAGCAATATATCGTGTTTTTTTAAAAATTTTGCTACAGTTTTCATGAAAAAACCAGTGGCTCAGCTCAAACGCTGTCATCGAGGGAAAACCCCCAGCTGTAAAAAGTTTGGTTTCATGAGACAAACTGTCATAAAAATAACTTTAAATCTTCTTTAAACTTTTGCCTCGCTGGCGTTTTTCAGCCTTTTGCAGCTGACGTGTGTGGGGGGGGATTTGTAATGTCTCCAAACTCCAGTGGGTGGGGAGTTTTGATACAGCGCAGGCCAGAGGGAAAAAAGAAGTTTTGAAATCTCAGCAGCAGAACGCGTAATCAGAATCATTATTACTGATATGTGGGGCTCAGTTTGTGCTGGAACGTTGCAGTCAGGCATAAAAATTAAATTTTCTCAGACTTTACAAGGCAACAGAGGTGTACATTTGAATTTTTTGTGTTGTATTTCCTTGAATTGATGTGGAAAAAGGAGGAAACTGCTGCATAGAAAAGAGAAAGTTTTGAAATCTGAGGGACAAGACGCATAATCAGAATCATTTATACTGATATGTGCAGCTCAAATTGTGCTGCAAGGTGGTTCTTGGACATTAATCAGGCTTAAAAATCACATTTATTCAGACTTTATAAGTCAAGAAAGGTGTAGATTTGATGCATTTGAAATTTTTGTGTTGTATTGCCATAAATTGATGCAGAAAAGGCAAATTGCTGCACAAAAAAGAGGAAGTTTTGAACTCCCAGCAGCAAGACGCATAGTCAGAATCATTATTACTGTTATGTGGGGATCATTTTGTGCTGCAAGGTGTTTCTTGAGCATTAAATCAGGCTTAAAAATGACTTTTTTCAGACTTTATGAGTGAACAGAGGTGTAGATTTAATGCATTTGATTGTTTTGTGTTGTATTCCCATAAATTAATGCAGAAAATTCTCAAATTGCTGCACAAAAAAAGAGGAAGTTTTGAAATTTCGGCAGCAAGATGCATAATCAGAATCATTAATGCTGATATGTGCAGCTCATTTTGTGCTGCAAGCTGGTTTCTTGAACATTAAATCAGGCATAAAAGTGACTTTTTTAGACTTTCTTGGTGAACAGAGGTGTAGATTTGAAATATTGATGCAGAAAAGGTGCAAACTGCTGCACAAAAAAGAGGGAGTTTTGAAATTTCGGCAGCAAGATGCATAGTCAGAATCATTAATACTGATATGTGCAGCTCAATATGTGCCGAAACATTAAAGTCAGGCTTTAAAATAATATTTTTTCAAACTTTACAGGTCATCAGAGGTGCAGATTTAATGCATTTGATTGTTTTGTGTTGTATTTCCACAAATTAATGCAGAAAATGCTCAAATTGCTGCACAAAAAAGAGGAAGTT
Source organism: Dascyllus trimaculatus (assembly GCA_024666655.1). Taxonomy (NCBI): domain Eukaryota; kingdom Metazoa; phylum Chordata; class Actinopteri; family Pomacentridae; genus Dascyllus; species Dascyllus trimaculatus. The sequence goes on from CM045466.1 coordinate 4,053,422, forward strand.
TTGAAATTTCGGCAGCAAGATGCATAATCAGAATCATTAATACTGATATGTGCAGCTCATTTTGTGCTGCAAGTTGGTTCTTGAGCATTAAATCAGGCTTTTTTCAGAATTTATAGATGAACAGAGGTGTAGATTTGAAGTATTGCTGCAGAAAAGGTGCAAATTGCTGCACAGAAACTCCCAAGAATGCAGGATGTTAAGTGTTAGACGCCCTAAAGTTTCTACTATCATGCAGTGTTTAAATGAAACCTGTGTATGTGAGTTTAGTTTGGAGTAAAGGTGTGTTTAACAGTGTGATTTCCCACCTTCTCGATGAGCAGGTGAAGCTGCTGAGTGACCTGCCAGCACGGATCCCCCCGAACCGCCGTGATGCTCTGAAGGTCGGCGCCGGTCAGACACGAAACACTGCTCCGGGCGAACGTCTCCTTCATCTGTCAGAGCGAAAATGACAAGAAGAGAATCGAATCAAGACGGCCCTGACTTCCCGTAAAACACTCCTGACGCAGGTATTCCTGAATGTCCTGTTTGCTTCCTTTTGTTTGCCAGCTGAAGCAGTAATGAGGGTTTGTTTACGTGCGAAAGCAGATTTTTACAGCCTGATAACTTGAGTGTTTCTGCTACAAAACCTGAGTCAACACAATTTCCCTGGCGTGTGTTTCTTTGCTTTTTTTCGTCTGTTTAGGTTTCATTTCCTTCATGCTGCTGCTGCATCTCATCTGGGTTAATGATTAATTACTGTAAACACAAGCTGAGAGTTGGACTGGACTGAATCCAGGTAAGCAAAGGACAGAACACACTCTGCAGAAACTCTTCCTGATGATCATAAAAGTAGCTGCAGTCCACCTCTGCTCCTCACTTCCTTGTTCTCTGTTTCTGAGTTTGCAAATGCATAGAAAAGGGAGGTTTCTGTGGAAATGCATGGAGCAGAAGTGACCCAAGCAGCATGTGTGGCCTTCACTGCATCGTGCACAAAAGGGGAGAAATTAGACGTGGACTATTTGTGCTGTGAGCGCAGCAGCAGAACCGGAGCGCACAAAAACTCGTTCAGATAGTTCCTGCAAAGAACTGCGCACTTTAAAGTTTGCACAAATTATGCACAGTGAAACGTGCAGCGGCAGCAGCTTTGGTGAAGGGACAGAAACCAGCTTCGGGCACGACTCGCGGTGCGCAGTGCGTAAAATCCTCCGCGCGTCTCCGCTTCTCGACTTTTAAAACTTTCCCCTTACCGAGTTGAGCGCCGTGGTGAAGTGCAGCACGGTGATGGTGACGACCACGGTCTGCAGCAGAACCGCCACCAGCAGCAGAACCCCGAGCTTCGGACCGGAGCCCGTCATAACGACAGACCGCCGTCCGTCCGTCCGGTACTACGACCAGCGCCGTCCCGTCCCGCTGCGCTCCGCTCCGCTCCCAGACTTCCAGAAGAAGAACAATGGCAGAGCGCTGACTCCTTGACTTCTACCCTCCCCATCCCCTGCAAGCAGGAGGAGGAGGAGGAGGAGGTGGAGGAGGCGGGACCGGCCTGAAGAACAAGAGCTTTGAATTTGTGCAGGAGAGATGATTGTTCCACTGGTGCGCTGAAACAACACAGATAGGCTTCTATAGTTTATTGTGAGCGCTCGTATCTGCGCTGTGGATCAGTGTTCCCAGTTTGCCGTGAGAAAAAACACCACAGATCACGTTTATTTAACTCCCTCAGAACAGCTGGGCTCTGGCACGTAGAGGACTTTTATTAAAACTCCCTCTGAAGATCCAAAAAATTACGCTAAATCTCCACGAAGTTAAGAAACCAGCAGCAGTGACTGGACACATTCTGACTCCAGTTGCATAACCATGAATTCAGCTTCCCTCCAGAGACTCTTCCACTGATGCCACGTGAAGTTAAGATGTCAGACTGTTTAGATTTCTAAAAAAGTTTGACAGCTGTTCCTGACTACTTGATCTGTTTTACATCCAGACCTCAATGTATCTTATGGAGTCATGTGCTGTACATCCATCTGGTGTCTCTTAGCGCGGGAAAAAAGGGTTTAGATGAAGAAAATTAGAGGTTTAGTTTGTGTTTGGAGGTGTCAATTCTGTCTTTTTACAGCTACTGGCAGCATCTAGTGTCTGAGGGGGGATATTTCAGGGGAACAACCTTCAGCGATGTGTTCTTTGTTGGACGCTGAAGGCTTTCCTCGTCTCTGTCGGAGCCGCATAACAAAGCCATGATGCTCTTGTTCTCCCGTCGCGGCTGCCGCCCTGCTGAGGGATGAGGTATGTCGGACAGAAATTTGAGGTTGGATGATGAGGTGCGACGAAGCCCCGAGTGAAAGAAGCACATGTGTGGCCCGATTTTTCTAAATTATCTCGCAGCGTTGACCTCTAACCTCCGAACAGCGGGTGGGGAAGAAAATCGAATTGCGAGCGTGTCGGCGGTTAGAAAGCATCACCGTACCTGTTTTCAATTACCGTCATGCGCTACAACCTCGGTTTAATTGCTCTTTTCTTGGCTTGAATTCTGAAATATCAAATAATCCTGGGGAATGGCCGCACCATGAGTCGATGTACATTATTTTGTATATTGGACTGTTTAAACCATAGCTGTAAATCAATAGACAAAATGGATATAAGGCAAAATTCGATATATTTTTTGAGTCGTTAGGTGTTTAATTTGTTGGATTAACAAGACACATCAACACTGTAAAAAAAAAAACAATACAGCAAAAATGTAGCAGCAAGGATGCCATAAAAAATACGTTATATATTATACGTTAATTATATTTTCATCTGATTTTAATTCAGTAAAACAGTCATAATTTTATTGTCACGTGAGAAAAAAAGCAGATTTTTGACGTGGACTTTATTTACAGTTTTGGCCTGTTGGGTTTTTTTTACAGTCAACATGTAAATTTATATATTTTTTCTGTGATTTTACTAGATATTATCTGTAATTTAACAAAACCGGGAATACCTGTAAAATAACAGTATTTTTTTTGTAAATTCCTAATATATGCGTGATGTTATTCCAAATAACGACAAATATGTGTGACATAATTTTTTACTGATTGAAGTACAGTAATCCCTCGCCATGTCGTGGTCTCACTGTATCATGGATATTTAAATTATATATAAAATAGCGTACAGCAGATGAGTAGACGCACGTATGGAAAACTCAGCTACTTCCTCTTGAGCTAGTCGGTCTCTGATTGATGACGGTGATGGAAGCCAGCCAGAACCTTTGGTCCCACATGGTGAGAGTTTACTGGAAACGACCGTCAGAGAACCGGTGACAGTCTGTAGGATTACCGTAACATCATCATCAGTTTCCTGGTAGGTAGGCAGCCGGACGTCCTCGGCGTCGGTGGGTTTAAAGTCTTTCCCAAGTGGGCGTTTCAAGTGGATCGCTGCGTCGCTAGTTCCATTATCGGACACGGCTGTAGAAGCTCCTCTAGATGGAAGGTTTAAGAGTGTAGGAAGGGTTTATAAGAGTGTGGGGAAGGTTTATAAAGCCTTAAAATAAATATAAGGTGGCTACTTTGCGGTTTTTGTCCATCGCAGGGGCTTCTGGAACCAAACCCCCGCGATAGACGAGAGATCTAAAAAGTGTCCACCTCCAGTTATTTTCAGTATTTAGACCATAAACTATACATGAAGACTTACGAACCCTCTGTGACGTCACCCGTAAGTTTGTGGTGCCTGACTACTTCTATCAGCTGGTTAATCCAGAAAGGAGTGTCAGTAAAGCTGAGGTCAGCCACGCCCTTAATTATGCATAACTTTAAGCCTTCATACAATTTAAACGGTTGAGTTATATTTAAATTCACCTCCTGTGCTGTCGTCCTGAATGGGTAACTTAGCTACAGAGACCAGAACTGTCTTTTGTAACAGGCTGTAAACTTGTTTATTTCTGCTGTTAGGTTGAGCATTTTAACATGGAGATCTATGGGGATGGACTCACTTTTGCAGCCAGCCTCAAGTGGACATTCGAGGAACTGCAGCTTTTTTTTGCCATTTCGGCGCTGGCCTAACTTTTCAGGCTCAGTAGTTGCAGTCTGATTTTCTGTAGCTCAGATTTGTTGTTGCGTTCCCCTTGCGTCTTAAAATACGTAAGCTTTGTCGGACTTTTACAAAGCGGTCCTATTTTTATACTAAGCCGTCCGAAGCCCTTCCAAAGCCTCAAATTACAAAGCTCTAAAATTAGCGGTAAATTAGCTATCGAGGCTAAAACTTTTTTTTTTCTGACAATGTTTATTTCTGCTGTTAAGTTGGACATTTTAACATGGAGGTCTATGGGAATTTACTCACTTTTGTAGTCAGCCTCAAGTGGACATTTGAGGAACTGCAGATTTTTTGGCACTTCAGCGCCAGAAGTTGCAGTTTTATTTTGAAGTTTAAACATTTTATGAAGCTCAGAGCGCCGCTAAACACACACACAGATTTGTTGTTGCTTTCTCCCTGTCTTTTAAAATATGTAAACCTTAATTTCGACCAACCCATCCAGGCCTTTTCCGAAGACTTGAATTGGAGCGCTTGTGAGCAATAATGCCGTTCTTTACCTTGAAGTTAGCGGCTCTGGTCGTGTTATTACCTCCTACAGTTGTCATAAACAGATGAATTAGCTACAGAGACCTAAAAGTTTTCCAGACAAGCTGTGAGCATGTTTATTTCTGCTGTTAAGTTGGGCATTTTAACATGGAGGTCTATGGGGATTTACTCAAGTGGACGTTCGAGGAATTGCAATTTTTGTCAATTTTGCACACCCAGAAGTTGCGGTTTTATTTCGAGACATAAACATTTTATGAAGCTCACAGTTCCGCTAAAAACACTCACAGATTTGTTTTTCATTCCCCCTTGTGTTTTAAAATATGTAAACTTTGTAGGACTCCTACAAAGCAGAGTTATTTTTAGACAGGCCCGTCCAAAGCCTTGAATTAAAAAGCTTGTGAGCAGTAACGCCATTCTCTACCCTTATGTTCGCGGCTGTGCTCGTGTTATTATCAATCTATTGTTGTGCAGCGAGGCGGGCTGTGCCTATAAATGGATCCTAGTCCTGTTGGCTCACTCCTGCATCTGCAACATCTGGCCTCAATCTGGCTTGTACGCCCCGGCGTCCCCCCGGGAGTCGAGCTCTCCACTTAGGTTTCACTCGGCCCCACCGCTGGGCCTGCTGGGGGTAACGGAGTCTGTAAACCGAGTGTGTCACAGGGAGCACGGAGAAAATGTGGAGGTCAACGAAATCTATGAGAGCATCCTCGCTGCACCCCGGAGGAAGACAGAAGTTTTCCGTCTTGATTTTGTCGCTGAGCATGACGCCGCATCAACCCCCGGAGACTCAACCGTTGGCGCTGCAACCCTCAACCCTTACCTTCAAAGGGCAGCCAACACGTGACTGCACACGGAGGTTTTTTCTAGTCGCCACAATGTGATTAATATGGGCTCAAACACACAGTCTGAGTGTGTTCCTGAATGGCAGCCAAGTTTTGATGGGGATACGAAGGGGAGAGCTGACCGACTCCCCCGCAAAGTCGACTCCCTCCAGCCTCAGTCGCCTTCCAAACTTTGTCTTCCACTCCCTTCTGCCCTCCTTATTCTCTTTGTCTCACTTTCTTTCTTTCTTTCTTTGCTCCATTGTCTCTACAGTTCTGATTTTTGCCTCTCTAAAAACTCATTCTCCCGTCGTCGTGGCCGCAGTTAAAGACGGTCCTCTCGTTAAAAATGACCCAAGAGGTCGATCGCGCGAGCAGCTCGTTACAACCCGTAGTTACCTTTTATTATTGGCCGACCTCTGAGATCTCTGCAATTACTTTGGTGGGCACCAATAAAACCAACAGCCGGGGCTACAAACGTTTTCCTTTAATGGCCGGGCTGTTTAGGTGTAGTAATTCAGAATTTAGGAGACTCTGGCTTCAAACGGGTCTCCAGAACAGCTCGAACGAACGCAGCATTAAGAAAATAGCACCTCCCTTGCCGATTCTTCTGCTTTGTGGACTTAAAAAAGCCGTAAATACAGAAACAAGAACAAAGCAATGTTGTCTGGGTGAACTGTTAATGCTTTGAGTGGACTACAGGGTGAAAAGTCTGAGTTACGAAGAGTTTATGTTCGAGCTAACAGATCAAGTCGTATAAAAACAGTTTGTAGACGATCCAATGGAGCTCGGGGTGCAGATAGAGAGCACAGAAAGAAAAAAACGCTTGTTTGCACGCAGTTTAAAGTAAAACGGCAATTGTTGTGAAGTTAAAAGCTGAAAAACACTGCCTCTTACTAGATTTTACACTGAAGGCCGTAAAAAGCAGCGTTCCGTGACCATAGAGATTGTTGTTTCTTCACCGCTTGTAAGCTTGTTGTGTTATTTCTAACATTCCACCGCGTACCGAGAGGTTGTACGCCACATTTTATAACTTTTTTGAACAGTTTAGTGATGATTTGGCCCTTTGGAAGGTCTTTAGGGACCGTCTAAACCCTTTTCTGTCAATGACAAGTGTAAATATGAAGGAGATATACACTCACCAGCCACTTTATTAGGTAGCTAGTAGAAGCCTGGACCCTCTTTTGCCTTGAGAGCTGCCTTAATTCTTCGTGGCGTACTTTCAACAAGGTCTTGGAAACATTCCTCAGAGGTTCTGGTCCATGTTGACATGACAGCATTATCCATGATCCGTTCCACCACATCAAAGGAGCTCTACTGGACTGAGATCTGGTGACTGTGGAGGCCGTTGGAGTCCAGAGAACTCATCGTCATGTTCTAGAAACCAGTTGGAGACGATCTGAGCTTTGAGACATGGAGCATTATCCTGCTGGAAGTAGCATCAGAAGATGGTCCACTGTGGTCATAAAGGGATGGACATGGTCAGCAGCAACACTCAGGTAGGCTGTGGAGTTTAAACCAGTTGGTGCTAAGAAAACACCCCCCACACCATTAGACCACCAGCAGCAGCCTGAACCGTTGATCCAAGGCAGGATGGATCCATGCTTTCATGTTGTTCTGACCCTGAAATGGAGACTCATCAGACCAGGCAGCGTTTTTCCATCTTCTACTGTCCAGTTGTGTGAATTATAGCCTCAGTTTCCTGGTCTTAGCTGACAGGAGTGGCCCCCGGTGTGGTCTTCTGCTGCTGTAGCCCATCTTCTCCAAGGTTGTTGTGGTTCAGAGATGGAGGTCTGCAATCCTTGGTTGAGTTCCTGCTGCCTTTCTATCATCTCCAACCAGTCTGCCCGTTCTCCTCTGACCTCTACCATCAACAAACTGGATGTTTCCTCTTCTTGGGACCGTCCTCTGTAAACCCTAGACATGGTTGTGGTGAAAATCCCAGCAGACCAGCAACCATGTCACGTTCAAAGTCCCTTAAACCCCCTTTCTTCCCCATTCTGATGCTCGGTTTGAACTTCAGCAGGTCGTCTTGACCACGTCTACATGCCTAAATGCGTTGAGTTGCGGCCATGTGATTGGCTGATTAGCTATTAGCAACTGAACCTAATACTTAATGAAGTAATCGTTGGGTGAGTGTGTGCTCTCAGTTGATGATCTCCAGACTACGAACAACCTCAAAGGCCTTTGTATAGCGATATAATCCTAAAACAGGGACCGATTAGCGCATTAAGACTGTTTCCAAGACTGTTTAACATCAGCGGGCTTGTAGCTGTAAGAATGCGTCTGCAGCACATAAATTTAATGGATTACAGGATTACAATTATAGTCGGACTCTCTTTTAGTGCTTGATAAGTTTATTACTTTATGTATCTGCAGCTTTCTGTCCTGCTTTGGCTGCAGCAGCTGCTCTCCTTAAGCGTCCTCGTATCGGTTCAGGATCTTAGCTTGTTCTCCTCGTGAGACGTCTGTGGTGCTACAACTGTTTATGTTTGGTCATCTGGTGCCGACACCTTTCTCTTTTATTCAGCCGGATTAAAAGAAAAACCTGGTATGACGCAACAAGCTGTTACCCAGCTGGTCGTTTAGCCTGGTGAATAATTTTAGTTTTTACTTTCTGTTGACATTTTTAAACGTCAGAATCCTCCCTCAGCCTCGACTCCTGCTGCGAGGACAGAAATCTGTTCACATCTTGAGGTTTGTTTTTGCGACAAGCAGCTGCTCCTCACAAGGCAAACTGTTAAACTCTGGTTTAGAAACTGAGCTTTCGGTTTGTTTTGGGGCCGATTAGATCTGCGGAAAATGAATGTAAGTCAATGCATCCTGCGTGTGAGTTTAAATCTCATGTTTGTGGAAACAGATTATTAATGTAAACATACACGTTATTTATCAAAGCAGTGGCTGTGAACGCTAATATGTCCCGAGTCCGCCTCCCTCGCTTTTCTTTCTGAGCGCTGGCCAAAGAAAACACCCTCCAACGTGAACATACTGTATTCATTTTATCCATCAGAGCACAGGACCAGAGCTGAACAATATCACTGATATCTGGCACACACTCCCACACACACACACACACACACACACAAACACAGGCGGGCCAACCGAGGCGGCCAATGGGCACGCCGGAAACCAAAAAGCTGACCAATGAGCAAGCAGGAAAGTTTTGGGGACTTTCCAGAGTTTGCAAACTTCTTTTTTGTCTCCACTTGTTTCTGTCAGGTTCTTTTTGTTAATGTTGATGATGTGTGTGTGTGTGTGGGTGTGTGTGTGTGTGTGTGTGTGTGTGTGTGTGATGGCGTTAAGGTCGCTCGCTGCTTCATTACATTTCAGGAATCAGGAGTTCAGAGGGAAGCGTGTCGACACTCCCCGGAGAGTCCACATGTGTGTTTGTGTGTTGCGTGTTACTTGTGTGTTTGCTCAGTCACGTCATGACGACTCTCTTCACCTTCTGGGACCAAAATCATGTAAATTATCACTTTTTAGCACAAAGACTTGACTTGAGTTCGGTTTAGGTAAATACAGTTCAGGTTAGCATCTCAGGAAACGACCCTAAGTCAAAGTAACGAGGCTGAAGTGATGAAACACGACTGTAAAAAATACGTTTTTAAACAGTTCATCTGTAATTTTTTTCAACATTTTGCTGTTATTTTACAGATTACCCCCATTTTGTTAAGTTACAGATAATAGCTTGTGATATTCACAGAAAAAAAGTATTAATTTACACGTTAACTGTAAAAAAAAAATACAAATAATGTCAGAATCAAACATCTGTATTTTCACAAATAGTAATTTGTTCTTTTAGAGCGTTTCACTGTAGAATTACACTCTTTTTAATTTATTTAAATCAACTAAATAATGTCCTTATTTTACTGATATTTGCTGTTATTTGAAGCATTACTTATATTAAAGACTTGTCTTGGTGGCCTCCCTCACTAGTCTCCTTCTTGTATCTCCTTCAGAGGAGTCATAGGTGTCTTGGTGGCCTCCCTCACTAGTCTCTTTCTTGACTCAGTTTTTAAGGACGACCTGCTGTTGACAGTTTTACTCTTGTACCACATCCCTTACATTTCCTAATAATGGATTTAACTGGACTCCAAGAAATATTCAGTGACCTGGAAGTTTTCTTGAATCTTCCTCTGACTGATGCTATTTAATAACCTTTTCACAGAGTGTCAAGTTCTATCCAGGAGGACTGACTGACCAGTGACAGGCCTTCTAGATACAGATATCTTTGAAATACAACCAAGCATCCTCACGTTATGATGCTGCCACCTCCATGCTTCACTGTGGGGATTCTGTGCATCAAACAAAATGTCTGATGGCCAAAAAGCTTAAGTTTCGTCTCGTCAGACAAAAAGAAACCTTCTTCCAGTTGACTTCAGAGTCTCCCTCATGCCTTTTGGTGACTCTAGTCCAGATTTAATATGACCACCTGCGTTAGTCACTTATTTGACATATTACAGTCTTTTGTTTTGAAATTTGTTCACACTTTGACGTGAAAGAGTAGTTTTATTGTGTAAATCGACCATGATTCAGTGTTAAAAGGCAATAAAGGGGGAAAACTTCGGGTCAGAGCGAAGACTTTATATGGGCACTTTGTGTTTGTGTGTCTGCATACTGAATGTGTGGTTTGAGGCCCTCGTTTTGGTTTTCCTTCCTCCCTACCAATCTTTCTCTGTCCTCCCTCTCTCTTTTTCTGCGATCCCACCCTCCCTCCACCTCCTGGTAAACTGCCTTTCACTCCCCTCTCCGCCTCGTTCTGCCTGTCAGGAAGAGGTGAACAATATGACCTCCAGTCGCAGCGATAACATTCTCCCCGGTGAATTCCCCCCGCCGCTCCGGCTTTCCTTTCACATTCTCGCCGGTTTGTTTTCGCTGCCGGCGGCTCTGTTTTTCTTAGGAATGATCATCTCGGCACCCGGTGATTAACGAGCAGCACCGGGGGGGGGGCAGGGAGGAAGTCGGGCCTCTGCAGGGGCTCCCACACAAATGAATGCATGCGCTAAGTACACACTGCAGATTCTCACACTGTCCTACCTGTGGGTGTTTTCTTAAATTGGCGTGAACACTGGAAAGCCGCGGGAGCTCGCAGGGCTTCTCTTGCTTTTAATTCCCACCTGGCCTTAAGTGTTTGCAAACGAGACCCTAAAATATGAGCTGCTGGGCCCCCGGTGGACCCCCTGCTCTAATCGGCTGCCGTGTAATCTGTCACTTTCCAGTAAGCATCAAGTACAGTGGACACAGCTGACTACACATGGTCAGTTAATTGGGCTTCGTCTGGAGCTCCTCAAACGTCAAGCTAGCTTATCGCCTGGGAAACTCTGGATTTGTTGGGTTTTCCAGCTACACCTTTTTTGTACGGTAAATAATATTGTAGGATCTTAACATTTAAGTCATGTGAATTTGTATTATGTATAACACTGTAGGGTCCTAACTTTAGCAAACAAGTAGTATATTTATGTCAATTATTATCTCCACCAAGGAGGTCATGTGATGGCCGGTGTTGGTTTGTTTGTTTGTTTTCATTCAAAATAACTCGAAAACTCATGGTCGGATTTGGATGAAATTTCCAGGAGATGTGTGAAATGGGACAAGGAACACATGATGAAGTTTTGGGACTGATCCGGATCACTGTCTGGATCCAGGATTTTTTTAATCTAAGTGTAACCAGGTGGACAATTTACTCTAAAAGCCACCAGAGGGCACTCTTGTTTTTGGGGTAACCCCCTGTGACCACATGACATTTTGGGTCTCCACGTGACAGACAGCGACAGTGACGGACTTCTCTTTCCTTCCTGAGTGACATACGCACGGTTGGGTCGGCATTCTTATCTCCGGTTGTCTAAGAAGCTGGGAGGCTGTTAGGAGCTGCCGCGCTAGAGGCCGCGCCTGTTCATTAGGTCGGATGGGGTGAAGGCCGCATTGTTGGTAGGACATTTGAACTGTCTGTAATTACATTTGTATCTGTAACGTTCCATAGAAAATATGTGAATTGGGAGATTGTGTTGGGGGTGGACTGAAGCTCCTTGGTGGAGGTATGAGCTCTCTGAGGGCTTTTCTAGTTGTTTATAATTTCCAAATTAGTCGCATTAATGTCCATTCTTAGCCTAATGTTTAAATTAGGCCTGTAAATTTGTATTATATCTGATACTGCAGGTTTTTTGCTAATTAATATTATTATTGGGCTTAACTCTAATGTCTAAGTTAGTTGCATAATTTGTGTTACATATAATATTATAGGGTCCTAACTCTATTATTAACATAAGATACATTTATAACATACATAATAATGTGGATTGTTGACTTTAACATTTAAATATGGTGATAACATTGTATGAATAATAATAATGTAGGATCTTGACTTTATGTTTTCATTTAGATTGTTTGGTTTCAATCTTAATATTTAACTTCGTCTGGTAAATTTGTTTTACTTATAATATTGCAGGTTCTTAGCTTGAATTTAAAAAACTGATTCAGGGTATTTGGTATTGTATATATTAATGTAGGTTATTAATCCTAATACTTAAATCAGTTGCATTAATTTGTATTTTTTGTATTGTTTTAGGGTCTTAACCTAAATATTTAATTTAGTCTGGTACATTTATATAATAAATGATATTGTAGAGCCTAAATCTAACATTTAAATTAATTCTGTAAGATTGTGGTGTATATAATATATAATGTTTGGGTCCTAACTTTAATATTTAAATGGGATGCATTATTAATATACATAACATTGTAGGTTCATAAATGTAACATCTAAATAAGTCAACACATTTGTATAATAAATAATATTATACGGTCTTATTATTTAATTTAATCAGGTAAATTTGTGTCATAAATAATATTTCAGGGTCTTTACTTTAATATTCAAATTTGTTACATGAATTTGTAAATTAAGTTAATTACTCAGTAAACTTGTATAATAAATATTATTGTACAATATAGTGTTTTTTTTTGTTCTTAATCTTAATATTTAAATTTGACTGATATATTTATAATCCGTTACATAAACTTGTTTTATAAATAATTTTATAGGGTCTTAAATTTGACATATAAGTTGCTTGCTAAGTTTGTATAATAAATAATATTGTACAATGTAGTGTTTTATTTCATCTTAATCTTAATATTTAAATTTGACTGATATATTTATACTATATTTGTTATTGTGGGATCATGAGCTTAATATTTAATCTAGTTTGATAGACCTAAACAAATCAAAATTATATGTTTATATTAAAGTTATATATACAGTATTTATATTTTTAATATTTAGGCTAGTCTTGTAAATGTAAAATAATAATTATTATAGGATTTTAAGCTTGATCATTGATTGTTTATCATTAAACTGCAGGGTGTTAATTCTAATTTTTAAATTAGGAAATTGATTTTCATATTAAACTGTGTTATTGGTTTGTAACTTTGGGGTTCAAATTGCTCATTAAATTATCATAATCAATAATACTGTAGGGTGTTTTGATATTTTTGCTATATTGATTTTTAAATTAGGTACATTTGTATAATAAAGTATATTGCTTGGTCTTTAATGTTTAAATCTTTTTGTGATCAGACACGTCTTGTCAAAAACACATTATGGAAACTCTGGACACTATAAACTTCATTGGATTAATTGCTTGGTCTTATTTTATTATGTTAGCGAGGTATCCTTACATAATATATCATGTTGTAGGGTCTTAATATTTAGGTTATTGTAAACATAAACAACATTAGAGGGTCTAAACCTGGACATTTAATTTGAAATTGTACTATATATATTACTGTAGGGTCCTAACCTTAATACTTAAATTAGTATGGTGAATAAAATATTGTGTGTTCTTAGTTTTAATATTTCAGTTACTTTAAGGTCTTGAGCTCGATGTTTAGTTTAGTATTTAAATTAATCAGGTACCTTTGTGTTACCTGTGATATCATATGTTAGATTAATGTTTAAAGCTGTTTTTATTTCTTCTTTTCTTAAGCAGCTTTTTAAACAACAGACCTGGTTTTAAATGTTCCTGTTAGCGTGTTTATGTCAACATGTGTTGGTTTGTTTGTCTCCTGCGTGTCTCAGAATCTCTGTCATGTGACCTCGCTGGCCTGTTGTGACACTTCTCCTCCCAGCATGCACTCTGTTCCGGGAGCAGAGTGCATGCTGGGAAACGCCCTCCGCCCTGGAGCCGCTCTAAAGGTTCGGGAGGATCAGCGGCCGAGTGGAGATTCACTCAGGACTGGCAGCGACTCGTGCTGCTGCGTGTCTGCTGTTGCTTCACCGACACACACACACACACACACACACACACACACACACACACACACTCTGGTATAATGAAGTCCTGATGGCCAATCAGCTGGTTCAATCTGAGCACACAGACTCAGATGGTGATCCAGGTCTGGCTGCGACCTGCAAGCAAACAAAGCCCAGTCTGTCAGGTGAAGCTGCTCACCTGAGATCACATGACCCTGCAGGCATGTTGCAGTCTGCCGGGCTGTCAGCTGACGGCCTCTGCTCCTCTGCAGGCTTTGACTTGAACGACAGGAGAGAAGCCGAACCCGAGGAGCAGAAACGACTCCTCTGAAACCAGAGAGGTGAGCCGGGAGGTGATTTTAATCCTCACATCAGACACGAATCAGAAGTGGCTCTGAGACTCTTAAAGACGTGGTAATCGATCACAGAGCTCCATGAGGGGGTCAGAGTGTTCTCTGAACGCTACGATGAGCTCCAGCAGTCAACACAATGAGACACAGATGACCCGTGTTTGTGAATGAAATCAGATTTGAAGCAGCTGATTTACAAACTGGAGGCTCAGGTTTGAGGGAGGATCTGGCGCCACCTCCTGTGTCAGGCTTTTATTGTGAAAAGAACAAGGGGGTTTACTGTTTATATAATAGTCATAATAACTAATAATTTCTAAGTCGTATTAACTGAATCAATGATCCCTACTTTTTTTAAAGAAACACTAATAATTATAATAACTGGCACAAAAAAATAAACGATCAGAATAATATTAACCTAATTTTTTATAATTTTTCTAATTCAATTATTGTATTTGTAATGATTAATTATTTTCTAAAAGGATCACTTCATTTTTCATACCATTAATAACAAACAAAATAAACAATACAATAAACAATAAACAAATAGCTTATTAATCAAACTAACTTAGAATTATGTTTAGCAAATTATTTTGTTTCAATATTAAATAATTATTATAATTGTTATTATTATTATTATTATCATGATTATAATAATAATTATTATTATTATTGTTATGCTATCAGCGGACTATTATTTGTATTATTAATAATACCAATAATAAACAATAAATTGATAAAAGTAATAGTTTTAATGACAATAATTATTGTTATATATATATACTATTATAATTATTATTATTGTCACGCCATCAGCTTTTATTATTATTAATAAACAATAATAATACAAATGTACAATTGATAAAACCTAATTTTAATAATATTATATTTTATTATTATAATTTCAGTAATTATAATATTAATAATTTGTTAATTATAATGTAGTAGTAGTAGTAGTAATAATAATAATAATTATTGTTATTATCTATGATTATTATTATAAAATAAATTATTTCTATTATTGTTGTTCTTAATGTCTTTGAAATTATAAAATATTGTTATCATTGTTATTAAATTATTATTATTATTGTTTTTGTTTGCAGTGTCATTGAAATGATACATTATTATTATTAAATTTATTTTTTAATAATTTTAAATTTACATTATTATTGTTGTTATTTTATTATTTATTCATATTATTATTCATTATTATATTAATATTGTCTGTCATTATTATCATTATTACAAAAAAGTGAAAGCTAAATAAATAATCGAGATAATAATAATAAAATATCTAATAACTATAATTTAATATCTTTTTACTACAAAATAACTGAATGCAACAGAATGTTTAATATTTTATGTCACAAATATACATGTATAATTTAGGCTACCAATAATAATTACCTACAATATGGTACCTTTTTAATTTAATTAACCCAGAAAGACCTTTTTAGAGTTTTCTCTGGTGAATTATCAGAAAACAGAAACACATCAGGGAACCAATGACTGTCTCTATGACTCTATATAGACATTAAACTGCTGCAGTTTGACTGTTTAAACTAAGATACATCCCATAATACTGAAGCTTGAAGTCACTTTGTTTAAGTTTGAGGTGTGTTGGATCATGTTTAAGTCATTTTGGATCATTTTCAAGTCATTCTGGACTTTAATTTAGTTATTTTTGAATCATTTAAACAAGTTTTGTAGTATTATTTCAGGTTTTTGGACGATGTTTGAGTCATTTCAGAAACACTTTGAGGTATTTTGGACAAATTTTGTCAAGTATGGTTGAGATTTTGTCATTTTCTGGTTAAATCTGAGGTATTTTGGATCATTTTTAAGTCATTTTGAGCAACTTTCAAGTGATTCTAGGCTTTTTTTAGACTCCATATAGACATTAAACTGCTGCAGTTTAACTACTACTACGATACATCCCATAATACTGATGCTGGATGTTGGGTACAGAGAAAATGACCAAACAGCAGATTTATTGTTTAGACTGTGACACCTAATAGTTCCTCTGTTAGCAGCCTTTGAGATAAAGTAGAAGTCAGCAGAGACCCACAGGGAGGCAGCATTTTGCTTTTAAAGCAAAAGTCTCTGGAAGTTATTCGTTTGTCATTAGCAGAATTTTAAAAACTGATTTATTTATACCTTTTAGTCTATTTAATCAATTGTTTTTGGCTTTTTATAAGATTTTTAATTATTATTATTGAGGGTTTTTTTTGTTTTTGTGGGGATAAAGGAATAGAAAGCGCCCAAACCTACTTTAAAGGCCCTTTAATTTGAAAAATAGTCAGAGTGTGAAGAATAAATATCACAAGGCTTCATTAAATACACTGAAATTATTGTGGAGGAACAAATCAGCTCATTCTGAGGGAAGACTTTTCACATTTGGTTGATTTTCTGCTGCTCACAACCGTCTAGTTTTTATCTAGAGGCAGAAAAGCTGCAGTCCTGTTTAGTGACACTTGGAAAATGACTAAATAAACACCTTAAAAAGTCCAGTGCTGCCGAAAAACAAGACACCTGGGGAATATTCTGACAGATATTCAGTTTAAAGTCAGGGATACTTGCTGTTTTATGGGTCTGCATCTCAGCTTATCATAGATAGGATCGTAAAACGCACAGAAAGTCGTATCTTTTGCTGTCATTTCACAATAAAAGCCCTGCAGAACCGAGTGTTCTCACAGTTAGACTTTGTCCAGGGTCGTCGTCTCCTCACACATCATCACATGTGTGTGAACAGCAAAGAAAAACACACGTAATAAAGCACAGGACGGATAAAATATCTAGGAAGCGTCGTCGTCGCTGCCAGTAAAACTCTTTGGGGTTTATTTGGGCCCGGTTCTGAGTTCTCCACTCACCTGAAACAACCTGTTGTATAATCTTACTGATAATAAAACCTCATTTATACAATATAAAGCGAGTAAATGCTCGATTTCACACAGAGAATTCAAGTTACAGAGCTCACTGCTGCCTTTATACAGGCCCACCTTTATTATTCCTTATTTACCTCAAACGTGACCCACATGTTTGGAATAAAACCACCTGAACTGATGCAACCAAAAAACAGAAAGAAAATCACAGTTAATAGTATTTATTTATTTATTTATTGTTGTTGTTGTTTTTGAATTTTTGATATTATTATTAATATTTTTATTATCACTATTATTATAATTATTTTAAATATTAATATTATTATTAATATTATCGCAATAATTACTTTTATTGTTATTATTATTATTACTATTATTATTATTATATATAATATTCTTATTCTTATTACTGTTATTACTATAATAATTATTATTATTTTAAATATTAACATTATTATTATTGTTATTATTAGTATTATTACTATTATTTTAAATATTAATATTATTATTAATATTATTATCGCAATAATTACTTTTATTGTTATTATTATTATTATTACTATTATTATTATATATAATATTCTTATTCTTATTACTGTTATTACTATAATAATTATTATTATTTTAAATATTAACATTATTATTATTAATATTAGTAGTATTATTATCACGACAATTACTATTATTGTTATTATTATTATTTTTACTATTATTATTATATATATTATTCTTATTACTGTTATTACTATAATAATAATAATTATTAATTATGGTAGTAGTAGTAGTGTTAATTACATTATTTAATATTAATTGTATTATTATTATTATTATTACTGTTTATTAATAATAATAATAATAAATATTATCAAGTAATTATCAGTCTTTGGTATATTAATATAGTTTTTCTATTGTTACTATTAATTCTCATTGTTATTATTTTTTATTTTTAAAAGTAATATAATAGCCAAATAAATGATTCTGATGAGAATAATTATAATGAAATAACTCTAATTTAATATCTAGTTTAACTTATTTTGTTATAATTACTATAAAATAGCTAAATCACTTTCAATCCTGTTTAGGTTTGATGTCCACTGTTACAAATACATATAATTTATCGACCAATAGTGAGATATGATTGAATAAACACTAAACTGGTGCCTTATTAGCTGTTTTATTTCTAAATATGATGAAATGAAACACTTTGCTGCCTGTAAATTGGGGATATTCATCTATTTAAGCTTATTTTCTGACACTATTTGTGTAAAGTTGGTGAGTTGGAACAGAAAAGGAAGACAAAAACACCTTATATGGACCTTTTAAACCGTTATGCAGTTTATTTACACAGTATAAAGCCGTTTAATGCAGGATTTAAATTACAGCGCTCTTATTTGACTTGCATGTGAAACAGAAATGAACTGTCAGGATGGATTTCCCCCTCAAGAAAAGAGAGAAAAATCTCACTTCCCTGCAGTTTTTTCTTCCTGAGCAGCGTCTAAAAGCGGTTCTGGCTGTTGGGGCCGAGAGCCAACAACCCGCCGGACGCTCTGCTGTCGTCCTATTAGTTTTGGCTCCAGGGAGGAAACCCGATAGCCCACTGGGGATCTCCTCTCTGCTGCAGATACAGTAATTCTCGCTCCGGTTTCACAGCTATCATCATCATCATCATCATCCTCCTCGGCTTTAAACATACAGTGTTGCACAATCCAGTGGGTCTGACGGCCGTGAACTCTGGCACACTTCAACCAGCCGCGAAGCACGGCTTGTTTTACGAGCGCGGGGCCGCCTCGTCGTAAAAGCATAAAAACCTCAAGATAATTTCTGACTTTGAGCTTTAAAACCCGTCAGAATAAAAGCCTGGCTGGCAGTGAAGTAAAGGCTCGTCGTTTTAGTGTTTTCTGCAGAGCCGCACGAAACGAAAACAAGATTTCCAGCTGTGCTTTTTGTCTCCAAGTCCAAAATACGTAGTTTCTGCAGTTTTTACCAAATTAATCTGCAACTACTTTAATTAAGCAGTCTAATATGTTCAACTTGAGGGCTTTACTGCAAAACAAATTACTGCAATTGAATAAATTTGGCGAATACTCGGCTGAACTGCAGGCAGTGTAGCCACACAGCAGAGAGGAGGCAAGTATGGGAGCAAATTCGCGACAAAACTTAATATTTTTGAGCAATAAAATAAATGGGACATGGCTTTTCTGGTCTAATATGCTCAATTTGAGGGTTTTACTGCTAATTAAATGACTCAATTTGACTAAATTTGGGGAATACTCAACCAAACTGCAGGCAGTGTAACCACACAGCAGAGAGGAGGCAAGTATGGGAGCAAATTAGCAACAAAATAAAACATTTTTGAGCAATAAAATTAATGTGACATGGCCTTTCTGGTATAACATGCTCAATTTGAAGGTTTTACTGCAAATTAAATGACTAAATTTGGGGAATACTCAGCTGAACTGCAGGCAGTGTAACCACAGAGCAGAGAGGAGGCAAGTATGGGAGCAAATTAGCGACATAATAAAACATTTTTGAGCAATAAAATAAATGCGGCATGGCTTTTCTGGTCTAACATGCTCAACTTGAGGGTTTTACTGCTAATTAAATGACTAAATTTGACTAAATTTGGCGAATACTCAACTGAACTGCAGGCAGTGTAACCACAGAGCAGAGAGGAGGCAAGTATGGGAGCAAATTAGTGACAAAACAAAACATTGTTGAGAAATAAAATAAATGGGACATGGTTTTTCTGGTATAACATGCTCAATTTGAGGGTTTTACTGCAAATTAAATGACTAAATTTGGCGAATGCCCGGGTGAACTGCAGGCAGTGTCAACACAGAGCAGAGAGGAGGCAAGTTTGGGAGCAAATTCGCAACAAAATTTAATATTTTTGAGCAATAAAATAAATGGGACATGGCTTTTCTGGTCTAACATGCTCAATTTGAGGGTTTTACTGCAAAATAGATTAATGCCATTGACTAAATTTGGCGAATACTCGGCTGAACTGCAGGCAGTGTAAAGACACAGCAGAGAGGAAGCAAGTATGGGAGGAAATTAGCGACAAAATAAAACATTTTTGAGCAATAAAATAAATGGGACATGGCTTTTCTGGTATAACATGCCCAATTTGAGGGTTTTACTGCAAAATAAATGACTGCAATTGACTAAATTTGGGGGATACTCGGCTGAATTGCAGGCAGTGTAACCACAGAGCAGAGAGGAGGCAAGTATGGGAGCAAATTAGCGACAAAATAAAACATTTTTGAGCAATAAAATAAATGTGCCATGGTTTTTCAAGTCTAACATTTTCAATTTGAGGGTTTTACTGCTAATTAAATGACTAAATTTGACTAAATTTGGGGAATACTCAGCTGAACTGCAGGCAGTGTAAACACACAGCAGAGAACAGGCAAGTATGGGAGCAAATCAGTGACAAAATTAAACATATTTGACCAATTAAATAAATGCAGCATGGCTCAAAAACGGTGTACAAAGGAGCGAGTTGGTGGAAGATTCATTCAGCATGGTGGAACATCTAAGCCGCGTGAAAACCCCGAGTTTTAAGGGTTTGTAAAAATGTAAGTCGATGCATATCTGTAGCATGTAGAGCCTCCATTTGTTTGCAGTATTAGTAACACCTGTGGGCACGTTTGCACAATAAATAATCAAAGAAACTGAACTTTTATTGTGTGTTTATGACATTCTAACTGCACTGAACACATTCGTGGACTCTCTCTACTTCTAGTCGTGGTTGTTCTGTTTCCAGGACTTTAGATTGCAGCGAGAAATGAGCCCACAGTGTTTAAAATGCAACAGGAGGAGTTCGGAGGGTTAAAACGAATAAATAAATTAAAGCAGGAAACAATAATAACCCCACAGTAAACTGGATTAAATGGTTTCCTTCTTTCTTTGGTTTTGGTTTGAGGGCCCAGCGACGATCAAAACTCTCTGGGTTCAAGCTGCGATGTTTTACCAGCTGCTCAGATTTTTAATAATCAGATAATTCTTCTTCCTCTCTGGACAGTTTGCCTACAGGTTCTGGTCCAGCCAGCGGATGTAGCCGTTCATGCTCCTCCACCCGACGCTGGACATCATGGGCAGGTAGGCGAACACCATGCAGCCGTGGAAGCCGTCCTCGTAGTGGTCGCTGGTCACCGTGACGCCGGCGTCCTGCAGCCGCCGGCCGTACATCAGCCCGTCGTCCCTCAGCACGTCGAACTCGCACGTCATCACGTAAGCTTTAGGCGTCCTACCCAGAACCCCCTGCTCCGCCAGCAGCGGCGCCGCCCTCACGTCCGTCAGCCCCGGCACCTCGCCCACCACGCCGGACGATCCCGTTTCCCTGACAACCGGCCGGAAGTGTTTCCTGCGTTCGGCCGGCAGCAGGTTGGTCCAGTTCAGCCTGGATCGGGCGTCGGCGCTGATGCCCGGCTGGTCCAGGGAGCTGTGGTTGTTGGCGAGCAGCAGCGGCTCCAGGGAGGAGTCGGCGCCCAGATACTGCAGCCAGAAGCGAGCCATGATGGGCCTGTAGAGGATGGGAACGGCCTGGTTCTGCTGGTAGGACGGGGTGTGGAAGTCCAGGGCCTGCAGCACCGGATAGATCAGAGCCTGGGCCTTGAACTTCACCTTCAGAGTGTCGTCTGAGCCGAGCTGTGGACACGAAACGAGTCTTAGATTACAGTCAAACCAGAAAGAGCATCAGTTTAAACAGTCTTAAAGTGGAATAGCAAACCCCAAACTCCCAGCGGGTTCACAGACACGCTACCTTACTAAGATGACCTGAGAATGAGTGAGACTGAAACTGTAAAAGCATAAAGAATCGTCGGATTTTCAACTTTCACACGGTCTTTGAACGCCTCATCGGTGACATGCTGTTCAGTTGGAAACCTTAAACCTGAGCCTAAAATCACATTTTTCTACATTTAAAAACGCATCAAAAGTTAACCATCCGACCGGATTCTGTAAGAAACAAAAACTTCTGCATTCATCTGCGCTTTAAAAATAACCATAAATGAAGCATTTGCTCTCCGCAGATTCTGTAGGAAATTTAAAATTCTGCGTTCGTCTGCAGTTCAACATTTTGCTCCCCCAAAAACCCATTCACTTTAGCCACATTTGATTTTTAAAAAAAGAAAACACAAAACATTCTGCACAGATCTGCACCTGAAAATACACCAAAAATAAACCATTTGCTTTTCAAGATTCAGTAGAAAAAATAAAAAATAATTCTGTGCTGACTAGACTAAAAAAATATCAAAATTAAGCCATTTGCTCAAACCAGATTTGGTAAAAAACAAATAAATAAATAAATTTAGCATTTCTTGGTGCTTGAAAATTTGCCAAAAATTAAACGTTGGCTCAAACCAGATTTAGTAAAAGACAAAAAATATTGCCCTCCTCTGCACCTAAAAATTTGCCAAAAATAAGCCGTTTGCTTGAACCAGATTCATTAAAAAATAAAATAAAATTCTGCACTTTTCTGTTCGTAAAAATTTGCCCCAATTCAACAATTTACTTGAATCAGATCTGGATAAAAACTACAAACTCATTGCTGCTCTGAACTCTAATCGATAATTTTATACTTCTTGCAGCCGATAACCGATAATGTCAACCGACTGGGTTCGTGACGGGGTGTCATCAGGGGGGCGGGACCTTGAGGGAGCAGTGTTGACACCGGAGTTGGCAGGTCCACGTTCTACAACCACAGTGGTGTTCTCGAGCCTCGGCAGCACTCGGCAACGCTCGGCAACGCTCGGCAAAGGTCGGCAGCGCCCCCCGGCAGCAGCACTCACAACTATTTGAATATCAAAATTATTGTCCCAACTGGTGAGTGCCACGCCATGCTGCTTGTTTTTCTCTGTCCGCGCAGTCTGATGACATCACACACATGTGACAGTACCATCGGGGAGGGGAGGGGTTGAGGAGCCAGACATGAGGACAAACCACAACACAGACCAACGGCAAAAACCAAGATTCCAAGTCTTTATTATTATCGGGTCATTTTTTTATTATCAGAATTATCGGAATGACGTCATAATTACCAAAATTAACCCATAATCATCAAACGCCAATATTATCGTGCATCCCTAATAATTATTGATTACTGGTTTTATTTAGTGCTTTTCTAGACATTTAAAGATGCTTTACGTTGCATTATTCTTTCACTCCATACTCCATGGTGCTAAGCTACGTATGTAGCCACAGCTGTCCTGGGGTAGACTGACGGAGGCCAGTCTGCTCCATCGGCCCCTCCGACCACCGCCAACCACTCACTCTCTCACTGCATCCACCCAGGCTTCCTGGTGTTCCCTCATGGTCTCCCATCCAGGTACTGACCAGGCCCAACCCCGCTTAGCTTCCCAGATCTGACGGGATCAGGCATCCACAAGGCGGAATGGCCAAATAAATCATTTCCTCTAATCAGATTAGCTAAAAAAACAAAAATATTCTGCGTTCCTCGGCACTTAAAATGAAGTGAGTGCGCTCCACCCAGATTCAGTAAAAACCAAAAATTCTGCACCTAAAAATTTGCTAAAAATAAACCGTTTGCTTGAACCAGATTTGGCGAAAGACTAAAAATTCTGCGCTCCTCTGCACAACTGAAGATACATGGTTCACTCCACTGAGACCAAAAGCCACTTGGTAAAAATCCTTAGACTTTTTGACTCAACTGCTCAGAACAGACAGGAGACAGATACAGAAACGAATTAAAAATATAAGCAGTCAAACATCTGTAGTATGTAGGGTTTGAATTTTAAATAGATCTCGTTCTCATCTTGCTTTAACAGGACTTTCCAGCTCATGACCAGCTGATCTGCTGTTTTCTCCAGAGTCCCCAAACAGGTTGAACAGAGCTTTAATGCGTCTGTTTTCTTAGTGTGTTGGAGAAACTGCCTATGAATCCGTCCGTTCGTTCACTTAGAGGATGAATTCCCTCTAATGAAAGTGAAACGCTGAAGTACAAAGACAAACAGTCGCGTTCGTCCTGTTTCTCTGAGCTGCGTTTTTGTTTTTCTACCTTCTGTGCGACGGCGGCGGCCAGGTTCCCCCCGGCGCTGTCTCCGGACACGCACAGCCGGTCCGGGTCGACGCCGTAGCGCTCCAGGACCTGAGCGGACAGGAAGGAGCGCGACGCCGCCAACGCGTCGTGGTACTGATCCGGGAACACCGCCTCCGGAGCCAGGCGGTAACTATAGCAACGGGAAATCACAGGAGGGTGACATCACGAACACTAGAACTGAAACTATGAAGTGTTTTAATCAGATTTCAATAAGAAACTCGATATGTTCTATTCAAAATACTGTTAAAGTGGATTTGATTCAGATTTTAATGCAGGTGACAGGTGAACAGAACATTTCTGATCCTTTCTAACCCAAATTTGCGCTTTCAGACCTAAATTTAATATTATTTTTGCAGCTCTTTCAGCCTCATCTCACTGCTTTCATCAGATAAACCACATGCATGAAAATAAATCGGCAAACTGCTGTTTCCACGCAGCTAAACACAAAAAAAAAGCCTGTTTTAAGCACTAATCAATTCCAAAAACCACAATAATGAGCCTCCTTTGGGGAAAAGTTGATGGATATGTTTGGCCATGTTTTGCGTAATACTTTTAATACAAATAAACTGTAAAACAAAGTGCTTCAAATGAACAAAGCAAACAATAAAACACTCCTAATCCCCCCATAAACAGCAGGTTGTACATTAAAGACTCAATAAAAACTGACAAACTGAGGATGAATCAGGATTAAGAACAGCAAAGTAAGCCAACAGTTTATAAAAGGATCTAATTAAAGACGGATAAAATAGATTTAAATGCATGAATAAATAGATAAATAGATAAATGATGCCCAAAACTCACTCGACCGACATGATGACAGCGTCCAGATCTTCTGCCATTTTCCGACAGAGGAGGTCGTAGGATCGCATCCCTGTGAAGACAAGCTCAGTGACTGATACTGGAAATACAACAAAAACAAACAAAAAAACAACTATTTTTCTTTCACTGCTGCTTTCAGAGTCATGTCCAATATATCAGGTACAATACTGATAAATTTTGCAAAAAAAATCTGATAAAAAAATCGAGATTAAATCCATTTGATGGCACTTGTTTTAAATTCTTGAGTTTTTAAATCAAAAAAGCCTGAGTCTGAGTATTTCTCTCAGTAAACATTCAGATTTATTGAGACTTGAACCTTGAATAAACCCAGATACTGTCGTTTATGCAGAAAAAAGCTCGTGAAAATCAACTGTTTTGCTTTTCTGCTGCTTTCAGAGCCTTAAATCTGCAACGCTGCGCCTTTAAAATTCCAGTTTAGATCCAAATGTTTCCAAAGGTACCAAAAATATCAGGCTGATTGTTGAAGAGATTTGCCAAGAAATTGATAAAGAAATCCAGAATATTTAAATTTAATGGCACATTGATGAAAAAAAAATGAGTTTGAACGCTAAAAAGTCAGTGTTTGTGCTTCTGTGTGGCTCATATGTAAAAATATCAGTAAAGCTGCTTCATGGAAAACTCAAATAAATGGTAAATAAATGGTAAAAATGGTAAATAAATAGTAAATAAATAGTAAATAAATGGTAAATACATGGTGAAAATGGTTAATAAATGGTAAATAAATAGTAAATAAATGGTAAAAATGGTAAATAAATGGTAAATAAATAGTAACTAAATGGTAAAAATGGTAAATAAATAGTAAATAAATGGTAAAAATGGTAAATAAAAGGTAAAAATGGTAAATGAATAGTAAGTAATTGGTAAAAATGGTAAATAAATGGTAAAAATGGTAAAAAAAATAGTAAATAAATGGTAAAAATGGTAAATAAATGGTAAATACATGGTGAAAATGGTTAATAAATGGTAAATAAATAGTAAATAAATGGTAAAAATGGTAAATAAATGGTAAATAAATAGTAAATAAATGATAAAAATGGTAAATAAATGGTAAATAAACAGTAAATAAATGGTAAATAAATAGTAAATAAATGGTAAAAATGGTAAATAAATGATAAATTAATGGTAAAAAATGATAAATAAATGGTAAATAAATAGTAAATAAATGGTAAATAAATAGTAAATAAATGGTAAAAAATTGTAAATAAATGGTAACTAAATGGTAAAAATAGTAAATAAATGGTAAATTAATGGTAAAAAAAATGATAAATAAATGGTAAATAAATAGTAAATAAATGGCAAAAATGGTAAACAAATGGTGAAAATGGCAAATAAATGGTAAAAATGGTAAATAAAAGGTAAAAAATGGTAAATGAATAGTAAGTAATTGGTAAAAATGGTAAATAAATGGTAAAAATGGTAAATAAATAGTAAATAAATGGTAAAAATGGTAAATAAATGGTAAATACATGGTGAAAATGGTTAATAAATGGTAAATAAATAGTAAATAAATGGTAAAAATGGTAAATAAATGGTAAATAAATGATAAATTAATGGTAAAAATGGTAAATAAATGGTAAATAAACAGTAAATAAATGGTAAAAATGGTAAATAAATGATAAATTAATGGTAAAAAAATGATAAATAAATGGTAAATAAATAGTAAATAAATGGTAAAAAATTGTAAATAAATGGTAAATAAATGGTAAAAATAGTAAATAAATGGTAAATTAATGGTAAAAAAATGATAAATAAATGGTAAATAAATAGTAAATAAATGGCAAAAATGGTAAACAAATGGTGAAAATGGCAAATAAATGGTAAAAATTGTAAATAAATGGTAAAAATGGTAAATAAATGGTAAATGTCTGCACTTATATAGCACCTTTTTCTATCTTAGTGGTACTCAAAGCGCTCTACAATGTGTTTCTCATTCGCCCATTTACACACCAATGGCAACAGAGCTGCCATGCAAGACGCTAATCTACCATTGGGAGCAACTTGGGGTTCAGTGTCTTGCCCAAGGACACTTCGGCATGTGGAGGGGATCGAACCGCCAACCTTGCTATCAGTGGACAACCCCCTCTACCACCTGAGCCACAGCCGCCCCAAATAAACTAAATAATGTCATTTATGCAGAAAAAAACTCATGAAGAAGAGTCTGAACCCGACACTCACGCCCGCTGCCGAGGGCCCAGCCTCCGCCGTGGAAGTAGAGGACGCCCCTCTTGGGCTTCGACCCTCCGTTGGGCTGGAACACTCGGGCGGGGACTCCTCCCAGGGCGGAGTCGGTGACGTTGACGGCGGCGGAGGACCGAGCCTCGATCACCTCCACCCAGGACACCACCCGGTTCAGCATGTGGACCCGGTGGCAGACACCCAGGGCGTGAGCCACGTCGCTCTGGAGACACACCACAGAGAGGTCACATGTTAAACCTACAGCCGAGGGGAGTTTTGATCCGTGGACGAACAAAGAGCAGCTTTGAGCCCGAGCGGGGCGTGAAATCCTTCCGTCACGGCTTGGTGAACTTATCAGCAGCTCAGGGGAACACGCTACATGAGACCTGCAGCTCCGACACGTGTGGATCTATCGCAGGAGGACCGGTCCAAGGTTCTTCACAGCTGGAGGGTCTCTCACCTCCGGAGGCTCAGGTGTGCAAAGTGCTCATGTGACGGTGAAGATAAACGACATGACGACACTGATAACATGTATTTATGGAGCAGCTTTCAAAACCAGCAGCAAAAAAACACAATCTGATGCTGGAAGAAGTAAAAGTACCATTAAAACTTGTGTATTTATGTCCTCCTGTTGCACATATTCACATTCTCTGTTCTACGATACATTAAAGTACTTCATACTACAGATACTTCTAGTACAATACTGCAAAAGTACATCCATAAAATAAGATGCTCAGGTAAACTAGAGTACTGCTTCCTGTACTACACCCTACTGTGTTAAATCATCAGTATACCAGACTTCACTACTACTACTACTACTACTACTACTACTACTACTCTATTTACCTTTACTATGTTGTACTACCTACTAAAGCCTACTATGTTACTGTACTATACAGTATTACACAGAAGTACACTATACTCTGCTCTTCTTTACTATATACTACACTTTACCGAGTAGCATTAAATAGATTACTGTATACAGTATTTAACCATACTATACTACATAATACTATATATCTACTGTATTCTGTACTACTAGGCTCAAATACCATACAGTAGGCTGCAGTACTGCGTATGTTTACTGTACTATCCCCTACTGTCATATACCATCAGTATACTGTACTATACCCTACTTAACTTTATTATACTACGATGTACTGCACTTTTCTGTATACTAACCTAACGTCTACTGTATATTATACTCCTAGGCTCCAGTAGAAAGGAGTACATGAGAATACTTTTTACTGTACTATGTTCTACCGTGATGTACTCATCATTACTCCATACTAGACTAAATAATACTATATGATACTACACTGTACTATATACTCATCTAAAGCCTACTATATTATGATCTAGTACTACACAATACTACACTGAAGTACACTATGCAGTACTATTCTTTATACCACACAAGGGTAGCGTCACATAGAATACTGTACACAGTACTACATAATACTATATATTAAACTAAACTAAAGCTTACTGTTAGGCTCAAGCAGTATACAGCAGAGAAAAGTACTTCATATTGTACTATAACTTACTGTAATATATCATTAGTATACTGTACTACACTTCCTATGCAGTACTTTACAGAAATGTATTTGTGCTGTGTACTTAAGCCTACTATACTATGATATAATTCACTGTAGTACACTATGCAGTACTATACTTTATTCTATAGTACTTTAGGCAATACCACACAAGAGTACATGGAACACTGTATGCAATACTTTACCGTACTACAGTACATAATACCACATATTAAAGTACACAAAAGAAGAAGAGGAAATACTTCTTACTGTACTACAACCTACTGTAATATATTATTAGTACACTATACTACACTTCCTATGCAGTACTTTACAGAACTGTATTATACTGATTTATGCTGTGTACTAAAACCTCCTATACTATGATATAATTTACTGTTGTATACAATATAATACTATACTGAAGTACACTATGCAGTACTACACTTTATTCTATAGTACTTTAGGCAATACCGCACAAGAGTAGCATTAAATAGAATACTTAACTATACTATATTACATAATAGAATATATTAAACAGAACTAAAACCTACTGTATACTAGTACTTCTTACAGTATTATAACCCACTGTGGTATATCATGAGTATACTATGCAATACAATATCTTAATGTACTTTATTATCCTGTACTATACTGTACACCAAAGACTATTATATTATGATATAATTCACTGTACTATATGATACTACACTGCAGTACACTATGCAGTACTATTTGTTCTATACTACATTACATAATACCACACATGTGTAGCATCAAATAGAGTACTGTATACTGTAGTACTGGGCTCAAGCAGGAGAGAGTTGATGACAATACTTCTTACAGACTGTAGTATATCCTCAGTGTACTAATCTAGACCGTATATCACTGTAATAGAATACTGTATACAGTACTTAATGTAGTACATGTATATACTGAATACTGTGGTTTGCCATGTTGTAGTAGATAAGTTAGTATTTACACAACAGTAGCTTCAGTTTGGTATAAAGTACACTACAAGAAGTCTAGTATGGTACACTGATGATATAGTACAGTAAGAAGTATTCCCTATCCTATACTATGCTGTGTACTCAACTTGACTCTACTATACTATGATTTAATTCAATGTACTACACAACACTATACTGAAGTACAATATGCAGTACTATTCTGTATTCCATACTGCATTACATAGTACTATAAAAGAGTAGCAACACACTGTATGCAACACCTAATCTAGTACACGTGTATACTGAGTACTGCACTTTGCTGTATTGTAGTAGATAAGTTAGTGTGTACACAGTAGTATAATGAAGTTAATTAGAGTATAGTGAGGTCTGGTATGGTGTACTGATGATGATACAGTAGGATGTAGTACAGTATGCAGTATTTCAGTGTACTCTGTCCTGATTGGAGCTGTTCTGTTTAAATCCCCTGTTAGATTATTATTCTTATTATTATTCTTATTATTATTGTTATTATTCTTATTATTATAATTATTATTATTTTATTATTATCCTGAATTACCTCCAAACCCCTCCTGTCATGTTCATCCACCCTCTCCACCGACCTCCTCCTCTGCTCTGACTACACAGCCCGACCTCCACCTGTCCCCTGCTTTGCTTCCAGGTGTTTTCCCTCCACTCCAACCTGTCAGTGCGTCTCACCGCCTGCATGAAGCTCCTGAACAGCGCGTCCAGCAGCATCAGCTTCCACGGTTCGCTCACTCCGCTGGGCAGCGGCAGGTAGACGTAGTAGGCGGCCGCCGACAGCAGCACGGCTCCGGCCAGACGGAGCCTCATCGTGGCGGTGTGTACCTGCTGGGAGACCTGCCGTTCATGCGGGAGCAGCCTCCACCCTCCACCCGGTCCCGGCGGTCGGTGGCTCCGCCAGGGATCGACAAAACACGGAGGAATGACCCCGATTTCAAGATAAAAGCCCAGAGCGGGGTTTGTACCGACGCCAGAAGCGACGCGGATCTTATTTTGAAAAGATTTTTTCGGACGTAGTTTAGAAATTGCGTAATGCCGGTGCTCATGGGAAATGTAGTCCTTTAAAGTTGTAGTACGGAAAAAAACAAATCCTGGGTAGTTTTGATATATTTTTAGATAGAAAATAATAAAAAATAAATAAATACGATTCATTAACGTTATTTTAGATCCTTTTTAAAATTTATGTCCACCCCTCCTTTATTTGTTTTATTATTGTCCACATAAAATAGCCATAACATGGAAATAACAACGAATGAAGCCAAATAGCAATCAGGACATTTACCAAACCAAACTCCAAATGCAGTAGGTTCTTGTGTTAATGACGAAGCTGACCCAGTGCTTTTTAAATCAGATTAAGTTTACTTAAATAGCATGTCCTGAGTTGACCAAAGAGACTTACAGGTCTTCTATCAGACAAGCAGCTGCGAAGAAAATGTGAGAGATATCAGCAGAAACATAAAAATAAACAACAAAAAAAACATTAGTGCTGGTTCTTCCATATGAGAACATTCAGATTATTCCGAGTGCAGAATGACTGTTTTTTATGTTACAGTCGATCCCAACAGAGCATTTGTCGGGTGTTGTTTGGTTTTTCTGAGGTTTGGTGCAGCTAATGTTTCCTAAATCTAAATTCCAGTCTTAGGCCTGTGCAGTGAAGCTCGTCCACACCCTGCTAACACCCCAGCACCTTTTATTTAATCTAGGCTTACAATTTATAAGACCTATAAATGCGCAAGGAGTGACTGCTCAAGTCGTCTTTGACAAGGCATGACTGCTGTTGTGTGCCCCAAACAGGTTTTCCAGCATTACTACTGAGCACACCCTAACAGCCCACTTCTAGAGTCGAGTTCTGTTTTTGCATTAGTTGTTGCTTGGAGCAGAACGTGATGAGTTACCGGGAGAACGCTGGATGAAAGAGTGCACCGTGAAGAAACTCAGGCTGTCTTTTAGGCATGCATGAGGTTGTCTGGGAGACTTTTCACACCACTTGAGAAGTCGTAAGTTGGTGCCTTATTATTAATATGACTCCTGACTCACCATCTGGATGTAAACTTCACCACCGGAAACGACAGCTGCCTCCAAGCAGCAACCTTCCAACAGACTGGGATCACACAATAAGGCGAAGGGTTGTAAAGATCTAGAAGGCACAAAGCATTTTCTGTCTAACAATTCATACAAAAAGCTTCATTGGCGAAGCATTTTCCACCGACACAGGTCCACCCCAGGGCAATCATGACTGCTTTAACATACGGATACACAATGATGGCGCCATTATCAGTATTTGCTGATTATCAAATCAAATCAAATCAAATCAAACTTTATTTATATAGCACTTTTCATACAAATTAAAATGCAACACAAAGTGCTTCACAATGCTAAAAACATTAAAAACAAGCACCCATCCCTCCCTCCATATATACATACAAGTGTAGAAGCACGCCAACACACACACACCCCCACACACACTCTCAGCACTGACTATAGGGAGACATGGCATGGCACTGAGGATCATGGAAAACGCCTACACTGGGGTCCTCCACACCGGGAGGAGCCATAGCTCATGACCACCGGGGGCGCCGGCACACGGACCCCCGGCCCCGTCAGACAGGGGGACCCCCACACCAAGGTGAGGAGCCCCCCAACCGGCCGGGCCGAAGGGACCCGTGGACAGAACCCCCAGCAGCAGGTCAGACACAGCTCCCAGTGTGGAGGACCATCCTGAGGAAACACTGGAAACCTAAAAGTTTGAAACTATAAGAAAAAATAAAAGACCTAAGACATAAGTAAAAAGGTTAAAAGAGTAAAATACATAAAGTAATAAATAGAAAATAATAAGAACATAAGAAATTATAGAACTCAGTTAAAAGCCTGATTAAAAAGGTGAGTTTTTAACCTTCTTTTAAAAACATCAACAGTCTCTGCAGTCCTGAGGTTCTCCGGCAGGCTGTTCCACAGCCGGGGGCCATAGTGGCTAAATGCCGCCTCGCCGTGGGTCTTTGTCCTGGCTTGTGGTACAGTTAAAAGGCTGCTGCCGGAGGACCTCAGGGTCGATACGTTAAAAGCAGATCAGATAAATAAGAAGGCGCAAGGCCATGAAGACATTTAAAAACTAATAAAAGAACCTTAAAATCAATCCTGAAGCGGACGGGGAGCCAATGCAGCGACTTTAAAACTGGTGTAATGTGCTCCCGCCCTCTGGTCCTCGTCAGCACGCGAGCGGCTGAGTTTTGCAATAATTGTAGGTTTAAAATGCTCTTTTTGGGAAGACCAGAGAGCAGGGCATTACAATAGTCTAAACGAGAAGAGATAAAAGCATGCATTAGCACCTCCATGCTGGCCTGAGAGAGAAACGGGCGGACTCCATATGTTCTTCAGATGGTAAAAAACGATCTTTGTTATATTTTTAATATGTGGAATAAAATTCAACTCAGAGTCAAAAATCACGCCCAGGTTTTTTACAGATTTTGCTGGTTTAAAATTTTGTAATTTAGATAAAAGTTTCTCTCTCTGGCCTTCAGGACCTATAACTAAAACCTCAGTTTTGTCCTGGTTGAGCTGTAGGAAATTAGGGCTACAGCTTCGGGCTTGATAAATGAACATCAACATTGACAGCCTGGTGTCCTACAAGTTCACAGTTTTGTTTGCCATGAACATTTAAAAATCACTGTATTTTCTACACCTGCCAGTGACGCAGCATTACGTCAGGCCCACTACAGGGGAGACCTGATGTTCTCTGTGGTTACATGGACAACATACGTGCATGTATTCATATCGACAATCAGCCAAAATGAATTACTGTTGGATAGAAATTCACTGTAGTGCATCCCAAGCTAAAAGGAACAAGGACAGCAGAATGATAAAGGGATGAAGCCCTACGGAGGTGGCACAATAAACAATAAAAATAAAGTTAGTTCCTCCCCTCTAGATGGATAGCTATTGTATTAAACAGATATTATGAAATTGTAAAGGCCAATTTAGGAGCAAAGGATAATAGAATTTTAAATATATTTCAAATGGCCTATAGCACCAATATAGTTTGGGAAAACCGTCTCAAGGTTTTATCAAGGGATTTCAGGCAAACAAATCTACCAATACCTCATATGTTGAAAAGAAGTGGGAAAAGGAAGCAGGCTCAGTAGTGGATGATGAGGATTGGGAACTGATATGTAAAATACAATGGAAAACCTCCAGTTGGAGAGAATTTGGTTGGAAAAATGTAATTCGTTATTTTATTACTCCAGTCCAAAAGAAACACCAAAATATAGAGGCTGGCTGTTGGAGACTGTGTGGCAGTTAGGAGGCTAGTCATTATCATCTATTCTGGGCCTGCGTTTAAAAGTTACTCTGCTCTGGCAAGAAAAAAACATTGACTAGAAAATGGCTCCAAATAAATACACCAGAAATCCAAGAATTGTACACTACAGTTGATCAGATATTTGTCAGGGAGAGGTTTACTATGTTTTTGCGGCTTCAAAGGGATAAATTTAACTAGATTTGGTTCAAATGGAGAGAATATATTAGAGTAGTGGTTCTCAACTGGTGGGTCGGGACCCAAAAGTGGGTCGTGAAGACATTTTTAGAGGGTCACAGAAGCATGAACCCCTAAAAAAAATAATGGTATAAAGTCTTTTATTTTAAAAGACGTGTTTCTTATGACACAGTTTGCTTTCAATAGCAGGATATTTAGTGGTGGTGACACCAGTAGTTGACCACTATTAACCTCTAGATTTGGCCCTGTCAGGTTATTGGAGAAATTTATGCTAAAACGTCCCAAAAATGAACCAAAATGTGCTCAAAATCTGTCAAAATGGGCCAAAATATGCCCCAAACCTTGGAAAAAATGTCCAAATATACCAAAAATTAGCAAAAAATAAGCCAAAATTTTCCCAAGTTGTATCAAAATGCGTTGAGACTACACCCAAATAAACCTTAATTTGTTAACAGGAACAGCAAACTTCAACAATTTGGGTCGCGACTGTTATTAATAGAGACATAGTGGATCCTGAGGCTGGACCAGATGAGAACTACTGTATTAGAGACATCGGAAGGGACTTTGTTTAAGTAATTTGCACAATTAAGGAGGGAGTTCAATTGTAATAAGGATTTTTCCATTTGTCCAGTTGTTTCTTTATCTGTTCTGTTACCCTTTTAAAGAAAAAAATACATACATATATTTAAAATTGGGAGCAACTACTTTGTGCTTATGAACAATTCCTGTATATACAAATGTCTGCTTTTCGGAGTCTGGACCACTGTACTGCACCCTAGTAAATGTTTTGTGCAAAATCATCATTAAAAATAAAGGAGAGCTTTTGTATTTCCATGATAATTTTGCTCTCTTACATTTCTGTGCCAGTTGGTAAATTGTCTGCACTTACGTAGCGCCTTTTTTCTACCTTAGTGGTATCTAAAGCACTCTACATTGGCTCTAATCTGCCATTGGGAACAACTTGGGGTTCAGTGGCCTGCCCAAGGACACTTCGGCATGTGGAGGGGCCGGGGATCGAACCGCCAACCTTGTGATCAGTGAACAACCCGCTCTACCACCTGAGCTACAGCCGCCACAGTTGTCACCAATCTAAGCTGTTTTATGTTCAGATGGTAAAATATGACAAACACGCATCAACAACATTCAACATTTTCATTTCAGGAAGTCCTGAAAGACTACCCAGTTGTCCAGTGTTCATGTGTTTATTAGTCTGAATTCAAATTCCTTCCAGTTCAACCCCAAAATGAACCACTTCTCTGAAATGACAGGGATCAGTCCTAGCTCGTGTTGAATGAGTGTCAAACAACAGCTGAAGAACTGAGTGGCAGTGTTGCTCAAATCACATCACAGCACCTGAACACCGATGTCTGGTTCCTGCAGTGCAGTGGACCCCTGATATCAGATAATTAGCTACACCTGCCTTCAACTACACACACCTGTGTCCAGTTCATCAACAAGGTGGGAAGGGTCGGCTTATAAAAGGAACCAGAGTAGCTTCAGGGACTTGTTTTCTGATTGGTTCAGTTCTCTACTTTGGGGCAGCTGACAGAAGTGGCTGCGTTTGCTACTGACTGTGGCTGAAGGCATGGAGTTTCTCTTCAGGTAAGGTTTAAACTTCTTTTTTGTTTTTAAATGGTATAAAAATGTATCATTAGAACATAAATTTACTTGGATGTCTTGCCTAGATGGTTGCTGTTGTCCTTACTAGCTGTTGGAAGACATCATATAAATGGTAAGCCCGTTAAAAGGAGGTTGTTTCAGTGGTTCTTGGTTGTATGCATGGACTAAAATATTGATTCAACAGCCTACAGTATTGGATTGGCTGAGGAACATGATACAGAAGTGCCAGTGGAAGACTATCAATCAGATTCAAGTAGCTTTAACACTGGAGACCCGTCTTCACGGAGCGCTGGGCTACTTAGTAGTGATGATTCAACTTCAGATGAGGCAAGTAGTTTGGACACATTGACGTCAATTACCAGCTGGGAGCTGAAACGTGAGAATAAAGCAGGTCTGTGCCAGATATCCAGTATTCATTCACTTGTCTTCCACAGGTAGCAGAATATGGATCTCAGAGGGAGCCACGGGCTCCCAAGCCACGGGCACACCACAGGCCGACCTGCCCATACACGCGAGTGACGAAACCTACAGTAACGCCAAAACCTACAGGAACACGGCCGCCCTGCCCACCCAAGGGGACGCCAAAGACGCCCTGCCCACCCAAGCACCCCCCGAAGACGCCCTGCCCACCCAAGCACCCCCCAAAGACGCCCTGCCCACCCAAGCACCCCCCAAGGCCGCCCTGCCCAAATAAGCAGCCCCCAAGGCCACCCTGTCCGTCCAAGAAGTCAGACTGCCCACCCCAGCACCCCCCAAGGCCACCTTGCCCTTATGTGCAGCGCCCGGTGCCCCAGTTGCCTCAGCAGCCCCAGCATCCCCAGCATCCCCAGGTACCGCATTATCCCCAGCATCCCCAGGTACCGCATCATCCCCAGGTACCGCATCATCCCCAGGTACCGCATCATCCCCAGCATCCCCAGGTACCGCATCATCCCCAGCATCCCCAGGTACCGCATCATCCCCAGCATCCCCAGGTACCGCATCATCCCCAGCATCCCCAGGTACCGCATCATCCCCAGCATCCCCAGGTACCGCATCATCCCCAGCATCCCCAGGTACCGCAGCATCCCCAGCATCCCCAGGTACCGCAGCATCCCCAGCATCCCCAGGTACCGCAGCATCCCCAGCATCCCCAGGTACCGCAGCATCCCCAGGTACCCGGCTACAGGCCCCAGACGCAGAAGTACCCGGTCAAGTGGCCAGGCCTCCCACACAAGCCGCAACGCAACCAGGTCATGAGGCCACGTTACCCGGTTATGCGTCCAGGCTACCTGCCTAAGAAGCAACGTTACAGTTGAGCCACTCCTCAGTGTTCAGCTGTTGCTCAGGCTTCAGATGGATAAGGTATCGTCAGTGGCATGTTCTTATTCAAAAGAGGGGAATTACTGAGTATTAACTTTGAATTTCTTCCAGGTATGGCATCACTGTTGCTGTGACGACTCCACAATAGCAGTGGGCATGGTATGTTCTTGAATTCTAAAGAATCAAGTTTTCAAATTTTATTTTTCTTTTTTAATCCATGTTTTCTGTTTTAGGCACTGCAACACTGAAGACAACCCTACTGAACCACTGTATTGACTTGTCTAATTAAAAATTATAACAACTTACCTGTAGTCTTCTGACCTTTTCTTGAGTATTGGGGTGTGGCAGCATGGCATATATATATATACATTGAAAGGAACAATTTGAAACTAGTGTTCACTGGTTTGACAGCCCTCTTGTAAGAGTTCAATCTAAATTCAGACCCTGAGTACCAGGTTTGCACTGTATAAGCCTTAAAAACATTGTTTGCTTCAAGCCTGTGCAGTCAAGTTGGCACTCTTCAACACCCCAGTGGTTCTTGAACCTGGACTGATGACCCATGAGACTCAACGTGCAGGCAGTGACTTCGAACCTGATGCTGAAATGGCCTCTGTTCTCAAACTAATGGGTTGCTAGCATGACTAGGGTGTGCCCAGAAGGTTGTACATTGGTGCACATGGTCTAAATGGCCCAGTTTACACTGCAGTTAAAGTCTGTTGCAAAACTAAATGGCATAAATCAAGACATTGCTTTCTTTCCCCCTTTAAAACAAAAAGGCATGACTTTATTTGGACTATGCACCCTCTTAATTTCTACAATGCTGGGTTTCTTGGTTCAACATAATGTTGAAAAGGATTTAGGAACTACACTGGGAAAATTTAGTTGTACTTGCAATGGGATCACTACATACTTGAATAAGTAGATCTCACAACCAAGGGACATACAGTTCTATTGTTTGATCTTGTTGGCTGACAGGATTGTTGCTACCTTGGATGTGCTATGCTAACAGCTACTTTGCATCACTTCCTAGTGTCACATCTAATTGCCAGTCTTGAATATTAGGCAGCCAATGTTATGGTAGGCTAACAGTTAAATCATTTGTTTGCTGTGCATATAATCACAACCAGTTCCAAGACATTCTGCTTCAAGGTGCACTATAGAGTATTGCCATCTTTGGAGAAGTAAGTCACATTCCCTGTGTGGGTTGCAATCCGAGCTTCTTTGTTTCGATAGCTGATCCAGCTGCATGTGTGTGTAAGTCCCTCCCTTTGAAACAGTTAGCCCTGCTCCTGCTTATAAACGGGTCAAAAGTGACCTCCCACATGGCAATATAAAAGTGGAAGTTCAGGCAGTGCCCCAAAACTGAAGAACAAAGTATTCAAGCACTCTATAAATGTCCCAGTCCAGTCTCAAAGATTAGGATAGATCAGGGCATTTTTTCACTGACCAGTATCAGCACTAACCTAAACCTAATCCGCTGTCCTTGTAGATCCCAGAAAGTCTCAAACACAGACAAACTTGACGTATTATTTAAGAACATGGTATCGAATTGGCAGATCCTAAATATTAAATGACTCAATCAATAATAAACTTATTTGGTGCTGCGTCTTCTCTAACCTTGTCTCTGCCATGCCACTCGCAGCAGCCATTTAATGTATTTAACAATGCTGGCCTGGACTAATGAATGTGGCTGGATTATTTGTTGTCTGATGTGTGCACAACCTTTCTGGTTGTAAAAATAAATATGAAGGGAGGTCTGAGATGCTGGTGCTGTAGCAGTGGTTTGTTGACATGTAGAACCTTCCACTCGAAGCTCAATAAAATTGAAGTGATCTCGGGTTACCAAGTGTCCCGTCTGTCTTCAGCCATCTGTTATCATTTTCATGCAGTGCCATGGTCTGACTGACACAAGCAGGAGAATCCAAACTCCTTAGCTGAGCAGAATGTACCATATGTTATCCAGTGCAGAGGGCGGATTTTACTGGTATTGCAAAAATGTTGTTTTAGGGGCCAAATAAAAAGTATGCCATCATATTTCTGTCACCTGTGGGCCTCTGCTGTCAGGTGATTAGCTACACCTGCTTTCAACTACACACACCTGTGTCCAGCTCATTAGCAAGGTAGGAGGGAAAAGCTTATAGAGATCCAGTTACGTCAGTGACTCGCTGTTTTCTGACAGAGCTTACTGCTTACTGTGGCTGAAGCCATGGCGTTTCTCTTCAAGTAAGTTGTAAGCTTTATTGTTTTTGATCATTTTCAGTTGTTTTAAATTGCAGTAAAACATTAACAAAACATACATTTATTATTAAAACATGAGTAATTTGGATGTCTTGTCTAGATGGTTTCTGTTGTTCTTGCTAGCTGTCGGAGGACATCCAGTAAATGGTAAGACTGCTCAAATGAAGTTCCTTCATTGGTTGAATGCATGGACTAAAATATTTGCTCAACAGCCTTTTGGGTCTGTTGAGGAACTTGAAGATAAAGAAGTGCCAAGTGAAGATTATCAGTCAGATTCAAGTAGCTTTCATTCTGGGAATGAATCTTTATGGAGCACTGGGCCACTTGGTAGTGATATTTCAACCTCGAAATACAATGAGGCAAGTAGCTACAACTCTCCACAAACTGTCAATTACCAGCCTCAATCTGCAACATGAGAGCAACATGGATCTGTGCAAGTTATTCAGTATTCATCCAGTTATCTTCCACAGTCACAGGTAGCAGAGTCTCTCCAACAGCAGCTGCATATGAAAGCCTCACAGCAGCAGACTAAGGCCCCCCAACACCAGCAGCAGCAGACTAAGGCCCAGCACCAGCAGCAGACTAAGGCCCAGCACCAGCAGCAGACTAAGGCCCAGCACCAGCAGCAGACTAAGGCCCAGCACCAGCAGCAGACTAAGGCCCAGCACCAGCAGCAGACTAAGGCCCAGCACCAGCAGCAGACTAAGGCCCAGCACCAGCAGCAGACTAAGGCCCAGCACCAGCAGCAGACTAAGGCCCAGCACCAGCAGCAGACTAAGGCCCAGCACCAGCAGCAGACTAAGGCCCAGCACCAGCAGCAGACTAAGGCCCAGCACCAGCAGCAGACTAAGGCCCAGCACCAGCAGCAGAAGACCAAGGCCCCCCAGCAGCAACAGAAGACCAAGGCCCCCCACCAGCAGCAGAAAAAGGCCCCCCACCACCAGCAGACGGAGGACCCCCAGCTGCAGCAGCCACAGCAAAAGAAGGGTCCCCACCAGCAGCGGCAGAAGAAGGCCCACCAGCAGCAGCAGCAGCAGCAGCAGAGGAAGGCCTCACAGCATCAGCAGACGAAGGCTCCCCACCATCACCAGCATCAGCAGACGAAGGCTCCCCACCTGCAGGAGGACCAGGAGCAGGAGCAGGAGCAGACGGCGGCCCCCCAGCGGCAGGAGCAGGAGCAGACGGCGGCCCCCAAGCTGCAGGAGCAGCAACAGCAGCAGATGGCGGCCCCCCAGCTCCAACAGGAGCAGCAGCAGGAGGAGCAGCAGACGGCGGCTCCCCAGCTACAGCAGGAGCAGCAGCAGCAGGAGCAGCAGAAGGTGGAGCAGCAGATGGCGGCCCCCCAGCTGCAGCAGGAGCAGCAGCAGCAGAAGGTGGAGCAGCAGACGGCGGCCCCCCAGCTGCTGCAGGAGCAACAGCAGCAGACAGCAGCCCCCCAGCTGCTGCACAAGCAGCAGCAGCAAACGCAGCAGACGGCGGCCCCCCAGCTGCTGCAGCAGGAGCAGCAGCAGCAGGAGGAGCAGCAGCAGCAGACGGCGGCCCCCCAGCTGCTGCAGGAGGAGGAACAGCAGCAGATGGCGGCCCCTCAGCTGCAGGAGCAGCAACAGCAGCGGAAAGCGGCCCCCCAGCTGCTGGAGGAGCAGCAGCAGACGACGGCCCCCCAGCTGCTGGAGGAGCAGCAGCAGACGACGGCCCCCCAGCTGCTGGAGGAGCAGCAGCAGACGACGGCCCCCCAGCTGCTGGAGGAGCAGCAGCAGACGGCGGCCCCCCAGCTGCTGGAGGAGCAGCAGCAGACGGCGGCCCCCCAGCTGCTGGAGGAGCAGGAGCAGCAGCAGCAGCAGACGGCGGCCCCCCAGCTGCTGCAGGAGCAGCAGCAGCAGACGGAGGCCCCCCAGCTTCAGCAAGAGCAGCAGACGGCGGCCCCCCAGCTGCTGCAGGAGCAGCAGCAGCAGCAGACGGCGGCCCCCCAGCTGCTGCAGGAGCAGCAGCAGCAGCAGACGGCGGCCCCCCAGCTGCTGCAGGAGCAGCAGCAGCAGACGGCGGCCCCCCAGCTGCTGCAGGAGCAGCAGCAGCAGACGGCAGCCCCCCAGCTGCTGCAGGAGCAGCAGCAGCAGCAGACGGAGGCCCCCCAGCTTCAGCAAGAGCAGCAGCAGCAGATGGCGGGCCCCCAGCTGCAGCAGGAGCAGCAGCAGCAGACGGCGGGCCCCCAGCAGCAGAATCTGTCTCGCTGCCCATCCAACCAGTTCCTGCACCCACCAAAGCCTCAGGTGGTGCAACAGCTTAGCTGCCCACCCCAACAGCCAACCATGCCCCAGGAGCCTATCCACCTGCCCATCCAGCCCAGTTTGTCCAAGCAGCCAAGCTGCCCACCTCAGTGGCCTCAAGCACCAAGTCACCACGCTAAGCGGCTGGGCTACCTTCTCAACATGCCGCGCTACCAGGCTAAGAGACTGGGCTACCTTCTCAACATGCCACGCTACCAGGCTAAGAGGCTGGGCTACCTCTTCAAGATGCCGCGCTACATGGCCAAGCGGCCAAGCTACCTGCCCCAGATGCAACGGCAACAGTCCCAGCAGATCAGTCACAGACCTCAGCAGCTTCAGGTGGTTTTTGAACAGCCATACTATAATGAGGACCCAACAGATCCAGCTGTTGCTAAAGCTCCGGGTTGGTAGGCTGTTATCATTGGCATGTTTTTGACAAGATGCACAACAAAGTGTTTCATTTAGGCTGAATTTGCTTCAGGAATTGAACCAATGGTGTTTATGTGACAACCAAATCAAGAGAAGTAGCAGGCATGGTAAGTCCTTAAACTTGATAAGATAATCCAAGTTTTATGAATATTTCTTTTTTTTTTTTTTTAACCCTTTCTTTCCTGTTTCAGGCTCGGGGACATTGAAGATGGTGGACCTACACTTCCACTGTGCTGGCTTGTCAAATTAAAATGGAACTTATTCTATAATCTCTTGACTTTTCATGAGTGTTTTTTTTATTATTATTTAGTTGTAGTAGTTTGTGTAGTAAAAATAGTCCCTGTCAAGCTTTCCCATCCTTGACTCTGTGGAATACCAGGTTTCTGGTGAGGTTTGAGCCGTTTAAATCTGAAACATTTGGTTGGTTCGACTGTTTCCTGTGGACGAATAAATCTGAGTTTTGGTCTCGGGCCTGTGCAGTATAGTTTGTGTACACCCCGCTAACACCCTAGTGCCGTTATCTTTAACTTACGGTTACTATTTATTAGACCAAAACGGACATGTATGAAGCAACCAGAAAATTAAGGCCTCTGAATTCTCAAGCAATTCTTGTCAAGGTCGCTAGCATGACTGTGTGCCATAAAGTTGAGTCAATAAGGGAAGTGGCTTAAACTTGCATTCCCTCCATGTGGCCCTATTTCTCCCTTGATTTGTTATTTCAGTATACATTTCTGTAATGCGTTCATGGTCTGGTCAGGGTATGCTTATGGGCAAGCACAGTGTCCTTGAGTTCTGGATCGGACTGGCCTGTTGCTTGCAGTGTACACTTTGGGGGGGAAAAAAACAAGCAGACAACAGCCAAATTCCAAACTGGAGGTTTCAAAGAAGTCCACAAACCAACAAGCGCATTTCGGCTTGTTTGAAGTTGATTGCACTTTGCCCATTT
Organism: Dascyllus trimaculatus; assembly: GCA_024666655.1. Lineage (NCBI taxonomy): Eukaryota > Metazoa > Chordata > Actinopteri > Pomacentridae > Dascyllus > Dascyllus trimaculatus. The sequence goes on from CM045466.1 coordinate 4,096,131, forward strand.
TTGTTTTGAAAGTCCTCATAGAGGGAAGCCATCCGGACTAGTGTTTTTGCACCATTTCAGAAAGAATCTCCATCTTATACTGACACTCCTGATAAGGCACATTGTATGACTTTTGATGTACATTGGCCATATGTGTGCTGATGTGAGCAAGAAGCAGGGGGTTGGTTGCTTAGTTGCATGGACCAACAAGGTAAGGATGAAGTGAAAGCAAAGCCTCTTTCCAGCTGTATACTTTCTTTTTACTTTGAGTTAATACCACAGCCACACTTCCAAAGTACACTGAACGAAAATATAAACACCCCATGTGAAATATTGATGCCACATGAAGTGCGCCACCCAAAGTGAGCGTATATTGTCTTGTACTTGTACAAAATGGATATTTCATACATGGGTGTGGCATATCCAGATGCTGCTCCAACAGAATGAGCAGTACTCAGACACTCCTTATACTGGGGACAATAAAAGGCCACCCCAACATGTCACATTTGGACCAAAGCAGCAATGCCTCAGATGACTCCGGTCATGAGGGAATGTGTCATTGGCATGTTGGAAGCAGGAATGTCCACCAGAGCGGTCGCTGTGCAGCTGAATGTTCACTATTGAATGATACGACGTTTGAGAGTTGGTTTCCAACCGATGGGCAGTACTGCAAATCCACCTCATCCACGTCGGCCACGTGTGACCACCCCAGCACAGGATGGCCACATCTGGATTGTTCACTTGTGGTATCGTCTCAGACCAGCGACACGTACAGCAGATGAAACCTTTGGTCTGCACAACCATAGACATATGTACGTAGATGCCGCGTTGACTGCTGCTGCCGATTGGAGCCAACGTGCATACGCGGTGGCCATCTTGGTACAGTACCACTCGCCCCTACAGTGCATTACGTCTATAGAGGAATGACATGTCTGCACTATAAAAGTGATCATAAATCGATTAGTTGTCAACATATATTGTTTGTTACAACGGTCAGACATGGAGGACGGACAGGCAGACATAAATAGAACAAAAGCATCCAAGCATCCTGTGTCATAGCTAAATGTGTGACGTTTTTAACAAACCAAACCGTTTGGAAATCGGTCAAAAATTCAGTGAATAATTCTACTTTAAGATTGTGGAGAACCTCTTACCTCCATAGACGCACATTCACTCCCGCCTCTGCTAGCCCTGTATCAAGATGGCGGAGCTTTAGACACGTCCCTCCACAGTCAATGCGGCATCTACATATATATCTATGTGCACAACAGACGCATCACACCAACATGCCAAAGACACGTTCACCCATGCCACACCCATGAGCTGAATAGAATTAATGCATCACTGAGGAAATGCTCCCAGGCAGTGGTGGACTCAAATTTGGGACACTAATCAAGAGAAATATCCATTTTGTACAAGTACCAGACAGTATACGCTCACTTTGGGTGGTGCACTTCATGTGGCATCAATAATTCACATGGGGCGTTTATATTTTTGTTCTGTGTGCATACTGTTGCATTCAGGATGAATATAAAGATGTGCATGGTCTTTCAGTGCCTCTAGCTTGTTCATACTTAAGTGACACATGACATATGTGAGGCAACTTCTGCTGCAGAGAGGACTGAGGGTCAGAACTGCCCAAAAAATTGCTATCTTGCATACTGCAAAATCCAATCAAATGTAGCAGCACTTCATGTTTTTTTTCGGTATACTCGCGAACGTCCAGTGGTTTCAAATCTTGCCATATAGATACTTTAACTCAAAGGTCTTATATTGCTTTTGTTGGTCACCTGGTGTCAGCCCTGCCCTTTTTTATGTGAGCACACCTATAGTTAGGTGAACCTGCCTCCAAAAACTGCCCACATTCAGGTGACATCAAAGAGAGTCAATATAAAGTCAGACAGATATCTAATTAGAATTCAATCAACAGTGAGATGGTCTAGCTCAGGCATAAAACAACAGCTGAGGAAATAAATGACACTGTTGCTCAAATCACATTACAACACCTGAACATCTATTTCTGGTTCCTGCAGTGCAGTGGACCCCTGATATCAGCTAATTAGCTACACCTGCCTTCAACTACACACACCTGTGTCCAGTTCATCAACAAGGTGGGAAGGGTCGGCTTTAAAAGAGATCCAGAGATGCTTTAGGGACTTACTGTTTTCTGACTGGTTTGGTTCTTTGCTTTGGGGCAGCTGACAGAAGTGGCTGAGTTTGCTACTGACTGTGGCTGAAGGCATGGAGTTTCTCTTCAGGTAAGTTAAGCTTGTTTTCTTTAATAATGTAAATGATTTTAAATAGTATCAACGCACAGTAACTTGGATGCTTTGTCTAGATGGTTGCTGTTGTCCTTACTAGCTGTTGGAAGACATCAAGTGAATGGTAAGTCAGCTCAAACTAGGTTATTTCAATGGCTCTTAGTCGTATGCATGGACTGAAATGTTTGCCTTCTAGCCTATCGTACTGGATTGGCTGAGGACTATAGAGACTATCAACCAAATTTAAGGAGCCTAAACACTGGAGATCAACCCTCATGGAACACTGGGCCACGTCGTAGTGATGGAGCAACCTCACAAGACTATGTGGCAAGTAGCTGCAACACATCCCTGTCAATTAGTCTAAAGCTGAAACATCAGAACAAAATAAATCTGTGCCAGATATCCAATATTTATATGCTTATATTTCCACAGCCACAGGTAGCAGAGTATGACTACGACTATGACTATCAGATGAAGCCAAGGGCTCCCCAGCTGCAGCCTCGGTGCCCACCCAAGCAGCCGAAGGTGCCCCAGCAGCTGGTATGGCCACGCAAATCACTCCTCAACCCCCGGGGGTTCCGAAAGCCTAGCTGCCCATACGAGCAGCAACATGGGCCCCAAAAGCTGGCATGCCCACCTCAACAACTCCAGAACCCCCAAGTGCCCCAGCAGACACCATGCCTGCCCAAACATCCCCAGAACCCGCAAGTGCAACCTACCTGCCCACCAAAGCATGCCACCTACCCTCCCAAGTTCCCCCAGTGGCCCAAGGTCCCCCAGCAACCTCATGTGGTGCAGTTCCCTTGGGTGCCCAAGGACCCTCAGCACCCCCAGCATCCCAAGGACCCTCAGCACCCCCAGCATCCCAAGGACCCCCAGCACCCCCAGCTGCCCAAGCACCCCAAGCATCCCACGTTCCCCCAGCACCCCCAGCATCCCAAGGACCCCCAGCATCCCACATTCCCCCAGCACCCCAAGGACCCCCAGCACCCCCAGCTGCCCAAGCATCCCAAGGACCCCCAGCACCCCCAGCTGCCCAAGCACCCCCAGCATCCCAAGGACCCCCAGCACCCCCAGCTGCCCAAGGACCCCCAGCATCCCAAGTTCCCCCAGCACCCCCAGCACCCCCAGCTGCCCAAGGACCCCCAGCATCCCAAGTTCCCCCAGCACCCCCAGCACCCCCAGCTGCCCAAGTTTCCCAAGCAGCCCAAGGGGCCCCAGTACTGGCTCCAGCGACCCCAAATGCCCAAGTTCCGGCTCCAGCGACCACAGGTGGTACACTATCCATTTGTGCAGTCAGGCTACCAGCCCAAGGTGCTACGCCAGAAGTCCCAGTAGACGGGTCACCAACCTTCGCAGCTTCAGTTATTTATTGAGCAACAACATTACAATGTTGATCCAGCTTTTGCTCAAGCTTCAGATGGTTAAGATAATGCCCATTGTTGACAAGATTGGCAACATCAGTGAGTACTGAGTTTCTTCAAGGTACAGAATCATTAACTTGATGACAACCAACCACTGCAGCACTGAAGATGCTCAACTACTGTATTTGTCTGTCAAAATAAAAGAATTTATTTTGTAATCCTAACTGTTCTCTTTTCTTAAGTATTGACGCAGCTTCAACTGTTCATTTTGAGCAAACAAATCTTTGAAACCTCTGGTTTACAGTATGTACGAAGACATGCAGTTTGATGGGGAAACCTGCTGACAAAATGAGCTCTGCATTCTTTATCTTTGAGGGTTGCTAGCACAGTTGTCCTAACACGACACATGCCACAAGCTACTTCTCCACTCGAGGGACCACAGGCTTGCAAACAGTTGAGACTTTCCAAAAATGAACTGCACCTCACCTAGAAAATGGACAAATGCAACAACTGACGTGGACAGCTTGTACAAAAAATGAAATGTGTAAATTCAAGAACTAATCCAGTTTACTGAAATGCTATTAGATGATTGTAAAAGTCAGACCAGATGGCTGCACTGTGACGCTAGGTTAGTGAGGTATGTCGAGCCGAAAGTCAGTTTTCAGTATCGCCAAGGTGGCTCTCTTGACCTGGCTAGATCTCCATGGTAACTAATGCTGTGGAACCTGTTCCTGTTTAAATCGCCCCTATCAAGTGTCTCCCTTTAACCAAATGGCTTCCTAATGATTATGAGCGATGCTGAAGGAAAATGTTTTCCCTGTAAACCTGCTGAGCTGTATGTTACACACTGGATGCATCACGTTGCCATGGAAACCTACATATATTTAATAGGCGATCCACAATCCTTATGTTTGGTCCTGATTCCCCTGCTGGTACTGCAGCTGATAGAACACAGATTATAACACTGATTATTCTACTGGTATTCATTACAGAGAATCTTCAATCGGTGATGTTAATTTCACTTTGATTTGGCCACAAATTAAAGTAAAGTCATGCGTTATGAGACAGTGTCAGACCTAAATGCATATGTTGAGCTTGCTTTGTAGTTTACCCCTCAGACTTGACTGTTGGACTTGTATCTTTTGCGCTACATCAACTCCTAGAATTAACAGTGAAATGCAGAGGGGAAACAGCAAGACAATACCTTACACTGTCAGATATTCAGGGTTAGCTAGGGCTTCTGAAAATGTAATAAAATGAAGTGGTTCTTGAATGTTCGTGTATTTAAAAGACTCGAATGATCTATAGTTGATGAATTAGGAATGAATTAAGCAATCCTGATAGATATGCATGACCATAGGCCATCTATTCTGCTAACAACATAAAACCTTCATGGTGCAAAAGCTAATAAAATCAAAATGTTTCAGCTAAAACAGAAAATTTAAACTTTCAACAAGATCCATCATCTAAGCCAATCAGCCGATAGACTAGGTGAGCTGGTGGTTCCAAAAAGTACTGCCACATTGATGTTACGATCATAATGAACAGACCTAAATAACAAGTAAAGATAAACAGATAGACCTAAATCAAATAACACCTCGACCTCCTTTATTGCTTCTTGCAGTGCAGTGGACCTCTCCTGTCAGTTAATTAGCGACACTTGCCTTGAACTGCACACACCTGTGTTCAGTTCATCAACAAGGCAACAGGGGCAAGCTGATAAAGATAGCCTCAGTGACTTGCTTTTTTTCTGACAGAGTTTAGTGCTGACTGGCTGAAGCCATGGGGTTTCTCTTCAGGTAAGTTTAAAGCTTCATTTTTAATTAAGCTATAGATATTTAAACTGTGTTGTTAACATAGTAACTTGGATGTCTTGTCTAGATGGTTGCTGTTGGCCTTGCTAGCTTTTGGAAGACATCATGCAAACGGTAAGCTTGCTCAAATGAGGTTACTTCGATGGTTCTTGGGTGCATGCATGGACTAAAATATTGGTATGACAGCCAACAGTATAAAATCAGCTGAGGAGCATGAAGACAAAGAAGTGCCAGTGGAAGACTATCAATCAGATTCAAGTAGCTTTAACACTGAAGACCAGTCTTCACGGAGCGCTAGGGCACTTGGTAGTGATGATTACACCTCGGCAGACTATGAGGCAAGTAGCTACAACAAACAACAGTCATTTACTAGCCTGAAGCAAAAACATTACAACAAACAGGTATTTCCCAGATAACAAGTATTCATCCAGTTCCCTTCCTCAACCATAGGAAGAAGAATATGCCAAACTGCAGCCACGGGCCCATCAGCAGCCCGGCTACCCCGTTCCCCTCTGGCATCGGCAGCCTCGGCAGCACGGCTACCCCATTCCACTCTGGCTCCAGCGACCCCAGTCGCCCAGCTACCCTATGCCCCAGAGCCCCCAGCAGCCTGGATATCCAATGACCCAGAGCCCCCAGCAGCCCCAGCAGCCCGGCTACCCCGTTACTGAGAGCCCCCAGCAGCCCGGCTACCCCGTTACTGAGAGCCCCCAGCAGCCCGGCTACCCCGTTACTGAGAGCCCCCAGCAGCCTGGCTACCCCGTGCCCGAGCAGCCGGCCCAGCAGCCCGGCTACCCCGTGCCCGAGCAGCCGGCCCAGCAGCCCGGCTACCCCGTGCCCGAGCAGCCGGCCCAGCAGCCCGGCTACCCCGTGCCCGAGCAGCCGCCCCAGCAGCCCCAGCAGCCCCAGCAGCCCCAGCAGCCCCAGGAGCCCCAGCAGCCCCAGGAGCCCCAGCAGCCCCAGGAGCCCCAGCAGCCCCAGCAGCCCCAGCAGCCCCAGCAGCCACAGCAGCCACAGCAGCCCCAGGAGCCCCAGCTGCCCCAGAAGCCCGCCTATCCAGTGCCCCAGCTGCCCCAGAAGCCCGCCTATCCAGTGCCCCAGCAGCCCCAGCTGCCCCAGAAGCCCGCCTATCCAGTGCCCCAGCAGCCCCAGCTGCCCCAGCTGCCCCAGAAGCCCGCCTATCCAGTGCCCCAGCAGCCACAGCTGCCCCAGAAGCCCGCCTATCCAGTGCCCCAGCTGCCCCAGAAGCCCGCCTATCCAGTGCCCCAGCTGCCCCAGAAGCCCGCCTATCCAGTGCCCCAGCAGCCCCAGCAGCCCCAGCTGCCCCAGAAGCCTGCCTATCCAGTGCCCCAGAAGCCCACCTATCCAGTGCCCCAGCAGCCCCAGCTGCCCCAGAAGCCCGCCTATCCAGTGCCCCAGCAGCCCCAGCTGCCCCAAAAGCCCACCTATCCAGTGCCCCAGCAGCCCCAGCTGCCCCAGCTGCCCGCCTATCCCGTGCCCCATCTGCCCCAGCTGCCCACCTATCCCGTGCCCCAGCAGCCCCAGCTGCCCCAGCTGCCCGCCTATCCGTTACAACATCTGCCCCAGCTGCCCACCTATCCCGTGCCCCATCTGCCCCAGCTGCCCGCCTATCCCGTGCCCCATCTGCCCCAGAAGCCCGCCGATCCCGTGCCCCATCTGCCCCAGAAGCCCGCCCCGATCCCGTGCCACAGCTGCCCCAGAAGCCCCGCGATCCCGTGCCCCAGCTGCCCCAAGCCCCGCCTATCCCGTGCCCCAGCCCCAGCAGCCCCAGCTGCCCCAGGCTCCCGCCTATCCGTGCCCAGCAGCCCCAGCAGCCTCAGCAGCCCCAGCAGCCCCAGCTGCCCCAGAAGCCCGCCTATCCCGTGCCCCAGCTGCCCCAGAAGCCCGCCTATCCTGTGCCCCAGCTGCCCCAGAAGCCCGCCTATCCCGTGCCCCAGCAGCCCCAGCTGCCCCAGAAGCCCGCCTATCCCGTGCCCCAGCAGCCCCAGCTGCCCCAGAAGCCCGCCTATCCCGTGCCCCAGCTGCCCCAGCAGCCCCAGAAGCCCGCCTATCCCGTGCCCCAGCAGCCCCAGCAGCCCCAGAAGCCCGCCTATCCCGTGCCCCAGCAGCCCCAGCAGCCCCAGAAGCCCGCTGCCCCAGGCCCGCCTATCCCGTGCCCCAGCAGCCCCAGCAGCCCCAGCAGCCCCAGAAGCCCACCTATCCCGTGCCCCAGCAGCCCCAGAAGCCCGCCTATCCCGTGCCCCAGCAGCCCCAGAAGCCCGCCTATCCCGTGCCCCAGCAGCCCCAGCAGCCCCAGAAGCCCGCCTATCCCGTGCCCCAGCAGCCCCAGCAGCCCCAGAAGCCCGCCTATCCCGTGCCCCAGCTGCCCCAGAAGCCCGCCTATCCCGTGCCCCAGCTGCCCCAGAAGCCCGCCTATCCCGTGCCCCAGCTGCCCCAGAAGCCCACCTATCCCGTGCCCCAGCAGCCACAGATGCCCAGTTTCCCAGTACCCCAGTGGCTCCAGCAGCCCCAGAAGCCAATCTACCTGATTCCACAGCGTCCCCAGCAGCCTCAGAAGCCCAGCTACCCAGTTTCCCAGCGTCCCCAGAAGCCCAGCTACTACCCTGTGTCCCAGCAGCAGGCCTACCCTGTGCCCAAGCTGCCCCAGCGTCCACAACAGCCCCAGAAGCCCGCCTACCATGTGCAGCAGCATCCCCAGCAGCACCAGAAGCCCACCTACCCCATGCTACAGCTGCCCCAGCAGCCCCAGAAGCCCACCTACCCTGTGCAGCAGCGGCCACAGGATCCCCAGCAGCCCCAGAAGCCCACCTACCCTGTGCCCCAGCAGCCCCAGAAGCCCACCTACCCTGTGCCCCAGCAGCCCCAGAAGCCCACCTACCCTGTGCTCCAGCAGCCCCAGAAGCCCACCTACCTGGTTCCCCAGCAGCCCCAGCGTCCCCAGCAGCCCCAGAAGCCCAGCTACCTGCTTCCTCAGCGTCCCCAGCAGCCCCAGAAGCCCGGCTACCTGCTTCCTCAGCGTCCCCAGCAGCCCCAGAAGCCCAGCTACCTGCTTCCCCAGCGTCCCCAGAAGCCCAGCTACTACCCTTCCATGCAGCCACAGGTGCTTGGCTACCTGCCCCAGTGGCAGCAGCAGCGTCAGGTGCCCTGGTACTCACGACAGAGGCCACAAAATCCCAGCAGCCTGCAGCTGCAGGCCTCACGTCATCGTCAGCCTAGTTTTGTGCCTAATCGGCCTCAGATGCTCCGCTATGGGACCCGATGGCCCCCGGTGCCCAGCTACACTGCCCAGTGGCCCAACGTACACAGCTACCCATCCAAATGGTCAAATCCGTGGTCTGTACAGCCCAACCGGATGCAAAGACCACAAGTGCCATGGCAGATCAGTCAGTAATCTCAGCAGTTTGTTTTCTGAACAGCCACAGTTGATGTTTTCTCTTTGAGTCACTGCAACACTGAAGGCCTGGCTGCTTTTAGCTAAACCACTGCATTGGCTTGTCAAATTTAAAATAAACATTGTTCTGTCATCTTGGTATGTCTTGAACCTGCTTTTTTCAAAACAACTCTTTATTCAGTTTGACATCTGGTCTGTGGCTCTGTTTAGACGATACACGTTAACCTTGACAACAGTCAATCATTGTTTTAGTCTGTCAGTGAAAAATTAATATCTTGGTTTCAAAATAATGAATAACAAACTTTAAAAGTCTTTTGAAATGCCTTTGTCCATGAGCTTAAAAGAACTCTCCACCATATGTTCTTCAGTGCTGATGGCAGGTTATTACTTGACATGCGTTTCATCGGAATAACCCTTTATTAATCAGTGGAGACGGTGCAAAGGGGAGAGACATGAGTAGAAAAATATCAACAGGAAATATACATAAGTAGTTGACATCGATGTAATTCCTTGGGTTGGACATTGCTTGAAACCTAATGATGACTTTGGACAGAGAAACATTTGCGTTTGAGTTGAGCATTTTTAAATAAATCAGCAAAAAAATAAATAATTTACACAACAGCTATACAACTGTAAAGCAGTGACAGTATTGAAAAGAAAATTAAGGAGGTTTGGGGATATTTTGGGGTTGTTTCTAGGCGGGAAATCTTTTTGTTTTTTCAGTAACTGAGGAAAATGTGGATTTTAATGTTTATTTTTTCTGTCTTGCCCTCCTGTCCACTAGAGGGCGCACTGCCCTGCAACCTAAACACGATGACAGCGCCGAAGAAGCGATTGGCACCTTCTTCCTCCAATCAGATTCCAAAACTTCGACAGCTCAGCCAATCAGAGGTTTACATTTAGCTCTTGTGGGCGGAACCAGAAGTAGCCGTTGAGACCCTTCTATTTGGATGTCAAGTGAAACAGTTACCGAAATATATCTGTCGGACTTCTTACAGGCCTACATGGAACATTAGATTTTAAAATCTTCGAATTGCTTCTAATTCACTTCTAGAAGCTGTAGTTATATTTCGGTCTGTAGTTATATTTATCTTAAGGTAAGATTTAATTCAGCTCTGCTTGGTTAGCTCGAATGCTAATGCTAATACACAGTGTAGCAGCCGGTTAGCGGTTCATTGAGCCACAGCCGGCTACGAAACGCAGCCTTCGGGGTCGTTTTTGTCTTGTTTTCTGGTGAATTTAGTGCTTCTTGTCCAGTATTCGGCTTCAGTGTCGTCCTCTCTCCCAGCAGCAGTCATCATGGGCGAGGTGGAGCTGTCCTGCCGGGCTTATGTGAAGATGTACCTGCACGCCTGCCTGTTTCCTCGGTGCAGCATCAACGGGCTGCTGCTGTCGTCCGGCTCGGCAGGTGGCGCTGTCTGTGTGACGGACTGTGTGCCGCTGCTTCACTCCCACCTGCCCCTGGCCCCCATCACCCAGCTGGCCCTCACACAGGTAAACAAAGGTGTAGTGCACAGCTGGAGGTCCTCACAGCTTGTTGAAACACAGTTAGCATCTACATCTGTAGATATGTTGAGCCTGAAGTCAGACTCTTAACCTGCCAGATCACCATGGTGACTGATGCTGCACAGCTAACGAGGCTCTGTTTAGAGTTTGGGATTTAAATCCGCTGTAAGAAGTGTCTCATTTTGACCAGTTCTTTACTTTGAGCAATTCTCAGCTCTAGGAATACATTATATTTGCAAACCGAGCTCTATTTAACCGAGTGAAGCTGCACAGTTACAGCAGGCAAACTACACCGATCAGCCTCAACATCATGACCACTGACAGGTGAAGTGAATAACATTGATCATATTGGTTCTATGTGGCGTTCTGCTGGAAAACCTTGGATTTTAACATCCGTGTTGATGAGACTTGGACACCCACAACAAACACACTCCCTCATGCTGATGGAAATCCCAAATGTCACTGCAGGAAAATTCACCCCACCACATGGAAACAACATCAACTAATCAGGAACATCTACATCCTCTGTATTAGAGAAATATTTTTCAAATTTTTTGTCAAACTTTATTTGCAGTTTTTGAACAAATCCTGAATCTGGGAGGTCTTAAGCACAAAACTGAGGCTCGTTTGTTTCCAGAAGTTGCAGCCTTCTCTCCATTCACCAGAAGCTTCTGAACATCTCCTGAATCTTTGAGGACTCTGGGACAAATACGAGGGGTGACTGATGGGTTTTGAGCCTGACTGAGAAAGCACTCAGAGTAAATTTCAACGATGCAACATAATCCCCTTTCAAGTCCACACATTTCTTCCAGCGTCTCTGTAGGGCCCTGATACCAGTCTCATAGGAGGTTTTATCCGCCTTCTGCAGGAAGTCGTTCACTGCAGATATGACGTCTTCGTTAGCGGCATAATGGCTCCCAGCAAGGTCCCGTTTCATGTTTGGGAATAGATGAAAGTCGAACAGAGACAAATCTGGGGAACAGGGTGGATGCTGCACGAGTTTGAACCCACATTCGTGACTTGCAGCCATGACGACAGCTGACTTGTTGACTGGAGCGTCGTCCAGGTGGAACAGGACACCACTTCTGAGCTTTCCACTGCGCTTTTCTTTGATTTTCTCCCACAGTTGCCGTACCAGGGAGGTATAATATTGCCCTTTCGGGACAGGTACTATAACACAACACGGTCATCGACTGGGTTCATTTTTGCTTGAATGACCTATCCTACCCTACCTGACTCAGGTATTATACATGCATTAACGCACACAATGAGTCCAAATTAAACTCAGACTGTTGTGACTTGCTGCTCTCTCAGAGTCCTAAACATTTTGATTAACAAGCCTTATTTTCAGATTCAAGATTCAAAGTTTTATTGTCATGTGCACAGTAAAGAAACACGTTTCCCTGCACAATGAAATTCTTACTTTTCTGTCCGCTCAGATTACCAGCAACAAGTATTAAAAAAAAAAAAGTATATACAAATAAAATAGAATAAAAATAGAAATATAAAACAATGTATATATGAACTGTAAAGTGTATTTAGTGCAAACAGGATGTGCATGTAGTGCAAAGTAGTGCAAAACAAAATGTAAACAGAAGATAATTGCAGTTTCAAGTGTCTGGCTTTTTAAAGTGTTCTTAGTATAATCCGGTCAGCTGTTGAGGATTCTGATGGCAGTGGGATAGAAAGAGTTTCTTAAACGGGTCGTCCTGCATTTCACACTCCTGTACCTCCGTCCTGAGGGCAGGAGTGTGAACGGTCCGTGTTGTGGGTGGGTGGTGTCCTTAGTGATTCTGGCAGCTCTCCTGTGGACTCTGCAGTGGTCGATGCTGTGCAGAGAGGGCAGTGGAGTCCTGGTGATCCTCTCAGCAGTCCTGACCGCTCTCTGCAGGCCGTAGTGCTGCCGAACCACACGGTGATGCAGCTGGTCAGGATGCTCTCCACAACGCAGCTGTAGAAGTTGCTGAGGATCCTGGCTGACATGCCAAACTTCCTCAGCCTCCTCAGGAAATACTTGGTCATTCTCATCAATCGCCCCTCGTACTTCAAGAGACGTGGACATCTGAAAGCGGCATCTCGTTCAATTTCCAACTCGCAAAATGATTTATTGAAAATTTCCGTTGGGTAAAAAAATTATGAACATGTTGGATTTTTAGCTACAAAATGGGCAGATGCCAAAGATCATTCCTACAAAGTTTCAAGAGATTCTGAGACGGTCAAGCATCTGACCTCCCCCAATCTCACAGACTTGACTCAGAATGACCCCGGTAGGTTTATTTACCTTTAGAGCTGCTTCTGCTAACTCTGAAATGTCTCAGCTACAAGCAGAGCTCGCCAGATGTTCTGCTGTTGGCTGCAAGAGTGAACACAAGAGTCCTCACGCCCTCCCAGCATCCGAGGAACCCTCCGCAGCAACAGAAGGATCCCCAGTGTTTGCACATTGTGTGGAAGAAAAATGGAACTTGCATCTGGTTTCACTGACGGACTCGGCGTGTTTTTCTGTTTCAGGTGGATGTGTGGTGTTCACAGACTCAGCAGAGGATAGTGGGATACTATCAAGCCAACGCCTGCGTATCAGACAATAGGTGAGACTTCAGGACCTCTCCTTATGTTAAACATTTCCTGGATTGTTTAAGACGTTTCCTGAAAGGTGAAGGTGAATTCCCAACATTGTCTGCTTTCGTTTAATATCTACTCACGATTTTCACCCGACAGCCCGACGCCGTGTGCGCTGAAGATAGCCGACAAGATCGCCGAGCAGTTTGACAACGCAGTTTTATTAATGGTAAGAACGAAAATAGCTCTGTCCTCTTTCCTGGCAGAGATGAGAAATAAACAAGCGCTGAAACAATAAACTGTGAAGCACTTCTTTGTTTTTCATCGTGGGGGAATCACTTCTTGGAAATCACACACGACTTATAAGACTGGATCTTCTTTAGTTTGGTGAAACTGCTCTTTATTTGCTTCGCAGCTCGACGGCAGTAAAATGACTCCAGACTATCGGGTTCCTCCCATCGTGATGTACGAGCGCAAAGATTCAAGATGGACCCTCAAAGACAAACACACGTAAGAAGCCGGCTGGGTTTGGGTTAATAAAATGCAGAACCTGTCAGATATTATCCCCCAACTGGTCGAACACAGCTGCAGCAGCAAATTTTAAAACTTCCACTTAGTCGGTTTCTTCGGTCGACGCTAGAAACACTGAAGTTGGCAGCTTGTTACTGTCTAATATTAGCTTGTAGGGGAAATGATGTGAGCTTAATATACACCTCAACATCATGACTACTGACAGGTGAAGTGAATTACATTGATCATAGAGACACAGTGAGGCTGGACCAGCTGAGAACCACTGGTTTAAGCCGTCCCTCGAGGTTTTTCAGCACCACCTTCTAAAAGGGCATAGAGCAGACCCATATGGTGTGAAGGAACGTGTCCAACTCCTTATGACATTTCCAGCATTTATTGTCCGGAGTTGATCCCATTTTAAACAATTCCAGTGGTGTAAAATAGCATCTGTGTGCAACCTTATAGTGGATGAACTTACTCCTTGCATCCCATGTAGCCCAGCCTACATTCAAAATCCCTCCTTGCCACACATCTTCACTAATCTCATCACCGAGATCCTTTTGCCACGTTAATCTCAGGTTTTCACACATTCTTGTTTGAATATTTGACATGTTTCTATAAAATGAGGCGGAGTGCAGAGGATGACGACCTTGTTCTCTCCTTCCTCTGCCCATTCTAATCCAGAAGTAGAACTCACGCTACTCCTCAACTGTAAATACTTCCAGAAATCCCCTTTATCTGTTAAGTCATGTTCTTTAAGGTCCTGAAATGATATAAATGACCGGTCCCTGTAGAGGTTATTAACAACACGCACCCCAGAAACATGTCTTTTTCCCGATACAAATTGAAGGATTATTTATACTCATAGCGTCGCTCTTAAACAACACCAGTTACTTACGAAGTGCTGCTCAGCTGTATTTAAATAAGTCGAATTGAACCCATGAAGGTGCAGCATTTATACGTTGCCACTGGATAAAAGACTTGTAGGAAGTGTGGTAAACGGTGATGCTTCCTCACTCCTCCCCCTAAAGCAGGGGTGCCCAATCCTGGTCCTCGAGAGCCCCTATCCAGCATAGACATATATACGTAGACGCCGCATTGACTGCTGCTGCCGATTGGAGCTAACGTGCCTACGCGGCGGCCATCTTGGTACAGTGCCACTCGCCCCTACAGTGCATTACGTCTATAGAGGAATGACATGTCTGCACTATAAAAGTGATCATAAATCCATCAGTTGTCAACATATATTGTTTGTTACAAACGTCAGACATGGAGGACGGACAGGCAGACATAAATAGAACAAAAGCATCCAAGCATCCTGTGTCAAAGCTACATGTGTGACGTTTTTAACAAACCAAACCGTTTGGAAATCGGTCGAAGATTCAGTGAATAATTCTACTTTGATTGTGGAGTACCTCTTACCTCCATAGACTTACATTCACTCCCCCCTCTGCTAGCCCTGTACCAAGATGGCGGAGCTTTAGGCACGTCCCTCCACTTTCAATGCAGCGTCTACGTATATATGTCTATGCTATCCAGCATGTTTCAGATGTTTCCCTCTTCCAACCCAGCTGATTAAATGATCAGGATGGTTATCAGGCTTCTGCAGAGCTTGACGATGAGCTGATCATTTGAATCAGGTGTGTTGGAAGAAGGAAACATGTAAAACATGCTGAATGGGGGGCCCTCGAGGACCAGGATTGGGCACCCCTGACATAAAGCCTCCTTGTCTCCTCAAGATGCATTTAAATAAACGTAAGATCCTCCCCGACTAAAGGGTAATTAAAGAGCCCTATGAAACCAGCAGGTTCCTTTCCTTTGCATTAGAATTGAGCTATTGCTGTTGTCTTTACATGTGATGTCACGTTGTTGTTCTTGGATCATCTCAACCCTTAAAGTCTTCCCCGATACAAACGGGCACCACTCAGACTCCTCCCTGTTCTCCGTCCCGTCCAGGATAATGCTCCGACAGTGGGAGGAAACCCGGTCGATCGCCGGCCAGATGCTGGAGTCGGGCGACCAGACGCTGCTGGTGGACTTTGACAGCCACCTGGACGACATCACGAGGGACTGGACCAATCAGAAACTGAACACCAAGATAGCGGAGCTCACCTCGCCGGCCAACGGGAACATCTAGACCCACCAGTGGCATCGGCTCGTGTGATTTTTACAACCCGACTCATCCACAACACAAGAGTTTAGGAAGACGTTTATTTCTGCTGCATTCTCTCCACCGAACAAGGACACACATGCATAAATAACAAAATATTTACATCTTGGTACATCCCTCCAGTCTTCCACCCCTCTCAGAGTGTGCCATGTGGTCCAGCCCAACACCCCCGCTGGCTGAAAGGGACAAATCCACCTTAAAAAAATCACCTCCAACACTAAAACCCACTTGATGTCTTGCTCCAGTTTGTTTGGACAGATTAACAGAAACACGCCTGGCAGTGCAAAAACCCTGCAGTAAAGACGGATCTGTCGAAGCTCACGATGTTTGGTAGTCTTTCCAGCAGATTCTGCCTTTGAAAGGAGTTTTTTTTTTAACTTCGGGATTCAAAATATACAAGCGTTAAAGTGATTCAGTGCTTCCTTTTTCAGGAAAGTAAAGAAAAATACATAGACGTGGTAGAAAATTCCCCTTTAACCCTCTTATTTAGCATCTGTACACTGAATATAACCCCTTTTGTTTAAATTTAAATAGGTTTCTAACACAGTTTAATTGACTGGGAGCTCCTATACTGTAAGTAAAGGAACAAAACAAACTAATACACTAATAAAAAATGTCTTTACAGGAGAAATTACAATTCTGACCAATGCGAAACCTAAATAAACCTCAAATATCCTGCATTCAGCTCCTTTACAGTGTGATTTTTGACGCATTTCTTCAACTCTAATCTTGAATTCGGCAAAAATAACCAATCGATTTACACTGACACGTGTCTTTTTCCACTTTGTACCTCTGTACGTTGCCTTTCTTTACCTTTAAAACCTCAGTTAAAGCCGATAATGCGGTGTTTTGTTTTGTTTTTGGATGCTAAAGTACGTCACTTGTGCGGCTGCCTTTTGCAATCAACTGCCAAAATTCAGCAGCAAATTCCGCAAAAGTTAAAATATGTCGAGCGCGAGGGAAGAGAGAGCGAACGCCCAACAAACTGCTGCTTTAAACTGAATATTCAGAGCTTCAGCTGAGTCCATTTACTGCAGACGTTTTGCTCCCTGACGAGTTTCAAAACCGATTCTCAAAAACACTAACCTCAAGTCGGCTGAACGAACACGCTCCTGTAAGTAAGTTAGATTAGCCTCTCACATGTTTAACGGTTAAAAGAGAAATGCACTGAGTGTTTGAGATGAACGAACGGAGGAGATGGATTTGTTGTTTTGGTGTTCTTTTTTTCCCTTTTAACGTTCCCGACCGAGTTTCAAACCCGCTGCGGGGTGCCTGTCTCGTGAAGAGTGTGAAACTTTTTATCTCATTAAAATACGCCCGTTAACCCACATCTGTAAAAACGTAAGCATTCATGTGTGTTTTCAACGACGACGACAAAAAAAAACCAGCGACACGGATACACCAGGGATACGGTAACACATGGAAAAACTACTGCGACTATTCTACGGAGCTACTTCAGGTTATTACGGTGCTTTATCCTTTGTGTTATGGTTAAACTGCTATCTGACGTGTACATGATACGACCTATATAACACTGTAGTATAAACACATTTCTTATGACTTGTATAGATCAGCGGTTCACTACGGTGGCCTGGAAGGGTCATTGCAACTGCAAAGGCCACGACGGAAGTGCGCAGCGGTCGGCAGAACAGGCTTTGTTTCCGGGGGACGACATTTTCTGACGGACTGTTTTGATTACGGGAGAGTTTAATGAGACGTTGCTGCTCGACGATCGTGATTAATGTCATTGCGTGTTTTCACAAATCTCATATTCTCATAAAACAAAACAGTCCGTCAGAGAATGCCGTCCCCCGGAAACAAAGCCTGTTCTTCCGACCACTGCGCACTTCCCTTGTGGCTTTTGCGGTTGCGCTGAACCTTCTGGGCCACCGTAGGTTTCCAACCTTTTCAGCGGAGCAACATCTGCCGCTACTGTAGCTTTACAAAGATCTAGAATGACTAAAAATACTCAGTAGGTAAGTAATAAGTAAACAGAGGAACTTTAGGAAGCAGGAAGATGTTTTTTCCTGCTCTTAATCCCTCTGACACGTCCTCAGGTTGGAAACCGCCGGCTGGCATTAAAATAAAAGCACAGCCCTGATCAGAAAACCGTGTCAACATCACATTTTGAGGCCCTTGATGAGGAAGTAAGACTTGTTTGTTTGCTTGTAGTGTTTCCAGCGGTACACTCAATATTTAGGGTTTATAGAGTTTCTTAAAAACACTTTGGCACCGATAAGACTTGATTTTCATAGGTGCTGTTGATCTGTCCTTGTGCTATCTGTTCGGGGCTGGGCGATACAACATAATGCCCTTGTTTGTATTTTAATATTGTGATTTAAATTTAAAGGAAACAGTAATTTCCCATGATGCAGCTGGAGTGATAACTGATAAACACGACGCATCGCACAGCCCCGTTCTGCTGTTGTGTTCTAAATATGGATTTAAATGGGGGGATGTCTGTGATTCCTTTGGTGTAAAACCCCCTCGAAGTGCTCAGACGGCCCCACAGATGATGGTCTCTGAGGCGGGCGAAGGCACCGGGACCAGCGTCAGGGTTATCTCCCCCTTCGGAGACTGGCTGGCCAGAGACTGGAGGATGCTGATGGAGTCGAAGAAGGACTGGGCGGTCTGGACCTGCTCTTCTGCCCACGGTAGAGAGATCTGCACGGGAGAGAGCAGAGGAGGTATTTTCACTGTTTCAAGTCTCTTGTTGCGGTTGAGTTTTCACACATTTAGAACAAAGGAACTCTTCATGCATCCGTTTTATGAAGCAGGTGTGTAGAAAAAGTACATCAAAACATTAGAACTAGCAAAAATGCATTCATTAGTGTAACGTTTCGGTGGTAGACCTTCATCAGGCGAATGTTTTCTACATTTAAAAGGCACATTGATGATTTTTCCTGTCTGAAACTATCACGCAGGTTCAGATATAAAACAAGTTTTGCTTCCTGTAATCTTTCTTTTTGACACCATTTAACGCACAAATGTGTTTGAAAGTTCACTTTAAGCTCACGTTTTTTATTTACTATCCTTTTACTGCAGACTGTACAACAAACACGACATTTTATGCTACACTGAACAAAAATATAAACACCCCATGTGAAATATTGATGCCACATGAAGTGCGCCACCCAAAGTGAGCGTATACTGTCTGGTACTTGTACAAAACGGATATTTCTCTTGATTAGTGTCCCAAATCTGAGTCCACCACTGCCTCAGTGATGCATTAATTCCGTTCAGCACATGGGTGTGGCATATCCAGATGCTGCAACAGACGCATCACACCAACATGCCAATGACACGTTCCCTCATGACCGGAGTCATTTGAGGCATTGCTGCAGCATCTGGATATGCCACACCCATGGACTGAATGGAATTAATGCATCACAGGCAGTTGTGGATGTGCTCAGATTTGGGACATTAATCAAGAGAAACATCCATTTAGTACAAGTACCAGACAGTATACGCTCACTGTGGGTGGCGCACTTCATGTGGCATCAAAATTTCACATGGGGCGTTTTATATTCTTGTCCAGTGTAGATAGAGATTGTTTTAAGGTAAATTATCACTAATTGTGTTGCCCTTAAATCATTTCTAATTGTGGAATTTAACCCTGTCAACCCCAAAAACCACAGGCAGGTTTAAAACTGAAGCTAACTTTAAAAAAAATGCCTTAAATTAAAACATTTATCAGAGCCAGAAACGTTGGATTTTCAACTCTTCCATAGTCTGAGTAATCGTGTGATGTGCAATTCAGACAGGAAAATTATGTTAAATGGTAAAATCCCATTAAAAATCACATTATTCTGCAAAATTTGGCCAAAAATTAACAAAAAAAATTCTTTGCGTTTGAAATTAATGTAAAAAAAATCTGTCGACCTCCTGGTTTTTGGGTTTCAATGCAGATACATGCAATTACGTTAAGTTTTAAATAAAGTAGAACACATGAGACGTGTTTGCTCTCTTGTTTTTTATTTTACTGCACCTGAAATTGCGATTTTGAGTGCAGTGTTTGTAGAAAAATGACGACGAGAGATGAATTCATGCTGTTCGACTCGTCTGAAAGTAAGAAAATGTGGCTAACGTTAGCAGCGCTAGCAGCAGCAGCAGCTTTTAACATCTTAATGTGCTGTAGTCGAGTAGTTTTGTGTTATATTTATTCTGACAAGTCCTACATTCCACCTTGTTTTCACTTTTTAGGTGGAGATACAGCTAAACTAACATCTGTCCAACATCTGCCCATTAGCGTGGGGAGTGGAGGGCTGCAGAACATTAGCTGAAACTGGTCTAACTATATCGTATTTCTACTTCCAACTAGCAACTGTTTACTGTTGACAGATCTGACATTTGGGGGCCAACAAGCGGTTTTAGGAACGAAAGCAGTTTCTGATTTGACAAATTTCCTGCAATGATGCTTGTTATTGACTTAAATTAATAAAATGATGAAGTTCTGAGGAGACACAGCACCTTTACCTGAGCTATGATCAGTTTCTTGGACGGGTCCTCGGCGTCGCTGAGCTCCTCTCCGAAACACAAAGTGATGAAGCACTGAGGAGGTTCGCCACCGTTCGTACGGAAGTGGTCCAGCTCTGATTGCGAGAAGGGAAAAAGTGAGTTAACGCACAGATGCACCAAAGCTTTAGTGACTTAAAGGGTGCATCGAGATGGAGTTTATGGGAAGAAATGGCAGCAAAAATGAATGAAATGTAAGTTTTACTACAAATCAAACCATTTAACTGGTGAAATATTATTCCATTTAATACTCTTCTTAATCCATGATACAAAATTAGATATATACAATTTAAAAATCCGCGATACAGTGAGACCAAGAAAAGTCAACCGCGACATGGTGAGGGACCATGTCACCGCCACAGACAGCGACAATGATGGAGTTCTCTTTCCTTCCTGAGCGACATACGCACGGTTGGGCCGGCATTCTTATCTCCGGTTATCTGAGAAGCTGGGAGGCTGTTAGGAGCTGCCGCGCTAGAGGCCGCGCCTGTTCATTAGGTCGGATGGGGTGAAGGCCGCATTGTCGGTAGGACATTTGAACTGTATGTAATTACATTTGTATTTGTAACGTTCCATAGAAAATATGTGAATTGGGAGATTGTGTTGGGGGTGGACTGAAGCTCCTTGGTGGAGGTATGAACTCTCTGAGGGCTTTTCTAGTTTCATCTGGTCTATTTTTTGAACATTTTTTTAATGAATTATCACACAAATGAAGTGACAAAACCTTTAAAATCCAGCAAATTACCCCGAATTTTTCACTTCATGGTTGTGCAAGGAACTCAGAACTTTAATTTTCTTTATAGAATCGTGCACAAAGGGTTTGTTTTCTGGCAAGTTTTTAAATGACACATGTAGAATAAAGTGATTTTTATGAAATTTCACAATTTTATGCTTAAAATGTATAAATTTTCCCAACCAAACCTCAAGTCACAGATGAGTAGTTTGAGGACCATTGGAAAATTAAAAATCCTATGAATCCCTCTGTCTTTAGAGTTTCTTGCTTTGAAAATTGGTGGCACTACATATTATAGATGTTTTACTATTTACATTTTAATTTGTTTTTCTACTTGTTTGCCATCTGCCTTTTTGGCTGCACTTTTGGCTGCACTTTTCTTTTCCCAAATCTAGTACTACAACGATTTCTTTTTGGCAAATTTATAAACATGACACATAGAATAAAGTGATTTTGATGAAAATTTCACGATTTCATCGGGCTTTTCTACCAAATGGCATGTCACAGATGAGTAGTTCAAGGACCGTAGGAAATTTTAAAACCCAGTGTTTCTCTCTGTCAATTTTTGCACAAATAACATGCCTCTTAAACTTCTGTTACTGTACTTTAGAAGTCTGTTATCAAACCATATTTTGGTGTAGATATCAGCCAATTTAATCTTTTTTGTTGGACAAATAATATTTATATTTAACTTATTTTCTCACACAGTGTATCCTGTACGCTCACTGACATCATCCTGTCAATCAGTTGATGTATCATGAGGTTTACTAAATTTCCCTGATATGCACCATAGTCTCTCTTGATTTAGGATTATCTGGTAACTGGTCTCAACCATCCGTCCACTTATTCCTGACTCACGCTGCTTGAAGGCGTCTTTGCTGAAGAGCAGCACCGGCTCCGTGTTCCTCTCCATCTTGTGCAGGCCGGCCGTGGTTGTGTGCGGCCCCGTCCAGAACACCCGGCCCTGGCAGAACCTCTTGCCGTAGACCCCCTGCTGCGAGGAGGTCAGCAACACGCCTTTCTCCATGAAGGGCAGCAGGGTGTAGAGCGCCTGCAGCTCGGGGCCGGCCGGCAGCGTGGACGGCGGCTCCGGCAGCAGGATCCGTGGAAACCGGACTTTCAGGGCGGCCGGCGTCGGGGGAATTAGAGCCGAGGGCAGGTAGGTGATCCGGACATCGGTGCTGTTCATTTGACGTTTGTGAACCTCTTGTCCTAAATAGTGAATTGTCACGTTGAAGGAGTCCTGGACTGTAGAGGCAGAAACAGAAGGAGGTCGATTTAAAAAGGTGAATGACTTCTTCCATGCAGAGATAGTTTGTCTTATTATTATTTTCTACCTCCTGCAGGAGGCGGGACGCTCTCCTCGATCCTCACGTCCAGCCGGATCTCCTCGACCCCTGCAGAAGCAAAAGGTGAGTCGGAAAGATCAGCTGGTTGTTAGTTTTGTTGGTGGATTTGTAAATAAACAAGGACTCAGTGTGACTCCAGAGTCAGGTTAGTCAATAAACTGCAGTAACCTGATTGATTTATAACCTTGGATATATTCTTTATTTTCGAACCCTGACTTTGTTTTAAAGGTTGTGAGATAAGATCTGCAGTGAAGGAACAGCTCGTCCTTACGGTTCAAACAGGGACGTTAATGTTTATCGGTTCATCTATTAATAACTGTTAATAATTTAACTAAATAAAAACAAATTAACAGTTAAATGTGTTGTCGATTAGCTTTACTACCTGATTTTTACTGTTTAATACCTTAGCGACTTGAGGAGGCGATCACTTGGACTACCGGCGATTCCTCAAGCCGAGGGCCACCATGACAGAGACTTCTGTGGTGCTTAATGCCCACCAGTCAGAGCTCTTGTTTTACAAGTTAGCTGAGACAACGTCGCTGTGGTCTAGTAGCTAATTAACTAGATAACTGCATTCAAAGCAGCTACATCCAGACATAGAGTGATGACCACTGTTACTGTTTAATCGCTACGTTTGATTATTTGTCGATTAATCGCGACAGCTATTCAAAATTTTCATCCCTCAGTGCAAATTAGATTTTTACAATATTGTCAAATACTGAACAATGGAAACCTAATTATTTAAGGGCCTGCTATACAACTGGATTAAATTATTCAGAATGTACGACGTCTTCATGTGACCATGGGATCCACCATTTCCACTCTTCCCATTTATTACCTCCGCCAAAGACGTTATGTGATGGCCAGCGATGGTTTGTTTATTTGTTTGGTTTTTTGTTTGTTTGTGTGCAAAAAACTTGAAAACTCATGGACGGATTTGGATGAAGTGTAACCTGGTGGAAATTAAATGTGGTTTACTCTAAAAGCCACCAGAGGGCACTCTTGTTTTTGGGGTAACACCCTCTGACCACATGACATTTTGGGGCTCCATACGACAGACAGCGACAATGACGGAGTTCTCTTTCCTTCCTGAGCGACATACGCACGGTTGGGCCGGCTTTCTTATCTCCGGTTGTCTAAGAAGCGGGGAGGCTGTTAGGAGCTGCCGCGCTAGAGGCCGCGCCTGTTCATTAGGTCGGATGGGGTGAAGGCCGCATTGTTGGTAGGACATTTGAACTGTCTGTAATTACATTTGTATCTGTAACGTTCCATAGAAAATATGTGAATTGGGAGATTGTGTTAAGTGGTTGGACTGAAGCTCCTTGGTGGAGGTATGAGCTCTCTGAGTGCTTTTATAGTTCTCAGTGCAAACAGCTTTTTAATGCATGCTGCTGCTCCTTGTTTGAACTGAGCTTAGGTTTCGACTACTTTATGTATGTCAGTGGCGTCAAGTTGCGCTGGACGTCATCCACAGGAGCCTCGTGTGGTTTTCTGTGTTTGTACTACCTCATGCTATGTGTTGTATTATGACCTTGACCTTAAGGGGGATGGAATCATTTTAAGTCTTTGCCTATTTATTCAGTTCAACCCTGCAGTTAGCAGTTAATCAGCTAAAGTCCTCTCCGCTGTGAAAGCCGTAGAATAAATGCCGTTAACTCACTGTCTCTCTGGATGATGGTGGTGCACTGGGTCGGCTCCTCTGTCTGGACGTCGGTGTGCATCAAAACTTCTTCGACAAACTAAAAAATCAGAAAAATAATCCAACTTATCCAGTGTTTTTAATCCAATTTAGACTCTCAACTAAGTGTTTTAGCCTCTCTGGCTAAGTTTGCTAAGATGCTAAATTTAGCCGCAGATATTACCCACAAGATTAAACATTATAATCTGATTGAATCTGGTGACATGAGACAGAAAATTCTTCGAAAAGCTCCTGAATTTACAAAAATTGTCTTTTCTGACAAAATACGTTGCATCAAGACCTCACTGACATCCCAAATTCATCCTACATACAAATTAGTCATGTTGACTTTTAAATGTGACGTTCACAGACCGACACTCCTACAAAAAATGTAATAAACTGTTCCAGAAAATCTCAAAAATAAGTTTCCAGCCTTAAAGTTCGACTGACAATTGGCGTCACATTTATTCTGTCATAAATGAGGTTATTCTGTTTGCCTTGTTTTATGTGCTATCATACATATTCTCTTTAATTGTTAAGTGCATTGGGACCATGGTGCATGAGGCAGAATTTATCAATTTAAAATGGTCAAATTTGACTTTTTTTCCCACACATAAATTCTAAAACACCATATTATCATGGCTAATACGGACTAGAATTAGTATAAAGTATGAATTTGAAGCATAGCTGAAGTGTCTGCACCCATGTTGGGGTAAAGAATCCAAAGTTTGGCCTGATTTGACACCACACAGTCGATATCTCAGGATTAAATCCTCCCGTACCCCTTTTCCACCAAGAAGAACCAGGTCTAGTTCTGGTGCTTAGCTGGTTCTAATCTGGTTCCTTCTAAGAACCTGTTTGCTTTTCCATTGACAAGGAACCAAGTTGGAGCCATTGGGTCACCGTAAAACCACTACGCTAGCATCCATTACATAGCAGTTAAACAAAAGCAGTAAGTTGATGATAATATCTATGTTTATCTCTATAGATGGTCTTAAGGCTGATTGTGAGGCGGAGGTCCTCCTGTTGCCTGGACACATCCGTGATCACGCTACTGGTGGGACACAACTGTAGCGGATTTCAGGTCAACAGTTTGTGGTAAACTTCCAGGAGTCATTCCAATACATGTGTGATGGGACCAGGGACGTCCTGGAGAACAAGGACACTAATTAGCGCTTGTGTGTCCCTTTCCACCGTTGATGGTTGGTCACCATAACCCCGCCCCCAGCCCCTGACGTACTCGGTGCTTAGCTCTGGACCAGCAAAGAGTTGGTGCTTGCTGAGCTCCAGTTTTTAGAACCTGGAGTCGGTGTTTAGGTGGAGGAAACACAAAGAACTGGTGCTAAGTCAGGCTCTGGCTCCAGACTAGACCTGGAACCAGCTCAGTGGAAAAGGGGCACCAGTTGCCTTTAAACTCACCAGCTGAGACGTCACTTCTTCTGCCTTTATCTGTTTGACCGGTTGGGCGTCGTCGCTCTCCGAACCGCTGCTTCTTCTCCTCTTCGGCCTCCTGGAGGGTTTTTCTTTGCATTTCTTCTCCGGAAGCAGCAAACCTGAATGCAGAAAGACGGTGAAGGCGAAAAAACCAACAGGACGAACATGAACTCTTGACTTTTTGCCGTTTTGTCCTGTTGTTTTAAGGAGTAATTTCACTTGTTTCCAAAATGAGAAACAGTCTTTAAGTAGGTAAAACAGGCAACAACATCCAGACAAACTCACTTCAACTGAAAACGGCTTTTCTCCATTGGTTTAAAAAGCCAAAATAACTAATAAATACCAAAAAAAAATGCTCCAAGTTCTTCTTGCTGAGTCTCCATGTTGGATTTCTGCGGTGTTCATTGAGTTAAATTAAGCATTTTTTTGTAAAGCTTCATGTTTTAACTGTCCAAAGTGTGAAAAATGTCAATGGAAACCAGTTTATTGGCATTTGTATCTCTTTAATAATACTTTTAACAGCGCTTCCAAGTGATATGTGACCATTTGAGCTGGAATTATTAGTCAAATCATTGGTCATTAATTTAACTGTTTCATTAAGCATGTCAAACGCTGGATGGTTCCAGCTTCTCAAATGTTGTAAATTAAGTGTTTAGAGATTATTTGGCCTAAATTCTCCAACGCTGTATGGACCACATGACCGTCTGATGATTAAAATAAGCATTATTTGCAGCCTGAATACTAATAATTCTACCACTGGCAGTCGTAGCTGTTTAAATGACGAGTTCATCAACAGAAAAATAATAGTTTTAGGCATTTTTCAAGCAAAAATTGAGAAAAACTGTTGAATTTGCCTAATTTCCTGCAGATTTTGCTGCGTTTCTTTGTCACATTTAACATTTAATTGAGTATTTAAGGGTCTTGGACTGCTGATCAGACAAAACAAGATGGTTGTCGATGTGTTTTCCACTTTTAGTAGTTTCTTTTACAAAGAAACAAAGAAAAAACCTGCTCTGGGGGTCGTTTGTAAATGGCGTCTTTGCACCGTTTGTCCAGCAGATGGCGCTCGCACTCCTGTGTTTGCAGTAAGGGTCATCCCAGGACAACTCGGTGAACCCTCTCGGTTCATATAGAAGCTCTGCTGAGTCAATGCAGCCTCGTAAAACCCTAAAGCTTCACTCCAAACCTTTAATTTCTGAAGTTTGGATCTCAGAGCTGAAGTTTATTTACTATTTTCGACTTATTCTTCACTAGATTAGGTTGAAATTTCTACTTAACATCCGTGAAATTCCTTCAGTTTTGCTGTTTATTTCTGAAAAAACAGTGTACAGTTGAATTTACATGCAAATAATATCAGCTGTTATATCAATACGTGGATATTTTGAACCTTATAATCAGCGCTTTGAATCCACTATCGGTCATGCTCTACTTAAAACATTCAAAACAGCGAATCTAAACACGAGACGTCGCCAACAATGCAAACAGGCAGCAGCCTCGTGAAGACGGATTGAATGAAAAGAAAAAAGAGATTAACCGGGATTCGGAGTGGAAAGTGTGACGAGTGGGAGCGACCGCAGGGAGGAAAGTTCACGGGTTTGTTGCGCAACGTTTGTTCAGTTCGACGGGAGGTCAGGTGGAGTTTGAGTCTTTGTGCTGCAGCTGTAATGGATTGATTTAAAGGAAGGAAAACAGCCCGCTTAACTGCTGATTCGTCTAAATCTCAGCTTTCTCAACACAATAAACCAACTTTGA